>JAMPIV010001448.1:1210000-1550152 GCA_024509875.1 Oreohelix idahoensis
TCTCCATTCTGTTTCCATATCCTTGGTTTCTTTCCCATAGGTACCTGTTTATTCTCCTGTGACCTATTTATCACCCTATTCCTGTCACTGTCTCTCATGTGAGTAGGTCTGCCTTTTCCCTGACAACTGTATCTACCGTAACGAGGTGTATCGAAAGCCCTCGTGCGGTGCGTGCATGAGTGTGCCCCTTGTGTACGGGTGTATTGAGGTTGACACCATGTGTCGTCCCTGTCCCTACACATAGCCTGTCGCGGACCATGATAACCACCCATATGTGTAGCCCTACTGCTTTGATACCTGCGTGGTGGTCTCCATGTACACACGCTAGCTCTGTGTCCCCGTTGATGGCAATTGTAACATTCAATGTCCTGCAACACTCTGCTACCTGTTTGTTGTCTCCTTCCATCACTATTTGATCGATGAACATTATCAACTTCCATAGGTTCTTCTTCATCAAACCTTGCTTGTTCTACTCTCAACTCAAATCTTCTCCTTATGTTTTCCTCTGCAATGGCAGCAGCCATAGTGTCTTTTAACGTCTTATGATCTTTCCTTATTGAGTGGAGTTTGATGGCATCACTATATAATCCGTCTACGAAGATACCGATCAATTGGTCTTCCATTCCTTGTCTGTCTATTGTTTCCGCTGGAAATACATCTTCAATGATGTTAAACATTCTGTCAGTGTACATCTGTATCGTTTCTTCTTTGCTTTGTTTTATCTTTCTAAGTTTCTGCCATCCTAGGTGTACATCTTGTAATTCTCCATATCTCTTCACCAATTCATGTTTGAAATCTTGCCATGATTCCTCCGGCACTGTGTCTAACCTTCTTCTAATGAAATCGGCCACTAAATGTGTGCTGGTAAGAAAAGCTAACAATCTCTTTTCATTGTCTGAGGCCTGAACTGATAACGAATATCTCTCTATTTGTAAGAGCCAGGTCTTACATTCAGTAGATTTACCTGAAAACGTGTCAACACTTCCCTTAACATTGGTCAGTTTGCTATTTTTATCTAACTTATTCAATGTCTCAGATAGCTGGCGTAAGACGCCTGCTACAATTTCTGTTCCTTGTTCCATTTTAGCCCTGAAAACCAAAAAATTTATGTTAGTGGGACTTCTTGGGGCTCTGAAAAAAAAATTCTCCGGTTAATTATCTTGGTATTGTAACAAAATAATTGCTATTCATAGCAAATCTCTATACTAAAAAATATGAAGGAAATTATAATACATCAATAAGTTCAAAGTTATACATAAACAATAATTCTCAATAATATCTAACTAACTAACTACACTGTATCCGGACGTTGTTCCCTGATGAATGTGTCTTTACTGGACTGTTGACTTGAGTGTGCACACTGTTTTTGTTTCGTTCTTTCTTCCTTGTTGTCGTCTGTGTTATGAGCGGCTGTTGTTGATACTTGCTACACTGTTCATAGAAGGATCACTCTATTGTGATGATGCTTGACCCGTTCCCGACTGTGGAATTAAGTTGCAAAAAGAATGTATCTTCGTTACATTTGACTTGGTTTCTTTCGTTGACCTTGTCACGCTCGGCTGCTCTTCATATGTCTCGGCACGTAACTGTCTTGTTTTCCTCACCGTTACCTTGAATTCCCGCTTCGTTGATCTCGACGTTGTTTTTTTTCAGTAGCCTGCGTTTTGATAAGTACACTGTCTTGTTACACACGTAATCTTCCCACAAGTGGTCACTGGCACCAAAACGAATGAACGTATGATAGTTTCAACCCAGGTTCTGTTCTTGTGTAGTTGTTGTTACGCTGACCCTTGTTTGTGTGTTCTCGTCTTAGTGTACCTTTGTCTGTTGTTAAATACGTCACTTAACAACTGCCTGCCTTGTTTATGTGATTCATGAGTGGTAGTTAATGTTCAAACCATTATGCCAACTGAAATAACTGATCGACTAGTCGCTGATCAACAAAACTCTTTATTGTTGACTAAGAACATATTCACAGCTGGCATCCCTGTGCCGGATTATAAATGGTAATAACATACATGAGACTTCTACATTGTTCTTCATACATCATGTAACTCACTGTTCATGGACTACTTGACTAACTCTTGATCTACGTTGAATACTGAACACCCTTCACTTCGATGCTGTCTACTATACCCTACTTCTTAATGTGCTGTTCACAATAAATGCAGTATGGTTTTGAAGTAATAATCTGGATTACCACCAGTGCTGGATATTTATTCTATACCACTGCTGTCTTATAAAGTATGCTTCATATGTCCGAACTGGACCACTACTTCGAACACCTGTCTTCGATCACTCGCCCTTGACTAATTATTCGAGAGTTTACAAACCATGTTACTTGAATAAAACTGCTGATAATACACTTGGATACAGCTCGACATGAACCTTAATTGTCATGGGAACATCCTTCCCTTTCTGCGAATTGCAGCGGTATCATAACACAGTGATACTTGAGCTGTCCACTAAGTTTCAGATGGTCATACGGTTAGTCTAATTTCTAACCTGTTCACACGCTGACGACCATTGTAAGAGTGACCCCAACTCTCCCACTTCAGACACTGATTTCCCGTGTTTTGGTGACGTCAGAGCTAAGTCTTACTGCTCATAAATTATTCCTACTTAGTCATATCTCAGTTCTTTCCCTTTCCTATCACATAGGATTTGTTGGATAAATCTTGAGCGCTGAGCTCGTTTTGTTACACACGCAAATTTGGCATGCTGCCAGCATTGTCGTAATTATTTTGCTTCGTCCCGGCCATAATAAAGCCGAAGGCCCATCACCCAGAGAGAGGTAATATGGCAGGTAAACGTCAGATGTGATAGGAGAAACCAGCTACAGTTCCAGTCCAGAATCCAGTGGGGTTCTTTTAAACCTTAGTCATCAATTTCAGAATTTGTGGAGAGAGGATGAAAATACTCTTTACAGAGGTCAGCGCAGATAGGCAGAACTGATACAGTTTTGTTCCAAGTATAGCAGATGACAGTTGATGAAGTTTAGTCTACAGTTGCTATAGCAGATAGACAGAACTGAGAGCAAGTTATTTAAGAGCATAGCAGAGGACAGCTGCTGAAGTTTTAGAAGAGTTAGTTGTGTAGCAGTGTTCAGGAGATTTCAGGATAGGCGGTGTAGAAACGAAGTCTGTGCAGAGTTGGTGTAGACACTTCGTAGTAGTTCCAGCTGACTGTATACTTATAGTTATAATTAGAAGTTAGAACAGCTAGTTTGGAGTGGAGGCTCGACATCCGAGACCCCACCAAGTGCAGTGTGGTTGTGTTGTGTAATCATAACTTCTTTCCTCCATACAGGTGAACCTTGAAGGGGGGGGGGTTGTTTTGATGATACATCATCTGTAATTTTGCTTGATTGTTTTTTCCAGGTGTGCACACACGCACTTTATTTCTTGACATGTATTTGAGTTTTCTATGTGTAAATAAAACGTGTACATTATAGTTGGGATCAGTCACTTTATTTTCGTACAGTAGCTTATCTGTTGTCTGTATCGTTGTGTATGTGAATCTTAAGTAAACCTTATCCCCGTAGTTAGAGGTTAGTTGATATTATAGCACATAAGACGTCCGAAGTGGCGAGGGAAGAATCAACCTCGGTTCTTAACCTCAGAGCCAATAGTGTCAACTGTTCACATTTCACTATCATTTTCTTCTAAATCTATCTTTTCAGTCTTTCTTCCCACTAGGGTCTTGTCACTATACGTAGACAGTCTCTAGTCTAAAACTATTTCGTGACAAACGAATTAACCTCAATATATAATTTCGAAATGAATTTTAGCAATATCAGTAGCCATAATAACCTATTTTCGATTCCGATAAGGACGTTGAACAAACATGATATTTTTAAGTAATAAATTAATTAATTTGAATGGGACAGGAATGTGTAAGTGAGATTCCAGTTCAGCAGTATGTGACTTCACAAAATAATTTATATAAATTACAATTTTTATTTGTTTTTTTATCAAACTTCTTGAATTAGTTGTCAGTTGAATACATTTCAATTCCTGGTATTTTACTACCAAGGGATTAAGTATAGCTGAAATATTTACGTGTGTGTGCATAATTTTTATTCATTTTTTATTTTTTATTGTTTCTACACTTCACAAGATATAACGAACAACTATAACATCACAAAAGAACTCAACATTATTTCACAATATTCTGCAGCCAATTTCCTAAAGGTTGATGCATAATACATATATCTACTAAATTAATATAGGTGTCTACTGCCTGTTTTTAAAACATCACTTGTAGAAAAAAAATGTCTACATATTGGGTTCTGGGTAAAACTGAAAGCATGTCTGGGTTAGAATGAGTTAATGTGCTCATGATGGAATCATCACCAACACCTTTTAGTTCCCGGTGAGGACACAGATCCTGAAAAGAAAATACATCCTAGGTTGTCTTGAGTTATCATTGTTGAGGTTTTTGCGACTTAAAAGTTTCTACAGGATTTGGTAACCAGCCCAGTACCTAATCCACCTTGGTCACCTTTACAATAAGCCTGACAGGTTACAGTGTTACTATTCTTTGCTTCGGTTTTGGCACCCGGTAACACACAGGTGTCTTGTAGTGTTGGATTCTTGTATTTTGTTTTTCTATTTATTAATTTGTTTTTGCTTTTTTGAATGCAATATTTCAGACCAGCAGAGTTACGGATTGGTGTAGGTTTCAGAAATTCACTTGGTTAAATTAAGGAAAAGAAAAAAATGGGACTTTCCTGGTTTTTAAAAATATCTTAAACAGATTATTTTAGGTGTCATTATGATTCTAGAAGATATTGGTTTAGATGTCATTATGGTTCTAGAACATATTGTTTTAGATGTCAGTATGATTCTAGAAGATATTGGTTTACATGTCATTATGATTCTAGAAGATATTGGTTTACATGTCATTATGATTCTAGAAGATATTGGTTTACATGTCATTATGGTTCTAGAAGATATTGTTTTAGATGGCATTATGATTCTAGAAGATATTGGTTTACATGTCATTATAGTTCTAGATGTCATTATGATTCTAGAAGATATTGGTTTAGATGTCATAATGGTTCTGGAAGATATTGGTTTAGATGTCATTATGGTTCTAGAAAATATTGTTTTAGATGTCATTATGATTCTAGAAGATATTGGTTTAGATGTCATTATGGTTCTAGAACATATTATTTTAGATGTCATTATGGGTCTAGAACTCCTTCTGATTCTCAAGAGAGAAAGCAGTATATAGGAACTTGCGTCAATATGACACTGTTTTACTGTGAGATTGTCTTTTATATTTGTCCTACCTATTTTCCCAGGAACCATCAAACAGTTCTGTGCCTCCAGACCTTGTCATGTTGGACACAACCAATGCTGGGCTGTTTGCAGATTTGGAGAGTTTAGACTTCATACCAAATCGTGACAATGACACAGTCCACATCTTCTATGTTAAGCCTGGACAGACATCAGCTTTGGATATTCTTAATAATGTGGTAAGGTTTAGAAACATTCTTACATTTGGTGTCAAGACGTCATTAATAGCTTGAGAAATTGACACTGAATTTCCTCCTTCATCTACAGTTTCTGTCTAGTATCCTGAGAAGATTTAGTCTCTGTGTAGTTGGGGGGGTGGGGGGTGTTAATACATAAGGATGGCAACCTCATCATGTTAAACAGATGGTTTCAGAAACCACAGCTGCAAGAGTAAATTAATGCTTTGATGTAGGCTTCCTGAGACCCAACTGCTACCTCTTACTTGTCACCTCTTACGACATCAGTAAGCCTGTTTTTTTGTGTCTCTTTAGATACACACACACACATACCCACCCCCCCAGACATCATCATCTGCAGAATCAGTGATGAATTTATCCCTGAAATCAACTCTGAAGTTCATTATTTTTATTTTTTTCCACGACAGTGAAATCCAACTTTATCGAGAAATTCAAAATGAGGGCGAGTGTTTTTTGGTGCTCGGTCATGACTTCAACATTGATTATTTTCTTATAAAACTTAGAGACCTCATTGCTAACCTTAAAATGTTTAATCCTTGGTTTACTGTGATAAGTAAATGCAAACTTGAGAAACAGTTCACATTTATTGTAGAAAGATGGAGGAGATAGAAAACTTTCATCATCATCTAACAATCTTAGTCTTTTTGATGGTGGAGACATGGATGGAGCTCTTGCAGGGATTTAGCTAATGAAGTTGAAGAAATGCTAGCTGTTGATGTGGAAAGTTGAGATGCTGATTTCTTCAGTAGGAAAGCATTGCACTTTGCTTCAGGGATTGCCATTTCTTTTCACTTAAAATTTCTTTGTAGCATGCAGTATTGCTTAGAACACCTGCATTTACTTTGTAACTTCTTTCAAAATTGGGGTCATTCCTCTCAAAAGCTGCATCCTTAATTCCACTTGAGCGATAACTTCTTCCAAATTCAGGGTTGTAACTTCTCTAAGCACAGCAGGACTATCATCAGGATTTAATCCTCCTCAGAAAACATCCTTCTTTGCTCTTCAATCAAAAGCAGATCTTCATCTGTTAGGTCTTCTTAATTTTGCATATAATATAACAAGTTCAAAACGTTAGTTGAACACTGAGAGATGCAGAGCAATGAAATAGCAGGATGAGACTGACTGATCAACATCAAGATGGTGTCTGACTCTGATTTCTGAGATTTCTATTGGTAACTGCGGGTTAGCTGAAAAGTGCCATATGAGCGAAGAATGCGCCAAAAATGTGGAGAAAGGTTATTATCTAGAAGTGCCGTATCAGCTAAGTGCCATATCGTAATGTTCGCCTGTATTATTGTATTACAGAACAACGATATTAAGTTTTTTAAAATGTTTTTTTAAAGTACTTTCTGCGACTTCAAAATTTTCAACTGTACATGTAGGATTTCTAAGGATAAAAATGAAGAGTGTTAATGACAGAATTTTGAATTTTCAAGTACATAGGCTGATATGTCCCTAGAGACACCGGGCCAAAAGAATGAAGACAACACTCTAGAACGTGTGCGAGTGTAACCCATATGACCTGCACAATGAGAGTCATGTGCATGGTGCAAAATGTAAGGGCGAAGTGTAATAGGTGCCATAACCTGGTGTTTGACAATAGTAGAATCCAAAAAAATTCTAACTCAAATGTCATTTTTAAGTGTAAACCAAGGACGAGGTGTTTGCTGGAAGTCAATATCATCACTTCTGACTATTGAAAAAATTTTTTCGTAAAGAATCATCTTCCCTTTGCAATCTTGCAAAAGACACTATCAATGTCAGAATGTAACTCAAAAGTATCCTGAGTAGCAGGATTAACTTCATCAACCGCATTATTTTCCAGTGCCTGAGCCTGGGCACGTGTGGTAGCTGCGCTGGCTGTTAATAAATTCTGTCATTCCCACAGTGCAATCTCTTCAGGTGAGCAACCTTTGCTCCCGTGGATACGACCAATCATTAAATCAGCCACAGGATTCTTTAAAAGGCATACCTTAACCTTCCCTGAAAAAATGGTGTATGGATGTCAACAATGGCTGTGGGATAAAATTCAACAGTACCACCGAAAGTAATACATTTTACAAAACCACCAGTTGCACAGGAAGGATGTACAAGAGACTGTCTGATCCCAACAGTAGTAGATCCCGAGTCACGGAGCACAGACACTTGGGTATTATTCAACAAACCCTTGTGAAACAGCAGAGTGCCAGTGCCATCATGGGCTGACAAACCTGTAACTGCTGGCAATGGGTGGGTGACCACACTTCAATATCGTAGTACTATCTGCCTGAAAAAGAGTGAGACAATCTTCGCAATGTGAGGCAACCTCAAAATGAAAAGCACAACATGCAGATGATTGATTAATAACACAATTGTCCTGACTAATGATGGGTGCATCTCCAGTAAGTGCTGACCCAGCATTGTGATCTGGATGTGTAGTAGCACGAGGACATGATCGATGTCCCTGGCGATCACGAGAACTACCTTGATTTATGTAGTTTTGTGAGGTGTATTGTGAGGTTGAAAATTTGGATTGTTGGAACCAAAATTATTCAAATTTCTATTTGAAGGACAAAAATTGTCTTGCCTTCTCCAGTTTGAGTTTTGATGTTGTAAATTGGTTCTATACTGAGGTGACAGATTCCTAAATTACTGTCTACCTCTGTTGAAATTTCCATTTCTGTACCTCCCTGGTACAAAGTTCCTATCAAGGCTATACGAGCTAGGTCTGAAAGTATTGTTGTTCCAGGTTGTGGTTGAAGCAACAGGTAGAGATTCTTTAATAATAGTGTTACCACCACAAGCACCAGGATGTGCCGTGCAATATTGTCTACCAATCTCTTAGAGTGAAGACAAGCCAGATGGTTTGCGTTCATGCAAAAAGGACCAAAATGGCTTACTTACAGAAGACAAAACCTTATCTCTCAACAACAGATCCATAAGGCCATCATAGGTTTTATCAATACCTGAAAGTTGAACCCATCTGTTGAACGTCAAGCGTATGGCTGAAATGAACTCCGAGATGTCCTTCCCAGTTTCAGGAGTCATTGTTTTGAAACGCATACAATACCCCTCTGCATCAAGTTAATAACGTTTTAACAAGAGAGCCCTTGCAGCTTCATAATTATTTCTGATAAGCTCATCCATCGTACAAAGAGCCGTTAATGGTTCCCCATTTAAGAATTCCATGAGTCTAGCACACCATTGAGATTTATCTAACTTATGTGCCTCACAGACACTCTCATAGCGGCTCAAGAAGCACAAAATGTCATCATAACCTGGTTTAAATATGGGTAGGCAAAATTTAGCTGAACCATTATTTTTACTAGAGGAATTAGGAACATCTGAATTATCATTTTGACCATTCTGACCTCTTAGTTTTAATTCTTCTAAATGAAGAAGCATCATTTTTTTCTTCATGGGCCAATGTCAAAGTTTTTCTCTCCTCCATTTCTCTTTCATGGTGCATTTTCCTCTACTCCAATTCAATCATTCTCTTCTTCTCCTCTAAATCTTCAAGACGCCTTTTCTCAGCCCTCTTCTCCTCCAATTCATCAAGACGCTTCTTCTCAGCTTTCTGTTCTTCTAATTCTAGTTTTGCCTTTGCCAACTCAGACATGGCAAAGTCCTTCAAAGCTTCACCTTTATAAACCAAATGCCTTGCCCTGCTCGACAAAGTAAACCAAGGTAGCCGTGTTAACTAATTATGTGACTCACTTAGTCAAAATATAATACAATGGCTTGTTACTTTACAGTCTGATGTAAGCAAAGAATGTTGCAATATTATGTAGCAATAACAGCAATGCAAATTATGTAGTACCAATACAAAAAGAAAAAAAAAAAATTATAGTGCAAGAAAAAAATTTATATAGAAAGCAATAGCATAAGAAAAGAATATGGACAAACAGTGAAACACTAGCAGCAAGGGAAAAAAAAATTCTAATGGGAAACAAAAGTGAAAACAGTAAATGGAACAATCTCACTGCTAAGTAACGACAACACAGGACCCAGACAAGAGTATAAACAGGGAAATTGTATAAAACAAGTGAAAGGCAGATTAGAAAAACAACACGGACAAAACCATCACAAAATTAAGGAAAGTGGCAATAGACAACAATGCATTTACAAACGAATAGACGAAACTTCACAACTAACATGAACTATTATAAAAAACAATCAGTGGTCGGAAAACCTCGGTGAGTTTGCTCAAACTGGAAATACCACTGAATGAAATTTACAAAATTTCCTACAGACACGTCCAATGTGCGGTAATTTTACAATGACATGTATTCGCTAACATTGGATCTCCACCCAACCTTCCCACAAAGACATGAGAAAATGCATAGCAATGAAAAAAAAAATTAACATGAACGATTTACCAGCACATAAACTGGACACACATGCAAAAAAATACAGGCCACTTATCTTAAAAACGCAATCCGCCAGATGCTAGTTCGGAGATGAATTCAGCGCTGCCAGGAGATCATGGTCCAACACAGATGAATAAGATAATAATGGTACAGCAAACAATGGCCATGAAAATCAATTGAAAACGACAGCAAACTTGAATGACGACATCTGGAAGTGGACTTGAGGT
Source organism: Oreohelix idahoensis (assembly GCA_024509875.1). Classification (NCBI taxonomy): domain Eukaryota; kingdom Metazoa; phylum Mollusca; class Gastropoda; order Stylommatophora; family Oreohelicidae; genus Oreohelix; species Oreohelix idahoensis. The sequence goes on from JAMPIV010001448.1 coordinate 1,220,077, forward strand.
GAAACATTCAGAGCAGAAAACATGGTGAAAGTTGACGGTTAGCAGGAAGCTGGCAGTCATGCGCAGTTCATACAATATTTACGTAGATGAGGGTCAACGGTGAAATGTCACAAAACGTACTGGAAAATCATGAATGGAAATGTTCTGCGAAGACGACCGATCCAAACCACACTGGCCAAAAAGATTTGTTACATGTGGTTTTCTTCTTGTAGTTTGGTTTAGAGTAGAACATAGAATCACAAACGTTCATGCATCATGCTGACATAACACGAATGGAGATGGGTATGGCCGTCACAGAACATCACTGGCCGAATAACACAAGATGTCGGGTAGAGGGTCCACGATATATCTTCTTCAGCATTTATTTTACATCAAGGAAACATCTTCATGGTCAATGCATATACAAGGCATGCATAGTAGTTAATCTTCCATCTGTCTCGTCTCAATCATTCAGTCCTGGCTGCTGTACTAGAGGCGCATACGAACGATGACCACCCAAGTAATGTGGACCAGACAACGTGAATATAAAATAATAACTTGATTTATCTTACTCGATAAGAGATGGAACTTCTATATAAGTTCAGGACCATCTTAGAAAACATAGTGGCGGCCTCCGAAGTTAGTTATGCCACTTAAATAAATATCTTCCTCCACAATTCTTGGAGCTTGAAAAAACATGTCTTACTAGGACGACTTGAAGTAACGAAAGGCCACAAATATTAGCCGTTATAATAAATTAGTGCAAATGTGTTAAGTCATAGACATCCGGTGACGTATTAAATATGCAGCGTTCAATATAAGTTAAAACCTGTGCAAAACATGAGTCACCACAAAGAGACGTATCTCCTCAAAAGTACTGGCAATCAGTCTATGTGTGGCAACAATACAAAACATATCAATATTCGTTGTTTAACAGTGATAAAAACTTCACCAGTAATACGGGTCTAGTACTTTCATAGTTGTAACATTACCTACTTAGACTTTAGCAAAAGAAACGTCTAATTCAGAGACTCTAATGTAGGCTTGGCCAGATAAATTAGTTTGATATATCAGAAAATTCAAGTTGACAGAACTGAACTAAATTTTTTTGATTAAAAGGCAAAGAAGGAGTTTGGTTGGCACCACAAGAATTTCTTTTTTCTTCTTCTTTCTTTGATCTTTGGCTGCTGACTGACAAAACAATCAGTGACCATCACACCAGGTGGTATCTTGTAGGGTAACAGCAAACTTTGCTCAGTAGGCAGCCATCCTTCGTGTGATGCCCTAACTCTTGCTCTTGCTTTGCGTATCTGCCTCCAAAGTTCTTCACCAGGTAGCTTTTGGCTGGCCTCACTTTCACTTTCCTTCTGGAGTCCATAGCATGGCAGTTCTAGTGATGGTGTCTGGGTCTCTTCTGATGATGTGGCCAACCCAGTTCCACCATCTACTTGCTATGCTGGTGCGCATGTCTTCTTGGAGGCTCAGAGTTAGCTGTTCTTGGTTGGTGATGTTATTCGACCAGAATACTCAAAGAATTTTCCTTAAGCAGGTTGTGTGGAAAGAGGACAGTTTGGACATTTCCAATCCTGTTACTCTCCAGCATTCTGCACCATACAGAAGTACATAAATTATGCAGCTCTCATAAATTTTTAATTTAGTATTTGTACTGTACTGGGAAGATTTCCAGTTGTTGTTTAGATTGGCAGAAGCTATTCTGGCTTTATTCATTTGACTACTGATGTCTTTGCTTGTTCCACCATCTGGTGTTACTATGCATTCTAAGTATGTAAATGTGTTTGTATTTTCTAGCTCTTGTCTCCTTATTTTTATGGGTGCAGGATTTCTTACACTGAGTGTCATGACTTCTGTCTTCATGCAATTAATGCTTAGTCCCACCTGTTGGTTATGTTTATTCAGTCTGTCTGTTTTTTTCTTGGATGTGTTGATGTGAATGTGTGAAAAGTGCAATGTCATCTGCATATTCTAATCCTCCAGTGTAGAAAATGCTGTCCATCTTATTCCTCTAGGCTCATCGTCTGTTGTCTGGCGCATCACCCAGAGTGGTTGATAAGGAGAATCGCTGCCGCACTCTGTTTTCACCTGAAAAGTTAGGTTCTCTGCCAAACACTGCATGTGAAATTAGCAGACAGGCTTTTAATGATGGAAACCATGCAGTTAAGAATTACTTTGAGCTAAATCGGCTAAAGTGAGTCCAAGTTAGGTGGGCAGTACTGAACATAGCTATATTTTTTAAGACTTCTTTTGCAGGCTGAAGGTGAAGAGCATTTCTTTAATGAGAAAATGTATTGTATTTAAGATAATTGACATAGGAGCCGCTTGCAGTATATTACTATTTACAGATGACTTTTGCATTCCTAAAGAGTCATGGAAGACTCAAATCCTGATTCATAGAATCTTAGAAAATGAGAATGATTTTCACACGGTCCTGATTCAACTTACTAAGTGTGTACTGTTAGCTATGTAGCTGTTGCGTGCATATTTTGGCGCACATATTACAAAAATCGATATGGCTATTTAATATGGAAAAGATATAGACATTCATTCATTTGTGTATGAAAATGCTGTCTATGGTAAAGCTAGATAATTCATGATTGATTCACACTTTTGATTATAGGAGTGATCGTTCTTGATATTGATTCGGCGCATGGATATTGCACTCATGTCCGTACTTATTTCTTAGGGCCAGAAAATAGATTAATTTGCTTATTATGTTTATGGCCTGAATTCATATGTATTACATATTATTAGTACAAGTAGAATCAGTCCTATATTGTATATTTTGGATGGGTAGGCAGGACTATATTCTTGTTATGCCGCTCTAGCGGAAGTATGAGTTGTCTTGACAAGTCGTGATGAGTTCCGATGTACCGTTTACAATGGCGGGTTACGCATTTTCAAGGGCTGGTACATTCTTAAGTAAAAATGATTTATGAAGTGGTTTTTCTTCTGTAGGAGATTGTGTCTCTACTAGAGTTTGTGTTAGAGACTCTCCTAATGTACGGTATCATGTATGATTCGGACTCCAGGTAATGCCAGACCCTATTTTGACGATCTCATGTCGGTTAGACCTAGCTGGAATATTGTGCTTCGCAACGCTAGGGTCATGTTTGTATCGACGAAGATGACGGGCTTCCATACAGCAGTTATGTCTACGTGAAGTAACTGGATTACCGTAGAACTGTATGGAGAAACTTTAGGAAATTATTCATATGCATTTCAAATTAACTTTGGCTTATATATATCCTCCTGTGAGTGAGTGAGCGACAACTCAGGAAGGCGGCCATGTTACATTCCTGTCATCATATTTTTGAATCACTGTCCAGAGAACGGGGCATGTATCTTACTATTCGGACAGTGGCAAGGAGATCTCAATTTTGATAAAAACCCCTTATCGTGGTTTCATAATATGATATAAACTGTGAACATAAAGCAACTTTAGTTACTTACCGATCCGCCTTCACTGACGCGTTTAGTCAGATAGGGGATGCGGCCATAATGTATGATAACATTGGAAGCTATTGATGTACTACCCATGATATATGAATGTGTCATGACATGGGATCTACTATGTATGCCTGCAGATTGATGTGTCAACATATACCCATGATTTACTCGTTATGTCCCAGTGTGTGCGTCTAAATAAACTGTGTAAACAAAGATTCCAGCAGTCTGCATTGGTGCCTTGTAGACACAAGTGAATGAGTGCTTAGATTGGTCAGAACACGAACAGTCCACCATTCGCGTTAAGCACACTCTACACTTCCACTCCATATATACACCATCCTGCGTCGGTTGAATTGACCAAGTTTAGGGCCTGCTTCCCCTGGAGCCTTAGAGGGAAACTACTGCTTACAGCTGCCTTTGCCTTCCCTAACTCAGGACTAGGGTGAGTTACCCATTTACAGCTGGGTAGACTGGAGCATGCCTGATCTCAACAATTCTGTACACTACAATGGACATATACAGTAGTGGCACCACAAACAACATGCTACAGTGATTGATAGTGGAGCTTTACCAAAGAAAGAGAACACACTTCACACTTCTTTACCGTGACACTTTACAGTGGTGGGCCAGATTCCTGGGTCCAGCCTACGCAGTCTTGTTGTGTTGAGAATCACATTTTACAGTTGCAAGAACATTTGTTTGACCACATCAACACCAGTAGGACAGCTATACAATCAATGTCAGCTTGACCTGTTCTGACAAGTGTAGCAATATCTGGGTCAGCACTTGTTGACATTTGGCACAGTACAGTCAGTGTTCTAAACTAGTGATTGTTTATCCTGCTGAAATAGAAGAGCAATGTTGAACATAAAGTGCAAATTTCATCGTTGGATCTTCTAATGTGCTCAAAAAAATTGAACAGTGTAACAGTTAGAAAGCAAATCTATTACTCAATAAAGTGGTAGTCTAATTTGTTAAAACTGAGCATACAGTACAATACACTGCAACTGCAACACATTTCAGTATATAATGTACACATTTATGATTTATATGTATTTATGTTTATATATTATTTGTTTATGTGTGTGTGATTGTTATGTGTTTGCGGGCCTGGATGGGAGGTGACTAGAACAGGAAATACCAAGTGATATTGGTCTTGTTCTGGCGTTCTATAGGGAGCAATTTCTTAATTGAAATTTGCATGCAACATTGTTTGCAAATATTTGTTAGCTGTGATGACTGTGTTTCATATTTGTATTTGTAATATTTTTCTGTTCTTTATTTTTGTTTGATTTGTTTGTATAATTGTAGGTCTCATCTTTCCTTTCATTTCAGTTCTTTACACCCTTATGTTTATACACTGTGGCGTTATTTGTCTTGTTATCTTATTGCAGTTATCATCACAGATTCTGTGATCATTTTTTTTTTTCATTTCTCCTATTTAATTTAATTTGATCTCTGCAAATGTTTTCAGATTGTCTTTTCTTGTTTGTCCTTTGTAATGTCTTTAGTTGACATATGACATAGGAGGTATAGTTGAATACACTTATATTATAGTACAGATCAGTACTTTATGATTATTATTGTTATAAAACAAAGTGTACAAGACCTTTGTAAGGCTTGTCTCCCAAAGTGATTGGTATAGGAAATATTATTTTCCACAGGTACTCAAGTGACCATTGATTACATTAAGGTATACAAGACCTTTGTAAGGCTTGTCTCCCACAGTATTTGAGATATACAGTTATTGTTTTCCACAGGTACTCAAGTTATCATTGGTTATTATAAACAAAATAACCATACAAGTTTTTCACTAAGACTAAGTCTATGGTATAGACTTGTCTCCCATTAAAGTGAAATAAGGTAATTTATTTACTTTTTCAGGTTTCTGATTTAAGAAGACAAGATGTCTACATTAGATTACTTTATTGCACAAGGAAAATCTCTTGATAAGACTGGAAAAGAGTTAGAAGAATGGGCAACTGCTCAATTTGCTATTGCATTAAAGTCAGAAGTACTGAAAGCAGAAGTTGAACAAAAGAAGATAGATGCTGAGAATTTCAGATTGCAGATGCAAGCTGAGGAAAGAAAAGCTGCGGCTGAGGAGAGAAAACTTCAAATAGAAGAAAAAAAATTAGAAGCTGCTGCTGAAGAGAGAAAAGCTGCTGCTGCTGCTGCTGCTGCTGAAGAGAAAAAAGCTGCTGCTGCTGCTGCTGAAGAGAGAAAAGCTGCTGCTGCTGCTGAAGACAGAAAAGCTGCTGCTGCTGCTGAAGAGAGAAAAGCTCTGGCTGAAGAAAAAAGATTAGAAAAAGAAGCTGATACTGCTGCTGAACTAAAGAAATTGCAGATGCAAGTGGAGGAAAGGAGATTTGATGCAGAACAGAAGAAATTAGAAGTTGCTGCAGAACAGAAAAAATTAGAAGCTGCTGCAGAACAGAAAAAATTAGAAGTTGCTGCAGAACAGAAGAAATTAGAAGCTGCTGCAGAACAGAAAAAATTAGAAGCGGCTGCAGAAAAGATTAGATAGAGAAGCTGAAGAGAGAAAAGCAATAAGAGAACATGAATTTGAGTTAGAGAAATTAAAATTGACAAGTATGAGTAATGTTAATCAGGCATCTAGTGGTAATGGTAAACCCTTTGTGTACAAGGTCAAGGTACCAGCGTTCAACCCTACCAGTGATGACATAACATTTTGGCTTTCTAGATTTGAACGTGCTTGTCGAGCTCATAATGTTGACAAATCACAGTATGTGAATCAGTTGTCTGAAAATCTAAAAGGGGAGTCTCTGAGTAAGTTATATTTCGTTGAAGAGGCCGACAAGGATAATTATGATGCTATTAGGGCAGCTCTGATAAAGAAATATCAGCTGCCTGAGGAAGGTTATCGTCTTTTGTTTAAAACAATGAGACCTGAGGTAGGTATAGAATTCTCAGAATTCATCTCAAAAGCACGAATTACACTTTCACGATGGATTGAATTATCCAAAATAGAGAAAACATTTGATGGTCTTACGGATTTATTGCTAAGAGACAAGGTCATGTCTTCGGTAAATAAATCATTCCTAGAGTTCTTACATGAGCGTAAACCTAGTACATTAAAGCAAATGGAAGAATATTGTGACCAGTATGCCACGGCACACCCTGACATGATTCTTAGTAACTCTAACATTAAAGAGAGTATGCCAGTTGCTTCGGCAACAGAATATAATCAGAATTACTCACACAAATTCCAAGGAGCTAAAAATAAATTTGATAAAAAGGTTAATTGGAATAAGTATCAAAACCAAGATAACCACTCAAATCAGGGTTCTTCTTCGAAGAACCGGAATCGGGCTGATAGTCCTCGACACGCGAGGGGTACCCATAATTTTAGAAATTCTCGAAAAGGGAGTAGCTATAGGAACTACCCAAGTGCTTCATGGAGACAAAAAAACCAATATTACAGGGATACTCAGTATAATGAGCGTGATGATTATGATCATGAATATTATGATTCAAACCCAAATAGGGGTTATAACAGAGGAAATAATAATTATAGAGACAATTATAACCGAGGTAGATCACAACACAAAAGACATGGTAAATCTTATTACCAGGCTAACTCTGCACAACAGGAGTTCCACGACGCCGGTAATCAGAATAATGATAAAAAAGACTCCAATAGTGTAGCAAATTCCGCTTTCGATTTTGCTAGAGCATCTCAGTGTTCGCAATGCAAAACATTATTCGATCCAACCACAGTTTCTACTTTAAGCTGCGGTCACCCGCTTCCCGCTCTCCCTGCGTCAATCGCGCATAATGGAAGGGGTGCTCTTGTCTTCAATAGAGGCCTAATAGATGGTACTCCGGTATCAATTCTTTTCGATTCGGGGTGCACTACCATCGGAGTGAGGCAATCACTCGTAAATCCTTCTCGAGCTACAGGCAATGTAGTCAAATGTGTAACATTTGGTGGCACATTGGAGAAGTACTCCACTGCCATTATCAATATTGCTACGCCTTTCTTTACAGGAGAGGTGCAAGCATGTCTCTTGCCGAATCCGATCGCTGATCTTATCATCGGTCGCATTCATGGAGTGAAAGAATGCACTCCACAGCAAATTTCTAATTGGGAAAATGTTAATATGCAATCTGCTAATGCAGTAATCACTAGGGCTCAAGCTCTTAATATGCCGCAATCTTCACATTCTGAAGATAATGATGCGCAGATCCAAGATGATCCCTTGGAGATTTCCCATGATTCCTTTATAAAACAGCAGGAAGATGATCCTACTCTAAAGAAATTCTTTACTCTGGCAACAAAAGGTGATCCGAATAAGGATACAAATCGTAAATCTTGGATTACGATGAAGAATGGCGTACTTGTACGTATGGTACAAGACTCCGCTAAGTCCATTCATTCTCAAATCCTTGTGCCTAAAAATATGAGAGTTAAAATCTTACAGCACGCTCATGATTCGCAGTGTGCTGGACATATGGGTTTTTCCCGTACTAAAACTAGAGTTCTTGAATCTTTCTTTTGGCCTGCTGTGAATAAGGACATACGAATCTATTGTCGATCTTGTAAAGTATGTCAAGAGATTAAATCCAGAGGTCCACGCCATGATGCACCTATTCAGGCTGCAGACATTCCCATTCGACCATTTCAAAAAATGGCGATAGACATCATTGGTCCATTTAAGATAAAGTCTGCTAGAGGACACCAATTTATTTTGACGTGTGTTGATATGTGCACACGTTGGCCGGAGGCTGTTCCTCTAAAGAGCATAACTACTGCTGATGTCGCAGATGCTCTTTGGTTAATATTTTCTCGTCTGGGATTTCCAGCAGAAATATTATCCGACCATGGTACCCAACTCATATCGGATACCATGTCTCAAGTAATGTCGACTCTTAAGATAGAGAGATCGCTGAGTAGTATTTATCATCCTATGTCCAATGGGATGGTGGAACGTCTGAATAGAACTCTGAAAAACCTACTAGGTAAGATAACAGAAGATCATCCTCAGGATTGGGATAGGGTTTTACCCGCGGCTCTCTTTGCATATAGAGAGGTCGCCAACGAACATACAGGATTTTCTCCCTTTGAACTTGTCTTTGGCGCGAAACCGCGAGGTCCTATGTCCTTACTTCATGATCTTATAACTGCTGATAATATTGTCGATGACACAAAATCCTCTTATGAATATGTCATCGCACTTAGACACAAGATTATTGAAGCATGCAAATTGGCAACTGCTTCTTCTGAATTTGCGAAACAGAAGGCAAGGGAATTTGCCAATAAAAAGAGATGCTTGCGACAACTTTGTCCAGGTGACAAAGCATTTGTCTTGCTACCTTGTAGGGAAAATAGACTTCTTATTTCTTGGAAAGGTCCGTACGATATAATATCAAAAGTTTCCGATGTTGACTATATCGTCGATATTGACGGGAAGCGTAAAACCTTCCACATCAACATGCTCACGGAATTCCATGAACGTCCGGATTATTTACAACCTGTTTTCCAGGCAACGGACGATTTTCCAGTCCAACATGGACAGTACTCATCTCTGTCAGTAATACAGGATGAGGAAACGAGTTTCTCGGATGTAAATCTACCTTTTCCAATGATTCCTCTTCACTCTAATGAATCATGGAAAGATGTTGCAATTTCTCCCGAATTATCTCCAGGAGAGCAGAAACAAGTTTCTACTATGTTAGAACAATTTCAGGATGTCCTTACTGACATTCCTGGTCAAACTGATGTCATTCAACATGACATTATTCTTACTGACCATAGTCCTATAAGAGTCAGACCGTATCCTATCCCGATACATTTTCAAGCACAGGTAGAGAAAGAGTTGGATGAGATGATAGAGTTAAAAATTATTGAACCATCCACATCAGCATATTCTTCGCCGATGGTTATTGTACGAAAAAAAGACAATAACATACGTCTTTGCGTGGATTATCGCAAATTGAACCAAGTGACGAAATTTGATGCTGAACCTATGCCTTTACTAGAAGAGCTACTTACGAGACTATCGAATTCTCATTTCTTTACTAAACTCGATTTGTCTAAGGGATATTGGCAAGTTCCATTATCCGAACACGCCAAACCGTTTACTGCTTTTTCGACGCCTAGGGGTCTATTCCAATGGAATTTCATGCCTTTCGGTCTTATGAACGCCCCTGCAACATTCGTACGCATGATGCGTCGAATCCTATCTCATCGCTCAGATGTCATTGCGTATCTTGATGACATCTGTCTTTTCAGTGATACTTGGAACGATCACTATAATGGGATAAATGAACTATTGTCTATCTTACGCGAGCATAACCTGACAGCGAAACCATCGAAAGCATGTATTGGTTTTAGCGAAATATCTTTCTTAGGACACCGTGTTGGTCATGGGTTCCTAAAAACAGAAGACCATAATACAAGTAAGATACTTAACATTTCTATTCCTAAGACTAAAAAAGCAAGTGCGAAGTCTCTTAGGTCTAATACAATTTTATGGACGATTCATTCCGAATCTGTCCTCCATTATGTCACCTCTTTCTTCCTTGCTAAAGAAAGGGTCTCCTAATGTAGTCCATTGGACTCAAGAATGTCAATCCTCTTTGGATAAGGTTAAAACTATGTTTTCTACTTCACCTATCCTAGTATTGCCTTCTAAGGATAAGACATTTATTCTTCGTAGTGACGCTTCATCCACCGGGATTGGAGCAGCACTAATGCAAGAGTACTCTGGAACTCTGCATCCTGTGATGTATATTTCTCGGAAATTAAATGCCGCAGAGAAGAATTACTCGGTCCTAGACCGTGAATTATTGGCTATGGTTTGGTCAATCCTTAAACTGCAAAGATTTCTTCTTGGCGCGCATTTCATCGTGGAAACTGACCAGAAAGCTCTTACGGCTATTCAGAGTAAAAATCTGAAGAGCGCGAGATCAACGCGATACGCGATTGCTCTGCAGCCATTTCATTTTTCGGTGCGAGCTATCCGTGGGTCAGAAAATGTGATGGCAGATATTTTGTCTAGATGCCCACATGATTCATAACTGTTAATTTATGTACCTAACTTTGATACAGTTCTTCCTATGTTGAGATGTGTACACATAGGTAATATATCATATATTGATGGTAACACTACTTAGCGGTTCATTGATGTTTATTCACCACTGATCTTTCAATGTTTTTTTCGTCTTTGATGATCATGATGTTAAGATATCTTAGATGAAATTTATGTATAAACTAATGTAGAAATTGTGTCATTGCTAATATTGTAGTATGCGTTGGTGACACCTCTCTGGAAATATTTATACTTAGAGAAGTACTTTCTCTAAGGTCATAAAACTTATGCTTATCATCTGCGCATTGTTATTGGTGCGTTGTGAGCCTATTGTATGTTGCTCCTAGATGTATTTCAAAAAAAAAAATGTACCTTTTTTTTTTCCCGAGGGGTGTGGTAATCTGTTGCGTGCATATTTTGACGCACATATTACAAAAATCGATATGGCTATTTAATATGGAAAAGATATAGACATTCATTCATTTGTGTATGAAAATGCTGTCTATGGTAAAGCTAGATAATTCATGATTGATTCACACTTTTGATTATAGGAGTAATCGTTCTTGATATTGATTCGGCGCATGGATATTGCACTCATGTCCGTACTTATTTCTTAGGGCCAGAAAATAGATTAATTTGCTTATTATGTTTATGGCCTGAATTCATATGTATTACATATTATTAGTACAAGTAGAATCAGTCCTATATTGTATATTTTGGATGGGTAGGCAGGACTATATTCTTGTTATGCCGCTCTAGCGGAAGTATGAGTTGTCTTGACAAGTCGTGATGAGTTCCGATGTACCGTTTACAATGGCGGGTTACGCATTTTCAAGGGCTGGTACATTCTTAAGTAAAAATGATTTATGAAGTGGTTTTTCTTCTGTAGGAGATTGTGTCTCTACTAGAGTTTGTGTTAGAGACTCTCCTAATGTACGGTATCATGTATGATTCGGACTCCAGGTAATGCCAGACCCTATTTTTGATGATCTCATGTCGGTTAGACCTAGCTGGAATATTGTGCTTCGCAACGCTAGGGTCATGTTTGTATCGACGAAGATGACGGGCTTCCATACAGCAGTTATGTCTACGTGAAGTAACTGGATTACTGTAGAACTGTATGGAGAAACTTTAGGAAATTATTCATATGCATTTCAAATTAACTTTGGCTTATATATATCCTCCTGTGAGTGAGTGAGCGACAACTCAGGAAGGCGGCCATGTTACATTCCTGTCATCATATTTTTGAATCACTGTCCAGAGAACGGGGCATGTATCTTACTATTCGGACAGTGGCAAGGAGATCTCAATTTTGATAAAAACCCCTTATCGTGGTTTCATAATATGATATAAACTGTGAACATAAAGCAACTTTAGTTACTTACCGATCCGCCTTCACTGACGCGTTTAGTCAGATAGGGGATGCGGCCATAATGTATGATAACATTGGAAGCTATTGATGTACTACCCATGATATATGAATGTGTCATGACATGGGATCTACTATGTATGCCTGCAGATTGATGTGTCAACATATACCCATGATTTACTCGTTATGTCCCAGTGTGTGCGTCTAAATAAACTGTGTAAACAAAGATTCCAGCAGTCTGCATTGGTGCCTTGTAGACACAAGTGAATGAGTGCTTAGATTGGTCAGAACACGAACAGTCCACCATTCGCGTTAAGCACACTCTACACTTCCACTCCATATATACACCATCCTGCGTCGGTTGAATTGACCAAGTTTAGGGCCTGCTTCCCCTGGAGCCTTAGAGGGAAACTACTGCTTACAGCTGCCTTTGCCTTCCCTAACTCAGGACTAGGGTGAGTTACCCATTTACAGCTGGGTAGACTGGAGCATGCCTGATCTCAACAATTCTGTACACTACAATGGACATATACAGTAGTGGCACCACAAACAACATGCTACAGTGATTGATAGTGGAGCTTTACCAAAGAAAGAGAACACACTTCACACTTCTTTACCGTGACACTTTACAGTAGCCTAATTAAGTCTTGTTTAAAGTGTAATTCAATCATTAGCTTATTCAGATACATTTTTTAAAACTCAGCTTTTATTGCTTAAGGATTAAAAAGCATAGCTAACTTCTCTTCTTCTGCCTCCAGACCTCATACAGCAATGTTCAACCACAGTTTGTAGAGTTTCTTCATGCTCTTGGCTGGCCAGTGGATGTGAGGAAACATGCCGGATGGACAGGCCATGTCACAACCTCATGGAAGATTACAGAACCAGATGATATGGACGGTGAGAGACAGTTATGAGAACTCTGATGACATAGCCTGATAATGGTTTAATCTGATCGATGCTGATATTGTTTCATGTGTAGATATTATTATACAGACATCATACATAATGCTACTCTCAATCACTTGCTCCTCAGACAATTTTGCTGTTCAAGAACAAAGAATGTGCGCCAAGTAATCGGGAAAAAAAATCATTCATATGATGATTTTGAAAGCCTACTTTTGAAGAAAGTTTAAAAAAAAAATTGATTTAGAAAATTGTTAACAGGTGAAAGGTCCAAGACATACGAGAAACAAGAGAGATAGAGAAAGACTATGAAGAAATACATATTGCCTAACTGAGAAGTGTTCTGCAGTAGTTTAAAAGGGTGAATACAGAAGCTCCTGAAGTGATGGGCTCTTAGATGGATAGGATGCAGATTACATTGTGTCTGACTGTGTATTGTGGTCTGCAAAATGGATAACAACAAGCTCTTTGTTTTCGATTACATATAGTAGCTAAAAGATGTTAGTGTGTTCCAGTTATAAATATGTGCCTGCGTAGTTCTCGAGGGGTCTCAGAAGAAACAAAGAAAGAATGGGACTAAGACACACTCATGCATATCGTACAAGGTGACTAATATGAGGTTGTGTATGAGGTGGGCAACCTCATCATGTAAAACTAATGACCGCAGAAACCACCACTGTGAGAGTATGTGACTGCTTGGTGCAGAGTTCCAGCAATGGGACTTCCTGTAGTGAAGGCTCTATGCTCCATAAGGAGTGCAAAGGAAAGTGGTGATGAGTTATGATCTGAAAGTTTTGTTTTCACTTATATATCTAGAACTGAGCCTCAGTCCTCTACCATTTGGGGGTCAGAGTGGCTAAGAGGTATGGCGTCTGCCTCGAATTCTAGATGTACTGGGTTCGGTTCCCAGTACAGGGAATGTATTTGATGGAAATTTTTTTCTCACCCAGTGGGTCCTAATGAGGTCATACTCCCACCTAATCTCATGGGTAGTGAGATCGGATGCCTAGCCTACTAGGAAAAGAGCAAAAAAAATAGGAGGTCCTGTGTGCAAGTTGCATACATTAAAAATCCCTCGCAGTTGAAATCAAAAATTTAAAAATTAGAAACCTACTCACCACAAATAGAATGTGTGATTCCTGTATACAGACATTGAGATCCTCACCAGTGCTACGTGGTTCATGCACTGTGCTCAGATCCTGCATGTGTGATCTAAGGGAAGAGATCGGAGCTCTTATGGAGTTGTCCGTGTGCACTGTAGATGGTCCTTCAAACCAAACCTCTATCATTTTTCTCAGTCTAACTGAAACATTATTTATTTTACAGAAGATGAATACCAGACTGGAACAGGAGGCAGTCTGTATGATGGAAGACAGCAAGTACTGTACTGGGCAGATGTTTTATCAGAGCTGGCCTTAGTTGTACCCTCTCCAGAAACTTTCAGACTACGGTCATTGAGCACGTCAGAGTCCGGATTAGAGAGTAGGTTCACACAAGCATCTGGTTGAGACATGATACAGTGTAAGAGATATTTAGTAGAAGGGCATGTATTTACTCTGTAGTACACGTGTACCCGGGTAGAGGTGGGATTCTGCATTACACGTGTACCCGGTGTCACGAAGTGGATTTAAGTCTAGAGGTTTTCTTAAGATAGAGACAAGACCCTAGTGGTAAGAAAGTCCGAGAAGATAGAATTTTGATGAAAAATGACGTGACTGTGGAAAGATGAGACTATTGGCTCAAGGGTGAGAACCTGGATTGACTCTTCCTTGCCACTTCATGACTTCAGAATTGCTATAGCCTCACCCCCTCTGACTACCTTTAAACAAAAGGAGATAAGGATTATCTAAGACCACAGACACACTATACAGACGACATATACGTACAGTACAGTATAGAACCTGATCCAGTTTGCAATATATGTATAGTTTATTTACACAATCAGAAAATAAAATTCATCACACAGCAAAGAAATAAATATCGTGCACTGTTGCACAGACCTAAAAAAGCAAAGAACCAATTAAATAGATAGCCACATAACAACCACATTCACTCTGTCAGTCACCCTGCTGGGGAACAAAATAGAATGATTAATGATTGAAACTTGAATCTAACTGGTGGGGTATCAACTTTAGCCACCACTTCCTAATACTATAAGATTTTCTACTGTCTCTGTCCTGCTGACTCTGCCTAAATGAATGTTTACACAGCTTCCAACTTGCTAGGCGATATGCGCCGCTAACTAAAACACTGGACTGCTACCTAGTAGACTTTTGTAACATCTATTACTCAGAAACTATCCTCTAAGGATATCATCAGACCCTACTGGTCCCGGCTATCTCCTGTCTCCCTCTCTCTCTCTCCGTCTTTGCTTCAGTGTCCTTCTGACACTCGACATTTGTTGAGGTGGAGTCTCCTTTATGCCTTCTCTCGTTGACCTTTTTCAGAACCAGGAAAGTTCACCCTTTCTCCTGTGTTCTGACAACTGCTCTGATGACTTGATTATCAAGCACGAGGTACTTGACTAAAATATATATATAAGCTTCTCTGCTGCTGAACACTTCCTTGACTTTCCCCGATAACTCGCTCAGGGTTTAGAGGAACACAGCATTTATTTCTGGCTGTATAAACTAGACCAATCTCCCGGCCACGTTGCTGTTGTTGGAGTGGTATAATGAGCTAAGTGCTCAGGATTTAAAGACAAATCCCGTTTCCCAGATGAAGAATGACTTCACTGCCTGAGATCGTAGGTTATATTCTGGCACCTCTGGCGATATCGAGCTCTCGGCTCCTGCAAATGCCAACTTTGCCGGTGGTAATTTGTATGGAACTACACGTTCCTACTGTACCGTGAGCCGCTGTAGATAAAAGAAATGCATCTAATGTACAACAGCTACCAAATTAACCACATCTCTAACCTATAACTCCCATAAATCCTACGCTACCCTCACCTCAATACAGCTCCCCTTCACCCACTATGCACAACGATACATAAATATTTCTAACCGCGTGTTGCGCACTCTCACACTCCTTCCCTTCCCCACTTCAACGAAAATCTTACTGGTACGTAAACAAACTCCTGACACTGTCTGACCTTAATCTTATGTGAATCTACCTCATGTCAAAACATTCAAACTAGGGAAATTTCCTGTCCGAAATTCCTTGGTCTCCTTTTTTTTTACATTTCACATGAGGTTTCCCTGCTTAACCCAAAAATTAAATTACTCCTCTTACTGCATTCCCCAACATTTAAGGCACAATAAAATAACATACACACCATTAGATGCCCAATAAAATTACACTTGTAAATATACAGAAATTAATGATGGTTTACCCAACACTCTACATACTACAGAGCGCCCATGTATTAATAGCTAACCCTCACACAGTGAATATCTCAAAACTTCACGCACTCCTATATACTGCCAATTATCCTAGAAAGAATTAGGTACACTTTACCTTTACAGCATTCTACAAGGATAGTAATGGATGGCACTACGTTTATAAAATAGTAGTTAACTTCCCGAAGAACCATTCATTAATCAGGCTACGACTCTATTTAAGAACCAACTAATATTACGGCTCTAATAAAATATGAACATACCAGTTTATCGCGTTTTCTTCCGCGTGCAGCAGAACGATAAATGCTAGATTCACAGTAGTGAATCTCATCAGACAAAGGGGATCTGTTAAAAGACCGCTCGAGTTTATATATTAGAAAATCCCCGCGGACTTTCGGCCTATGTCATAGCTATAGCGTCTTACTAACCCAATGGAATCACTTACAAAATTATAACGGGGTCTACGCCAATAGATTTGAAAGCACGTCGTGACCTGTTTAAGCGCGCGTTCCAATTGCGTCATGTTACGCTGACCGCGATATTTCTTTAACAAAGAAACTGGGACTATGTGATCGCGATTATTTTAACAAAGGAAGACCCTCGTGATCGCAATTAACTTTAAAGAAAAGAAAACTGGTGCGAGTATAAACTAAACCTACCGTCAAAAACGCAATAAAATACCTACAGAAAAAGACCAAACACATAATAATTTTGAAAGAGAAGAAAACTGGGCCTCTTGAAAAACAATTACAGTACTGCATCACACCTAGGTAGAGGTGGGATTCTGCATTACACGTGTACCCAGGTAGAGGTGGGATTCTGCATTACACGTGTACCCGGGTAGAGGTGGGATTCTGCATTACACGTGTACCCGGGTAGAGGTGGGATTCTGCATTACACGTGTACCCGGGTAGAGGTGGGATTCTGCATTACACGTGTGTACCCGGGTAGAGGTGGGATTCTGCATTACACGTGTACCCAGGTAGAGGTGGGATTCTGCATTACATGTGTACCTGGGTAGAGGTGGGATTCTGCATTACACGTGTGTACCCGGGTAGAGGTGGGATTCTGTATTACACATGGACCCGGGTAGAGGTGGGATTCATTCATTGCCCTTCAACTTCCTAAGGGAACATAGGCCTTCTTTCATGTGCCATTTATTCAAGGTCTTTCCAAGTCCTCTTTATCCCTTCCATTTTTGCCTCCAAGTCTTGACTTCATGTTTTTTTTTTTTTTATTACTGGAGATTCCAGAACAAGGACTGTCTTGTGATGCTATAAGGTAGGTTCCTAATTGTGTGTCCTATCTATTGCCAGCATCTTCTTCTTATCTCTTATTCCAGTGGCTCTTGCCTGGTTCTTTGTCATCAGTTCCAAATTGGTAGTTTTGTCACACCGTTTCAGTCCATCTATTCTTCACAAGCATCCGTTAATGAAAGTCTGTAACATCCTGGTTGTTGTTTTTATTGTTCTTCATGCTACAGAACCATAGAATAGAACTGCCTTGAAATTTGAGTTGAAGATTCTGATTTTTGTGTTGGACGTGATTTCCATATATTTCCCAATGCAGTGAAACCTTTTGCCCTTTGTATTCCTATTTTTTTATATCACTGTCTGTCCTACAGTTTTGTTTAAAAATTAAAGCCAATCTTAAACATCAGAGAACTGAAGCAGTAGTCATATCAACAGAATTCTTCTGAATGCAGCATGAGTGAATAGGACACATTTGAACTAAGTCTATAGATTCAAATACCTGGGTGCAAATACAACATTAGATGGATGATGCACTTCACAAGTAAAGAACAAAATAGCCGAAGCCAAAACTTCATTTAAGAAAATGAAAAGTATCCTTTGTTGGTTGAAGTAAAAAATTCTTCACTGTTACATTGAGCCAATCCTGTCATATCAGAGTGAATCATGGACAATATATTAACAAAGAACAACATCCCAGAAGGCAGCAAAAATGGTTAATACTGTTGATATCTAAGAGGACTGTAGCGAAAGGTTTTCCTAGTATGATAGTAGTGGTAGAGCAGAAGTAGAATCTCTCTCCAGAAAGTATGAAGTTCCAGTGCCCGAGAAGTACACTGGTATCACAAGTGAGTTACAGCTGTGAATACTCTGAGCTGGACAATAGATTTAGGCTTCAGAAGTATAAGATGCTACTTCGCTATCGTAACCCTATGTGATATTATAATTAAATTAGAAAAAGTAACTCAAAATTTAACAGTTAAAAATTTAACAAGTCAAATGAGTACAATTATCCAATTTATTATGTACATCTATATATTCTTGTAATGATAAATGGGTGTTGGAAGATGGTAAAATGTATGATTATTTACAGTTACAAATTAAAATAACTAATAGAAAAAGTCTTGGATTTATCTTCCACTGAATTTATAAAACAAGAATAATAGGTGGCCATTGTTCTAACAATCTCACCACCCTCTGCTGTTCATGATGCGACCATGTCTTCAGTGTTTGTATGTAAATGAATGAATCATGGTAGTATATTACAGAGATAGCATGATAAGATAATGTATAAGGTGCAGAATTAACAATATACATGAATAAATCACATGTTATGATACATGGGTACGATATAACCTTTGCCTTCCACTTATGGATGTTAAGTCACTTATGTACTTGTTGGTATGTCGTAAGCTTCCAGGCAAGAATTAGCCATAATATATTTGGCTAACCAATTAATGGTTATGCTTCCTGACAATGCCGGTGAAGGTTATCTCTGTTAGCGTCATTCCCTTTTTTATTATATCTGCTACAATCAATCAGAAATAAAATCTGAAATAAAATGATATTAGTAATACATATATTTTTAATAAACTTACATACCCTCTTAGGATTAATAAGCTCAGGTGAGACTGTATTGGCTTAACTTAATCTGCCCTGCATGCAGCGTGAAAATAGAACTTTTCTTGCAGAGGCTGTCCTCCAGTTTCTCACTCTGGCTTCTGGATTTGGTGTGTGATTTACAATGCGCCGCTCTGTCCTTATATTTCAGTCTCTCGCGCGTACGAGAAAGCAGCTCCCAAATTCCCCAAAAGATTTTAGTTTCATCTCCTGTTTTGAAGCTATTTGAAACAATCTGTGCTTTTCCTGTACTCGTTTTTTTCTCTTCTGTCACTCACACACTTATCTCCTTCCTTCCTTCCTATATATCATTTCCTTTTCCCCATATGGGGCTTTCATTACATATAAGTTTTATACAATTCCGTTGAGGCTTGTTAGTGTAATAAATTTTTAAAGATTATTAGCTAACTTTTAGCCGATGTGATGAAGGTGAAAAATATTAATTATCTTTAAAACTATTTATATTTGAATAATATCCTTTTGGATATAATTCCTAGCCTATCTCCTTTGTTGAGTTATATTTATTTAATATTATTCCAACCATGCGTTCTCCTGTAGTGAATAATTTAATGTCCAGTAAATGCAAACTTTTAAAGTCGGCCATACATTCCTATATAGCTATTTCCTCATTCTTCAGTAATACTGTATGGCTTTTAACCGTAAGTCACATTTCCGCTGTCTACCAACTTCAAAGAAAGACCGCAGCGCTGACCTTGCGCTGGTGTGTGTGGGTGTCGCGTGGGCGTGTCGCGCTACAACCAAGCAAGTGTTTACCAAATCTCGCTACAGAGCCCTCTTCTTTAAAACAGTGCCTGCACGGTTAACTTTTTGGTAACACATGCTGCAGTTCCTCCTTAATTTTCTGTTTCTCTATATCTCCTTTGATAGGATGCCTACTTAAAAAATCGGGTCCAAGATTGTCCCGTCCTGGTATGTATCTCACATTGAACGAATATGGAGATAACAGTAAACTCCACCTTAAAAGTCGTGAATTTAATTTTTTAGACACTGCTAAAAACATCAAAGGCTGGTGATCACTTTCCACAATGAAGTGTTTCCCGTAAAGAAAAGGGGCGAATTTGTTGATCGACCAGACCAAAGCGAGGCATTCACGTTCAAACGGTAGAATAATTTCTCTCAGCTGTATTTAACTTTTCTACTGGCAAAAGCTACTGGTAATAGCATATGTGGCGGTGTGTCTGCCCGCTGTAGTAATGTTGCTCCGATGCCTACATTGCTAGCATCCGTTCTTAGTACGAATTCTTGTGTGAGATCGGGAAGGGCAAGGATAGGTTTATTTGTCAGCTTATTTTTCAACTCTGTATAAGCCTGTTCACACTCCACAGTCCATTGTATTTTATCCGGCTGACCTTTTTTGGTTAAGTCGGTTAATGGCGCGCACAATGAGTTAAAATGGGGTATATATTTCTGATAAAACCCGCACAGTGACACAAAGGATCTTACATCCTTCTTAGTTTGTGGTCTTGGTGCTTTTCTCATTTTCTCTACATTCTTTGGGTCCGGAGACATTTGCCCTGTAGAGATAGTGTGACCTAAAAATTCCAATGTCTCACATCCAATATGACACTTAGTTGGGCGTGCTGTCAATCCCGTTTCTCTTAATCTACCTAACAACATGGAGAGTGCTACTACGTGTTCCTCGAATGTAGTGGTAGCAATCAGAATATCATCCATGAAGTTGGTGATATGAGGATTTTGTAATGGTTCCAACAATTTCCTCATCATTCTGGTGAAGATACTTGGAGCATTCTTTAAACCAAATGGGAGTACATTGAACTCGTAATGTCCATCCGGTGTACTAAAGGCTAACAGTTTCCTAACTTCTGGTTTCACTGGTATTTGGTAGTATCCCTTGCTTAGATCTACTTTTGAAAAATACCGAGCCTTACTCAATGTAGCAAACAACTGATTGGTGTCAGGTAATGGGTCTACCTGAGATTCAGTGATAGCATTTAGTTTCCTATAATCAATGCATAACCTGTGTTCACCACTAGGCTTCCTTAATAGCACCACACTTGAGCTGTAGGGAGATTCAGACTTTGAAATAATTTTCTCTTTTAAGAGATAATCAATCTCATCCTTGAGTGCCTGTCCTTTAGCATAAGGTATAGGGTATGTCCGCATACAAACTGGTGTAGGGTCAGTAATCGTCATGTCATACTCTAACAGATTAGTACACCCCGGCTTATCTGTGAGTACATCAGCATGGATTTCTAACACCTCCTGAACCTTTTTCCTCTGCTCAAGAGTTAAATGTTCACTCACATTAACCTGAGCATAGCTTTCCGTAGTTGATAGGGGGTATTCCATGGAGGAAATTGGTTCATCCTGCATTTCTGTTGCAATGGCCAGGGTCATGATATGGGCAACTTCTGATGCTTCCCTGTCATAATACTTTTTAAGAAGGTTGACATGATACACCTTCTCCTTTCCTTTCTTGTCAATCTTATAGTTGGTCCGGGAAAGTTTTTTCCAATATGACGTAGGGTCCCTGCCATCCAATTTGCAATTTATTATTGCTGCTGGGCAACAGTAACAGAACCTTTTCTCCCACCTCAAGTTCCCTATCTTTTGCTGTTTTATTGTAGTAAGCAGCCTGCTTCCTCCTGGCCTGTCTCAAGTTATCATTTGCCAGTTTCCAACTTGTTTTCAATCGAGATGTCAACTCGTTGACGTATTGGTATGAAGAAGTCACGGTTTCTTCTGCTTTTTCATCAGTCCATGTCCGCAACAATGCTTCCAGTGGACCTTTGATTGGTCGTCCAAACAACAATGTAGCTGGAGCCAATCCTGTGGAGTTATGTGGGACTTCCCTATAGGCAAATAGTGCTGAGGGTAAGTATGTGTCCCAAGTTTCAGGTTTCTCACTAGCCAACTTTCTAAGGATTGAAATGAGCGTGCCATTGAACCGCTCTACTTGACCATTCCCTTGGGCGTGGTACGGGCTACAGTGATAATGTCTAGCTTGAAATAACCTGAATACTTCTTGTGTTAGCTTTCCCCTAAACTGAGAACCATTGTCAGTCAATATTTGATGTGGGAAACCTAATCGGGTGAATATTGTTAACAGTGCCTCTGCCACATGTTTCGAATCTATCGATGACATTGCTACTGCCTCTCCCCACATAGAGCAAGTATCGACCAAGGTTAAGATATATGCATTTCTCTTCTTGGTCCTACTGAGGGGTCCAACAATATCCACGGCAACACGTTCGAAGGGCGTTCCCATGATGGGCATTTCTCCCAGTGTTGCTGGTGCAGTCCTATGTTTAGGAGCTACTCTTTGGCATTCTGGACAGGATCTCACATACCTCTTTATGTCCTCTGTGATCCCTGGCCAAAAGTAGTGACAGGCTATCCGTTGTCCAGTGGCCCCTATTCCCATATGTCCACTGAAGGGTATAGCATGTCCTAGCTTCATAACCTGCTCCCTGTATGATTTTGGCACTACAAGCTGTCCATGTCCTTTTGGTCCTGTTCCAGCTTTTCTATATAGTAGGCCTTTTTTCATATATAAGTCTCCTTTCTCTGGAGGGTTATGGCTTTTAGGTAATTTGCCAAAGCAAGGCTTCAATGTACTGTCAGCAGTTTGAGCCTTTCTCATCTCTTCTGGATGAGTATTGATGATAGTGTCCTCCTCTTTCTTAGAGCTTGCCCTGGTCTGGACTGTTGCCATCACTATGGGTCTTATAGGTTCTCCTAGAAAGACATATCTACATCCCAGTATTAATGGGTAGATAGGGTTGTCCATCACTGCTGCTTTGATCTCTCCTTCCACATAGCGAGATCTTATGTTGATTCGGGCTATGGGCAGTGTCATGGTTCCTGCTCCCTTGACTGGTCCTCTGATTTCCACTGTTTCTGTGGTTATCTGTTCCGGACTCACCAGAGAAGAGCACACTACTGAGTCAAAGTCCAAGCCTGTATCATATAAGCACAGTACTTGGGTGCCATTCAAGGTCACTTCCTCACAGACAGGGGGATGATGGAGGTCATTCTGACTATCTGCCAGGTCCTTCCTTCCCTTGTTCTCTGTTGTAAGGCATGCAGCGTGATGAGGAGGGTTTTTCCGTCTGCATTCCGCAGTATTGTGGTTACTCATTTGGCAAGATTTACACCACTTTCCTTCCTTTCTTGGAGGTTTCTTTTCTGATCCTAGAGGGTTTTTTTGTCTTTATAATCAGTTCTGTGTTTGTTCTTGTTGGAATTGTCCCTGTGTTCATAGTTGGTAAAGTTTTGTGAAGGTTTGAAGTTCTCACCCTGCTTCTTCTTATTTCCTGATACTTCTGACTGAGCTGCTTGATATCTTTCAGCCATGGTTAAAATATCTTCCAATCTCTCAGCTCCTTGTTCCATAAGAAATTTTCTCATTTCTTGAGGCATGGATTCTCTCAGTTGCTCCATCATGACCATTTCTTTTATATCTTGACACTTTCCTAAGCTAATCCATTTTGTCAGATAAGTTTCCAATCTGGCAGAAAACTGGTGATAGTTTTTCTCCTGGAAGTAGCTTAGCAGTTCGGAATCTCTTTCTATAAGATTCAGAATTCTTTTCGTACCTGACCAGTAAAGCTTGTTTTAAGATTTCATAATCTTCCTGGTCTTCTTTTGAGAGTTTTAAATAAACATCGTATGAAACTCCCCTCAACCCCTGAGATAGCTTAAGGCTCCATTTTTCCTTTTCCAATCCATAGGTAGAGGCCAGTCTCTCATATCTATCCAGGTACGACTCAATGGCGTCCTCTTTTTCAATAAATGGATCCAGGTGGAAACTCATGGCTCCATTTGCCGCGCTATGGTTGGAGCTACTCTCAGAGTGAGGTGAGCTAGCACCATGATTGCTAGCTGCTCCCTGGAGTTCAAGTTCCTTTAAACTTAACTCATGCGCTCTTTGTAACCTTCTTTCTTCAGCTTCCAAAATTAGTCTCTTTTCTTCTCTTTCCAGTCTTTTGGCTTCTCTCTCTGCTTCTAATTTCTTAGCTTCAGTCTCAACTTCCATTCTTTTAGTCTCTCTTTCTGCCTCTAATTTCTTAGCTTCAGCCTCAACTTCCATTCTTTTGGTCTCTCTTTCTGCCTCTAATTTCTTAGCTTCAGCCTCAACTTCCATTCTTTTGGTCTCTCTATCTAAATATTTATCCACTTCAGTTGTGATATATCGAATTAGAGCATCTCCTGTCATACCCAAGTCTTTTCCTTCCTGCATAATCGCAGCTCTAAACTTCACCAATTCAGCCATGATGCTTACTTACCAGAGGGTATATAATTTTATCTTCACTAACAAACTAACTTAATTAAAATCAATTAATTACTTTGAACAAGACAAATCCTTAAAACCTTGTGAGCGTTTCCTATTTACTTCGTACTCAATGGTACTACTATTACAAACAAATTTCTAAGTTTTTAGAATTTTTTTCCAAAAAAAAAATTTATTTTTACAAACTATTTGTGGCTCAAGATAGAAGAATACATAGATAGTGGCCCAGGATACAAAATAATATCCCGCGAAAGAGCCCCCAATGTAGCGAAAGGTTTTCCTAGTATGATAGTAGTGGTAGAGCAGAAGTAGAATCTCTCTCCAGAAAGTATGAAGTTCCAGTGCCCGAGAAGTACACTGGTATCACAAGTGAGTTACAGCTGTGAATACTCTGAGCTGGACAATAGATTTAGGCTTCAGAAGTATAAGATGCTACTTCGCTATCGTAACCCTATGTGATATTATAATTAAATTAGAAAAAGTAACTCAAAATTTAACAGTTAAAAATTTAACAAGTCAAATGAGTACAATTATCCAATTTATTATGTACATCTATATATTCTTGTAATGATAAATGGGTGTTGGAAGATGGTAAAATGTATGATTATTTACAGTTACAAATTAAAATAACTAATAGAAAAAGTCTTGGATTTATCTTCCACTGAATTTGTAAAACAAGTTTGTCACATTATCTCTTGCCATCTAGTTTTCATCATTAGAAAGTCGTTTTAGAACTGCTCACAGGATTTGTTGGATGGAAATATATAAACTCAACTTTATCCACGTCTGCTCGAGGTTCCTCCGACACACTGGAGTACGGAAGACTTTCCTTCAGCCCGCCCTATAACTACGGGGGACTAAGGTGTTGAAGTTTGGTTGACCTCTAGGCTTCAGTGAGCTGGATCAACTTCTTCAAGTCTTTAGTTTCTCGATCAGGAATGATCATAAACATTGATCATAAAAACCTGGAACAAGAAGTAATAGGTGGCCATTGTTCTAACAATCTCACCACCCTCTGCTGTTCATGATGCGACCATGTCTTCAGTGTTTGTATGTAAATGAATGAATCATGGTAGTATATTACAGAGATAGCATGATAAGATAATGTATAAGGTGCAGAATTAACAATATACATGAATAAATCACATGTTATGATACATGGGTACGATATAACCTTTGCCTTCCACTTATGGATGTCAAGTCACTTATGTACTTGCTGGTATGTCGTAAGCTTCCAGGCAAGAATTAGCCATAATATATTTGGCTAACCAATTAATGGTTATGCTTCCTGACAATGCCGGTGAAGGTTATCTCTGGTTAGCGTCATTCCCTTTTTTATTATATCTGCTACAATCAATCAGAAATAAAATCTGAAATAAAATGATATTAGTAATACATATATTTTTAATAAACTTACATACCCTCTTAGGATTAATAAGCTCACGGTGAGACTGTATTGGCTTAACTTAATCTGCCCTGCATGCAGCGTGAAAATAGAACTTTTCTTGCAGAGGCTGTCCTCCAGTTTCTCACTCTGGCTTCTGGATTTGGTGTGTGATTTACAATGCGCCGCTCTGTCCTTATATTTCAGTCTCTCGCGCGTACGAGAAAGCAGCTCCCAAATTCCCCAAAAGATTTTAGTTTCATCTCCTGTTTTGAAGCTATTTGAAACAATCTGTGCTTTTCCTGTACTCGTTTTTCTCTTCTGTCACTCACACACTTATCTCCTTCCTTCCTTCCTATATATCATTTCCTTTTCCCCATATGGGGCTTTCATTACATATAAGTTTTATACAATTCCGTTGAGGCTTGTTAGTGTAATAAATTTTTAAAGATTATTAGCTAACTTTTAGCCGATGTGATGAAGGTGAAAAATATTAATTATCTTTAAAACTATTTATATTTGAATAATATCCTTTTGGATATAATTCCTAGCCTATCTCCTTTGTTGAGTTATATTTATTTAATATTATTCCAACCATGCGTTCTCCTGTAGTGAATAATTTAATGTCCAGTAAATGCAAACTTTTAAAGTCGGCCATACATTCCTATATAGCTATTTCCTCATTCTTCAGTAATACTGTATGGCTTTTAACCGTAAGTCACATTTCCGCTGTCTACCAACTTCAAAGAAAGACCGCAGCGCCGACCTTGCGCTGGTGTGTGGCAATGATGTCCCTGGTTTACCAAATCTCGCTACAGACTAATAATGTCCTGGAAGGGAAAGGCTTATTTAACACATTAGAAGCATTCCACTTATTTGGGGGCATGTTGACAACATGCAAGATTAACGGGAAAGGGGTCAGAAAGTAACTAAGAGATGAAATTCTGGGCTGTATAACATGTTAGCATGCAAAGTCAACACCCTATAATTACTGTTACATATTGTTGTAAACTAACAGCTCTTAGCTCTTTCTACTCGTTATATTGCCCTAAGACTCGTGTACTTCCAGGTGATTTCTAAGGAGACCAGAAAAAACAGGATCACTGCCCCCCCCCCCAGGAATGTCAAAGAGGCTACTAATATAAGGTTGTGCATGGGATTTTGGCAGCCTGATCATAGAAAACAAACTGCTAAATAAAAGCCATTGCTGCAAGAGCACATGAATAATTTGGTGCAGGCTTCCTGCAAAGGGGGGGGGGGGGGGCAGACACTGGTGGCTCTATGCTCCATAGGGAGCAAAAAAGAACATGATGATAATCCCGCCCTTACTTATCTTATAAAAACTGTTCCTTTCTTGCAGAGATAACATGCTTATTTTAATACCTTTCAGACAAATCACCACCGATGTTCCGAGGTGAATCATACGCCAGCGGCAGTGATTCTCAGGTAGCATCAAAACCCACCACTCTTCTCCTGGAGGCAGAGAGAGGAAGGCAGCAGCAGGAAAAACAGGAATCTCCAGGGTCGCCTGCGGAGAATCCTGCCAGCGTTCCTGGGGTCAGGTACCGGAGACCAGGCCGACAGCCAGCTCTGATGACTGGCCCAGACACAAAAGTTTTAGTTGTATGGCTGGAGAGTTTTGAAGATCACGATAACTTTCCCATTGGTATGTTTTTATATATACTTAATCTTCTTGTCTGAGAACTTTCCCATTGGTATGTTTTTATATACAGTCACGTATTACCAGCTCAGCAGAAGTGAACAAGTGGTAATCTTCAGACTTCGCACAGGTCATAACAGATGTGGTGAAGTGAAAATCGCTGAACAGCAAAGCATAGCTTTTTTTTTTAGCTTGCAAATGCAAGTAGGATGCCTAAATTACTTGCTTACACTATCATATGTTAAGTCCACAATAAAGCTAGACCTAAAATAACAATATGAAAGTAAACAAATAGAGCTAGGCCTAAACAAAAGCTACAAAAGTAAAATGAATCATCATCATCCGATGCCATCTCCACAACGAAGGTTGGCTGTAATGGATCTCCAACATCTTCTGTCTCTTGTCTTGGTGGTGCACTCTGATAGACTCTTTCCTGTCCATCTCTTGATGTTATCTTCGCACTTATAGCGCTGTCTTCCCCTTGCACGTTTGCCTTCAACTCTCCCTTCTATTATGGTCTTCTGCAAGGTGTTATGCCTTTTTATGTGGCCAAAGTATTTTAGCTGCCGAACTTTGATCTCCCTCATTAGTTCTCTTTTCATACCTAGATTTTCTAGGACCTGATTATTGGTTTTCTTCTCTTTCCATGAGATACGCCCCATTCTTCTATTTATCCACATTTCAAGAGCCTCAATTCTTTCTTCCAATTGCTTATTCATCGTCCATGTTTCTACACCATACAATAATGCAGAATATATATAACACTTTATGATTCTCAGTTTAAATTTGTGAGTTAACTGTTTAGATGTCAGTATTTGTTTCATGTTGTTGAATGTAGCTTTGGCCATTCCTATTCTCTTCTTGATTTCTGTTTCACATCTGCCATCTTCTGTTATTATAAGACCAAGATATGAGTAGCTCTTGACTTGTTCCAGGATTTTCTCATTTTTGCTTATCTTTAATGTGGGCTTATCGTCTATTTTGCTAATTATCATAGTTATTTGTTTAAAATGAATATTGCTGGTAAAATAAAGTAAAGCTGTTTATTTCACATATCAAGTATAAAGTAAGGGCAAAATATAAATTCTTAAACTAACATGCACAAATGTTAATAATATTGCAACCTGCATAAATTTGAATGAATATATTTATTGTAGAAAGGGTGAAGGAGATATCATAGCCCAATCATCTGAATTTTCAAAGATTCTTATTTTTTTTTATTTTGGAGACTTCGATGGAGATCTTACAGCAGCTGCTGTGGACATGGAAGGTTCTAGCTGTTGCTGTAGAAGATTGTGATGGTTGTACTTTCTTGAAGAAGGAAAGCAATGAAGTTTGCCATATGGATTGTTTTCTCCTTTCCCTTAGAATTTCTTTATAACATGCAACTTAGTTCAGTAGGCCTGCATAGTGAAAAACTTCTTTAAACAGAATGAACAACCGAGAATAAAATGGCGCAGGCGCACTCGCTTCTCTTTCTCAGCTGTCAAGTGCAAGCGTGTCATGCCGAAAATCGCCAAATGAGCAAGGCAAGCACCGAAAATTATGAACACGAATATGATTGAAAAGCACCCTTATTAACAAAGCGTCGAAAAGCAGGGTATGACTGTATATATATTTTCTTCTACCTGTCTTCCTCTCTTTTCCATTTTATTCTTCATTGATTTTCCTGTTTACAAACAAAATATATGCAAATAATCTAACCTGCACTTTACACAAACTCTTTTGGAAAACAAATACTCTACAAATAACCCCTATTAGAAAACAGGTGTAATCCGGTTTTAACTTACTGGAAGATAAATACATAGCAGTCTGACTTTTTCATTGAAATAGCAAACACAAGTGATAACATATAGTATTGAGTAAACTTGCCGAGCCTGAGTATATGAGATGGAATAACCAATACTGAATATTTTATGAGATGTAATAACAAACTGCATTGAATACTTTTATGAGATGTAGTAACCTGTACTGAATATTTTATGAGATGAAATAACAACCTATACTAAATACCTTTATGAGATGAAATAACAACCTGTACTGAATACTTTTCTGAGATGAAATAACAACATATACTAAATACTTTTATGAGATGAAATAACAAACTATAGTGAATACTTTTATGAGATGAAATAACATCGTGTACTAAATACTTGTATGAGATGAAATAACAACCTGTACTGAATAACTTTAAAATAATAATAATAGCCCCTTCAGTCATAACTGACAATGGGAATGTGCCCCTGAGGTGACAGCCCTCAGCTGCTTATTTTCCGGATGCTCCTTTCGACGTTTTCTCCGGCTTGTTGTGTGAGCTTCTTTTCTCCCAATCTGAGGTGGCACCGTAAATAGCATCACCACTTGGTGCGATCGACAGCTTCATCCTCCCACGTAGCTGGATTTATGTCCAGTGCCCTCATATCTCTCTTGCACACATCTTTGAACCTCAGCTGTGGTCGCCCAGCTGTTCTTTTGCCATCTGCTAGTTGCCCGTAGAAGATATCTTTCAGGATGCGACCATCTTCCATGCTGCGGACATGGCCAAGCCAGCGTAATCTGCGCTGTCTAAGCAGTGTTTACATGCTTTGAAGGCCAGCACGTGACAACACCTCGTCATTTGTCACTTTATCTTTCCACAAGATGCCGAGGATGTGGCGTAGACACCGTAAATGGAAGGTATTGAGCCTTCTTTCTTGCTTAGCATAGGTTGCCCAAGTCTCGCTGCCATATAGGAGAGTTCTGGTGATGCAGGCATTATATACTTACTTACTTAGTCGTTCCCCTTCTACTATGAGGTGTAGAGGTTTGGAAGAGAGAGAGCGCCAGACTATTCTATCGGCTGTCTTCCTCCTGGCCTGGTTCCATTCTAGTCCTCAGTCCTTCAAAGATTGTCTAATGTTGTCCTCCCAGCGGACTCTGGGTCGTCCTCGGGGTCTGGATCCTTTGCTCTTTGTTTCCCATGCTTGTTGTGGTAGCCGATCTTCTCCCATTCTGCAGACATGGCCAAACCATCTTAGTTGGGACTGTTCTACTTGGGTCTGTAGGGGGTGGCATTTTAGGCCTTGACGTATCGTCTGGTTGCGTACCATGTCTCTTCTTGTTACTTCAACCACCTTCCTCAGATACCTCATTTCTGAGGTTTGGATCTGGCTTTTATGGGTTGTAGTCATTGCCCATGACTCGCATCCATATGTCAAGGCATTATATACCTACATTAAATACATTATATACCGCAGCCTTGGTCTTCGTTGTGAGTTTGGAGTTTCCCCAAACATGCGATGTGAGGCGGGCAAAGGTAGCTGCAGCTTTGCCAATGCGGCTGTCAATTTCTGTGTCCAGTATTGTTGAATACCTTTATGAGATGAAATAACAACCTGTACTGAATACTTTTATGAGATGTAATAACAACCTATACTAAATACTTTTATGAGATGAATTAACAACGTGTACTAAATACTTTAATGAGATGAAATAACAACGTGTACTAAATACTTTTATGAGATGAAATAGCAACTTATACTAAATAACTTTTATGAGATGAAATAACAACCTGTATTGAATACCTTTATGAGATGAAATAACCTGTACTGAATACCTTTATGAGATGAAATAACGTACTGTACTGAATACATTTATGAGATTAAATAACAATCTATAGTAAATACTTTTATGAGATGAAATAACAACCTATACTAAATTCTTTTATGAGATGAAATAACAATACAGACTGAATCCTATTGTTATGTAATCACATTTTGTCCCTCCTGAACAGCTGAACTCCTAAAAGTGACCAGCACAGGTCAGGAACAAATTGGACCTTCACTGTCTTCATCAAATTTGAGGCCCACAGAGAAGGATGTCTATGTAATCTACATACATGCTCTACAGAATGGTTTATTTAGGATCCACATGATGGAGTATGAGAAGACACAGAGCAAGTGAGTGCCATGTATTTTGTTTTGGAAATAACGTTCAAGTATTAAGACAGTGAAATCAACTTTATAGAGGCGAAACAATGTAGGCAGTGAGTTTTGTAAGAGTGAACATTTGTTGATGAATTAAGAAAAGTAGCACTGATTTTACATTAAACCAATTTTATTGTTGGGAAGGGAGGTCTGAATATTGAATGAGCCAGTAAGAAAATCATTTGGGACCTGGAATGTTTGGACATTGAATGACTAATGTCAAGAACTAGACAAGCACCAGTGGAACAAGGAATGAGAAGAAGATGCTGGAGTTGGATAAGAAAACCTGTTGATAGCATTACCAGACAATCCTTGTTCTGGAATCCCTAGAGTAAGAGGAAGACCAAAGAACACATTTATCAAAACCAGATAGAGAAACAAATGGGACGCAGAGCATCCATGACACACACAAAATGATGCATATTACTAGCTCAGCAGAAGAGAACAAGTGATAATTTTCAGACTTTGCACGGGCCACAACAGATGGGATATAATTTATTCAGCAAACTAAAGAAAGAAACTACCGATGAGTGTAACTGTGGCACTGATAAAATGACTGCTGAACATCTGCTTCAAAGATGCCCAAGATATGCGGAACAGTGAAAACGCATTTGGCCGACACCAGTACCATTTTTGGAAAAACTATGGAGATGCCAATAGCCTGAAGCTGACCACAACTTTCTTTGAAAATATTCTAGTAGATGACGTCTGAGAGTTTACCACCAAGAAGAAGAAGAAGAAGATATGAAGGGGATGAAAAAGACATGAAAAGACCTTGAGCTGATGGCAAGAGACAGGAGAACTTGGCATAGGTTTGTTGAAGGCCTATGCTCCTTTGAAGAGTGTAAAGTGAAAGAAGAAGTAAGAAAATCACTGTGCTTTGATGCAGGCTTCCTGCAATGGGACCAGCTGCATTGGTGGCTGCATGCTTTACAAGGAATGTAAATGAGAAAATCACAAGAAATGGAGATGTATTTTCTCAGAAGAATGTCAACTAAGATAACAAATAAATGCATGGAGGCATATCTGGAGTCATCCTTATATGATCACCAGCTAAGCACAATGCTGCAGCATTCAGATGTGGAAGGGAATCTGTCTGTGAGGCTAATTTCACCCTCATTGACTCTTGAAATCATCCACACACTTCCAGGGATTCCCCTTTGGTGAAACATGTTGAGAAACCAGCATTGCACACTAAGCTTAGAGGAGTCACTTGAGCCCCAGGCATAACTCTGGCTTTTTACCTAGTTGGCTGCATGTAGGAGGTTCTCGCTACGTACCCTATGATAGGCAGGGGGAGCTGAGAAGTGGTTCTGTGTAGGACGTGACGATTCCTTGGGAGAACCCAGAACCCAGTATTTTAGGTCTGCATATTTGGAGAGCCACCTTGGATGGCGGAAAATGCACAGTATGCCATGCACTTCTTCCTCCTAGCTTGGGACCAGATGTGATGATCCTTTAATTGCCAGCAAAGCTGTAGAAACTGGAGCTCATGACTTCAACTCGACACATTTTGGAATGGCAAAAAAAGAGCCTAGATCTACAGTATAGATAATACCAATGAGTCTTCAATTTGGTATTGGCTGCACACGAGAAGCTCAGCAGCCCTAGTTAAACAACAATAACAAATAAGAGAAGGGCTCATGAACAAAGAAATATAATTACAAAGATGAGGAGAAGGCAGGCAATAATTGTTGAACAAACAAGGAATGAAAACTTAAAAAACACTAGACTTTAAAGAGAAAGAATAATGCTGCCTGTTGTCTTGACATTTTCATGGCTTCTAATGTGCTGTCCTCACCGTCTTAGCAAGATGTGTGGTGTGAGAACCAAGGAAAGATGTCGGGTTAAAATAAATATGCAAACTAGAGACATCTGGAGTAGCTTGTATGCAGAAAAGGAGAAGAAATGGAGAAAGGCTTAGAGAAATGTTGCGAGTGGTGAAGGGTCCCATTCCTGAATATCTTACCTTGTTATGTTATATTGTGATTGATGAAGAGTCCTATTCCTGAATATCTTACATTGCCTATGTTATACCCAGAATGTCCGTGGCCATTCCCCTAGTTGATGGGATGGTTGTCAGCCGCAGAACACTTGGTTCTATGGTTAGACAGACAGCTATCAATATCTGCAGGAGACGGAGGCTAGAGAGTGAATCGTAAGTTTTTTATCTCTTCATAACCAGCTGATTTGTCATACATATTGGTGTTCAGGTGATTTGTTATAAATATTGGTGCTCAGGTGATTTGTCATAAATATTGGTGTTCAGCTGATTTGTTATAAATATTGGTGTTCATGTGATTTGTTATAAATATTGGTGTTCAGGTGATTTGTTATAAATATTGGTCCAGCTGATTTGTTATAAATATTGGTGTTCAGGTGATTTGTTATAAATATTGGTGTTCAGGTGATTTGTTATAAATATTGGTGTTCAGGTGATTTGTTATAAATATTGGTGTTCAGGTGATTTGTTATAAATATTGGTGTTCAGGTGATTTGTTATAAATATTGGTGTTCAGCTGATTTGTCATAAATATTGGTGTCCAGCTGATTTGTCATAAATATTGGTGTTCAGTTGATTTGTCATAAATATTGGTATTCAGCTAATTTGTTATAAATATTGGTGTTCAGCTGATTTGTCATAAATATTGCTGTTCAGGTGATTTGTCATAAATATTGGTGTTCACCTGATTTATTATAAATATTGGTGTCCAGCTGATTTGTCATAAATATTGGTGTTAGGTGATTTGTCACAAATATTGGTGTCCAGCTGATTGTCACAGACCATACAGAAACTATTAGAAATGTGACTTGTCTAGTTACCAGGATTCTGTCAGCAGATAGAACTACTGCCCCCTCAGGCATGTCGTATAAGGTGACGACTAATTTGAGGTTGTGTAGGAGGCTGGCAACCTCATCATGTCAATAAGATTGCTACAGAAACCACTACTACAGAAGCATGTGCTTTCACTCAGGTTTACTGCAGTGTTCCATAAGAAGCGAAAAAGGAGTTAATGACGTTTGTACATTTTTCAGGATTGAAGTCTAAATGTTTTATGGCAAATTATTAACTTAAAGCTTGGTTAAAATTACTATACAAATTAAACATTAGAAAGAGTGTCTTCAATAGCAAGGCAGTAAATAAGAAAAAAAAGAAAGAAATGTTAAATCCTAGTAGTGACTGCATTGGGACTCAAGAAATAGCATACTGAACATATCTTCTTTTTATGTGTTCACTTAGTATTAACTTCCAGTATTTTCTGAAGTGTGGTTCATTATCTTTCTCATGGTTAAGTTTTCCCACCTTATAGTGGACAACTTTAACATTCTAGCCAGCATTTATTTCTAGCCAGAATTAGAAAGAAACAAACATCAGCGGAGTTGTCCACCTTATAGAGGGCAATCTTAACTTTCTAGCCAGCATTAGAAATAAACATCAGCAGAGTTGTCCACCTTATAGAGGGCAATCTTAACTTTCTAGCCAGAATTAGAAAGAAACAAACATCAGCGGAGTTGTCCACCTTATAGAGGGTAATCTTAACTTTCTAGCCAGCATTAGAAATAAACATCAGCAGAGTTGTCCACCTTATAGAGAGTAGCATTAACATTATAAAAAAGGTAAAGGATCCCATTACACGCCCATTGAGGCATATTGGGAATATGGTGTTAGGCCCATATTTTCTTCACCATCGGCACACTAGGGGTGATGTGGTCAGCATCACGCCGATTAACATTATAGTCTTTGTCTAATATAAAAGCAATATGTTTAATCTCCTCTCTTCTCTTCCCCCATTCCCTTTCACTTTCTCCTGAAACTTTGTCAGTAGGATATTATAATCTTAAGGTACTTGTATCGACCCATGCTTGATTGAATAAGCAATCATTCAGAACATTTTTTAACAGCCATCGCAGTAGTTTATTTGACACGTTAAAAAAAATGAACTGACGTCAGACATTAAATGAAATACTATTTTTAGGGGGAAATTTCACATTTAAATTACAAAACAGTCTAAATGTGAAAAGCCTGACTGGATTAGTTCTGTCCGTGTGTTCTCCACTTCTTGTGCAGATGTGCCACCAGACCTGAATTGAGTTTTGAAAACATGTTACTTATGACAAAAGCAAACCAGTTAAATATCAGAATAACACCTGAAGCTTTTATACCCCCTCCCCCTGTTTGATTATTTGATTTTTTTTTTTTTTGGTTTTGTTTATTTATTTTTTGTTTGTTTTTGTTTGTTTATTTGGTTTGTTTATTTGTTGTTGCTTCACAGTGTGACAAGTATGACAGATCTACTATTTTAAGATTAAGGAAACACACACGCAAACCCAATTTGGAAATTTTAGCCTAGTTACTTGTTGTTGTTGTGCTGCCTAGTTACTTATTGTTGTTGTGCTGCCTAGTTACTTATTGTTGTTGTGCTGCCTAGTAGATGATGTAGTTACTGTGTTGTTGTGCCTTGAGTATGATGTGTAGTTATTGGTTGTTTGCTGCCTGCCTTGAGTAGTTGTTGTGCTGCCTAGTTACTGGTGTTGTTGTGCCTTGTTTGTGCTGTAGTTACTGGTGTTGTTGTGCTGCCTAGATATTGTTGTTACTGGTGTTGCCTGTGCCTTGTTGTGTGATGATGTAGTTACTTATTGTTGTTGTGCTGCCTAGTAGACTTATTGTTGTGTGCTGCCTAGTTACTTATTGTTGTTGTGTGCCTTGTGCCTTGAGTAGATGATGTGGTTACTGGTGTTGTGCCTTGAGTAGATGATGTGGTTACTGGTGTATTTGTGCCTTGAGTAGATGACGTGGTTAATGGTGTTGTTGTGCCTTGAGTAGATGATGTAGTTACTGGTGTTGTTGTGCCTTGAGTAGATGATGTAGTTACTGGTGTTGTTGTGCCTTGAGTAGATGATGTAGTTACTGGTGTTGTTGTGCCTTGAGTAGATGATGTAGTTACTGGTGTTGTTGTGCCTTGAGTAGATGATGTAGTTACTGGTGTTGTTGTGCCTTGAGTAGATGACGTAGTTACTGGTGTTGTTGTGCCTTGAGTAGATGATGTAGTTACTGGTGTTGTTGTGCCTTGAGTAGATGGTGTGCCTTGCGTAGTTAATGGTGTTGTTGTGCCTTGAGTAGATGATGTAGTTACTGGTGTTGTTGTGCCTTGAGTAGATGATGTAGTTACTGGTGTTGTTGTGCCTTGAGTAGATGATGTAGTTACTGGTGTTGTTGTGCCTTGAGTAGATGGTGTAGTTACTGGTGTTGTTGTGCTGCCTAGTTACTTGTTGTTGTTGTGCTGCCTAGTTACTTGTTGTTGTGCTGCCTAGTTACTTGTTGTTGTTGTGCTGCCTAGTTACTTATTGTTGTTGTGCTGCCTAGTTACTTGTTGTTGTGCTGCCTAGTTACTTGTTGTTGTTGTGCCTTGTGCTAGATGAGTTACTTATGGTGTTGTTGTGCCTTGAGTAGATGATGTAGTTACTGGTGTTGTTGTGCCTGAGTAGTTACTTATTGTTGTTTTGTGCCTTGTTACTTGTTGTTGTTGTGTTGCCTAGTTACTTATTGTTGTTGTGCTAGTAGATGATGTTAGTTACTTATTGTTGTTGTGCTGCCTAGTTACTTATTGTTGTTGTGCTGCCTAGTTACTTGTTGTTGTTGTGCTGCCTGTTGTGCTGCCTAGTTACTTATTGTTGTTGTGCTGCCTAGTTACTTATTGTTGTTGTGCTGGCTAGTTACTTATTGTTGTTGTGCTGCCTAGTTACTTATTGTTGTTGTGCTGCCTAGTTACTTATTGTTGTTGTGCTGCCTAGTTACTTATTGTTGTTGTGCTGGCTAGTTACTTATTGTTGTTGTGCTGCCTAGTTACTTATTGTTGTTGTGCTGCCTAGTTACTTATTGTTGTTGTGCTGCCTAGTTACTTATTGTTGTTGTGCTGCCTAGTTACTTATTGTTGTTGTGCTGGCTAGTTACTTATTGTTGTTGTGCTGCCTAGTTACTTATTGTTGTTGTGCTGCCTAGTTACTTATTGTTGTTGTGCTGCCTAGTTACTTATTGTTGTTAATGGTTGGCAAGTACAAGTGCACTATGTCCCCAGCAGAGTTTTACACCTCATTATTTCAAGACACTCCAAAATAAGGGGGCATCAGAAAGATTAGTTAGGGGTGTTTTTCAGTTATACAGGGGCCGCAGGAAAACGAGTAAACAGTCCAGATGTTAATACTCCTGAAGATTTACTTGGCAAGATTGTGAGAACCAGATGTTCTAAAGTCATTGTTAACAACTTTCATCATCATCATCTTTTCTATTTTCACTGCTTTCGGAGCATGAAGCCACTACAGTCACTGGTCTTTTTGTAAAGAAGCTTCATCAAAACATTCATGTGCTTTTGTAGTGGTAGCTTCAGTAGCAGTGTGTTTAACTAGTGAGGCTGCCAGTCACATGCAAGCAGTAGTCCTTCTTTTTTTGTATCTTGTCAGAGACCTCCAGGAACTACACGCAGCTTTCAGAACTTACGTTTGACATTTTCTTCATTTCAAGTGGTATTTTTCTGATCAGCTAGTATTGTTGTACATTAGGGTTTTGGGGTTAATTTGTGTATGTTCATTAAATATGAGTTCAGGTCAGTTGACTGTGTGTTCCGGCTTGACGATAGAGGTTATATGTTATGATACATTCTTTATGTTGATGTATAGGAGTTGTAGATGTTATTTAGAATGTTGCTTCTGTTTCAGAGATATGGCCTACATTTAGCCCACATATAAAATCCCTCTGGGATATTTTGAAGCTTTCACTGAAGTCTCATACTGCTTTGAGTAGAGTTACATAAATCTAATGGACATTTTCTTAAAGAGATGAGATTTATTTATGAGGACATATATATGTGTGATATTACAACATATCCTACGACAACAACATAGGCTGACAGCAGTCAACTTGACACACTTGGCTCAAGAACACTAACTTTAGCTCCCCATTGTGCTTCATGTCAGTAGTGGAAGATATAATGAACTAAAACGAGCTAGTATATGTATGGCTCAGTAGTGGAAGATATAATCAACTAAAACGAGCTAGTATATGTATGGCTCAGTAGTGGAAGATATAATTAACTAAAATGAGCAAGTATATGTATGGCTCAGTAGTGGAAGATATAATCAACTAAAACGAGCTAGTATATGTATGGCTCAGTAGTGGAAGATATAATCAACTAAAACGAGCTAGTATATGTATGGCTCAGTAGTGGAAGATATAATCAACTAAAACGAGCTAGTATATGTATGGCTCAGTAGTGGAAGATATAATCAACTAAAATGAGCTAGTATATGTATGGCTCAGTAGTGGAAGATATAATCAACTAAAATGAGCAAGTATATGTATGGCTCAGTAGTGGAAGATATAATCAACTAAAATGAGCTAGTATATGTATGGCTCAGTAGTGGAAAATATAATCAACTAAAACGAGCTAGTATATGTATGGCTCAGTAGTGGAAGATATAATCAACTAAAACGAGCTAGTATATGTATGGCTCAGTAGTGGAAAATATAATCAACTAAAACGAGCTAGTATATGTATGGCTCAGTAGTGGAAGATATAATCAACTAAAACGAGCTAGTATATGTATGGCTCAGTAGTGGAAGATATAATCAACTAAAATGAGCTAGTATATGTATGGCTCAGTAGTGGAAGATATAATCAACTAAAACGAGCTAGTATATGTATGGCTCAGTAGTGGAAGATATAATCAACTAAAACGAGCTAGTATATGTATGGCTCAGTAGTGGAAGATATAATCAACTAAAAAGAGCTAGTATATGTATGGCTCAGTAGTGGAAGATATAATCAACTAAAACGAGCTAGTATATGAATGGCTCAGTAGTGGAAGATATAATCAACTAAAACGAGCAAGTATATGTATGGCTCAGCAGTGGAAGATATAATCAACTAACACAAGCAAGTATATGTATGGCTCAGTAGTGGAAGATATAATCAACTAAAACGAGCTAGTATATGTATGGCTCAGTAGTGGAAGATATAATCAACTAAAACGAGCTAGTATATGTATGGCTCAGTAGTGGAAGATATAATCAACTAAAATGAGCAAGTATATGTATGGCTCAGTAGTGGAAGATATAATAAACTAAAATGAGCAAGTATATGTATGGCATTCATATTTGTAGGAGCAGTGATTAGTGCACTGCCTTTCTAGCTCTGATCCATGGTTCGATCCCCAGTTGAGGTGGGATTTTTTAGACCACAAACGGCTCCGAGGTCGACCCAGCCTCATGAATCAGGTACCAGAGCAACTCTGGGAAGGTTAAGGTGGCCGGCGTGATGCTGACCACATCACCCTTAGTGTGCCGTATGGTCAAGAAAATATGGGCCTAACACCATGTTCCCAATATGCCTCAATGGGTGTGTAACGGGATCCTGTACCTTTTTTTTATTTATTTATTTATTTCTTTGTTGTAATCCTATGTTAAAACACCACCAGTATATCTCTGTGTGTTGGTTATCGTGTTTATTGCAAGGGAGTAAGATAGCTGAGTAGTTATGCGTGTTTATAATTATTGGGGGAATAGTTATATATTTTATATAACTTTCTGAAAGTTTCCAATCCTTGAAGATATTTAGACATGACAGTTTACTTGTGATAGTGACATTTTTGAAGAAACTCATTAATCACAAAGTGAATACCCCATAGATGTGAATGTTTACATAACAGGTTATATGACCACCAGCTATGCATAATTCTACAGCATACGTACGTGGAAGTGAACCTATGTCTGTGAGGCTAATTACATCCTCATTGACTTTTGACAACATCTACACACTTGCAGGGATTCCCCCTGTGGTGAAACTTGTTGAGAACCCAGCATTGCACACTAAGCTTGGAGAAGTCACTTGAGCCCCAGGATTAATTCTTTGGCTATGACTTGGTTGACTGCATGCAGAAGGATCTCACTGTGGACCCAGTGATAGGCAGGGGAAGCTGAGAAGTGGCTCTGTGCGAGACGTGACAATTCCTTGGGAGAGCCCAGAACCAGAGTGCAGTATTTTAGCTCTGCAAAGTTGGAGAGCCCACCTGGATGGCGGGGAATGCACAGAATGCCACGCACTTCTTACTCCTAGCTTGGGACCAGATGTGATGATCCTTTAAATGCAAGCCAAGTTGGAGAAACTGGAGCTCATGAATTCAACTCATCACGTTTCGGAATGGCAGAAAAGCCACAGGAAAAGCCTAGATCTACAGCGTAGATAATAACAAGGAGTCTTCAACTTGGTATTGACTGCTCAAGAACGAGAAGCTCATCGGCCCTAATTAAACAACAACAGTACAGGTAAATGACACTCGCAATGGCTAGATTTTGACTCATGAGTTCAGGAATATGGATTTTCAGGGACTGTCTAAAGTCAGTTTTGTACACCAGATATTTGTCACATGTATTTTAATGATCTCTATGTCATCATTTTCAACAGATGTGTAAAATAGTTTTTTTTTAAATTTTTATTTTTCATACATGTTTCTTTTATTTCATGATCACGAAGACAGGAAGTGCAGAGTAGTCATTTTAATACAAAAGAAAAAGGTGTTTAGGATCAAATTCAGATATGCTGAGTTTGGCTAAATTATTCAATTTGCCATAAACATTAAAACGTTTACCATTTTATTTTGATTGATTGGGCACATGTTTATTTTTCTTACCTTATTTTGTTTTAAATTGTCATTGCTTCACGGTTTGATTTCATTGATTTACTTGACCAAAGAAAATGGCATATACAGTCAAATACACTCACAGACAAACAAGACAAAGTCTATCAAATACACTCACAGACAAACAAGACAGAGTCAGTCAAATACACTCACAGACAAATATTGGGTTTGTGCATTCAATTTGACTTTTTTCAATTAGACACTTCTTTTTTTAATTTTTTAAATTGTCATTAGAAGCTAGTAAACAAATTTATATTAATCTACTTGTGTTCCCAAAGAAGTGTAAAGAAATTATATTAGTTGCTGCTATGTATAAATGAAAACTTGTAAACTAAACTATATTCATTGACTTGTGTAAATAAAAGATAGTAAGAAAGTTAAATTAGCTGGCTTGAGAAATTAAAGCTGATAAAGACAGTCTGTCAGCACATTACTGACTATTGGCAAATGCATTTATCTTTTTTGGCTCTGAACATTTTTGACAGATGATGAGTCAGTTTACTTGTCATGCTTACCGTTTCATATTATACTTGTTGTCATTTCTTATATTAGTTTGTGTAAATGAAAACTAGGCAGAAAATTATATTAGTTTGTGGAAATGGAAGCTGTCTTAAAATTATATTAGTTTGTGTAAATGCTGGCTAGTAACACAAACTATGTTAGCTGGTTTTTGTAAATGAAAGCGATCTTAAAATTATATTAGTTTGTATAAATGTAAAGTAATATGAACAGTGTAAAGTTACAGAAACTATGTTAGCTAGTTTATATAAATGGAAGCTATGTCACAAAAACTATGTTAGTTTGTGTAAATGGAAGCTGGTTGCAAAAACTGTGTTAGTTAATTTAAATAGAAGCTACTTACACAAACTATGTTAATTAGTTTGTGTGAATGGAAGCTAACATAAAATTATATTACATTTTGTAAATGAACACTAGTAACAAAAAAAAACAATGTTAGTTGGATTGTGTACTTGAAATCCAGGCAGAAAAGTATATTAACTTGTGTAAATGAAAACTAAATAAACAAACAACACACAAAGGTATGATCAGGCACTCAGTGGGAAAATAAAGAAGTAGAAGACCAGACAACAGAAAAACAACAGAAGTGATAGGCTTACCGGGATCGAACCAGGACCTTCCGAATGGCACCCACCGCCTAGCCACGGGAGCGAATCATCACTATCCACTCTGCCAGCTAAGCATTCATCATCATCATCATCATGTGACGTATTCTTTCCAGAACGTTGTCTCCATTACAGCTGCTCTGAACGCATCACGATTCTGGGCAAGTCGACCTGCATCAGCCAAAGACAAGTTCAGACTCTCTGTGATGTCCTGGGTCCACCGTCGTCTAGGTCGACCCCTTCCCCTTTTTCCAGGGACCATGCCTTCCATCACTGTTTTTTCCAGACTATTATGTCTTTTTATATGACCGAAAAATTTCAGCTTCCTTATTGCGATGGTATTTAGGAGCCAATGTTCCTGTACGTTTAGTGAGTGCAGTGCTAAGCATTACTATGTTTAAATGAAAACTAGGCATAACATTATATTAGTTTGTGTAAATGAAAACTAGGCAGAAATTATATTAGTTTGTGTAAATGAAAACTAGGCAGAAAATTATATTAGTTTGTGTAAATGGAAGCTATCGTAAAATTATATTACATTATGTAAATAAAAACTAGTAACAAAAAAACTATATTAGTTGGTTTGTGTAAATGAAAACTGGTAAGATTATATTAGTTTGTGTAAATGAAAGCTAGGCAGAAAATTATATTAGTTGGTTTGTGTAAGTGAAAGTAAACAAAAGCGTTAGTGTGGGTAAATGAAACTAGTCATGAGAACTATGTTAGTTAGTTTGTGTAAATGAAAACTAGATGGATGATCATAAGCAGCTCTAAAACAAAAACCATGATGATATCATGAGAAGAAAATTATAGTTTGTGTAAATGGGAGCTATCATAAAATTATATTACATTATGTAAATGAAAACTAGTAACAAAAACTATATTAGTTGGTTTGTGTAAATGAAAACTGGTGCAGAAAATTATATTAGTTTGTGTAAATGAAAACTAGAGGGATGGTCATAAGCAGCTCTAAAACAAAAACCTTGATGATATCACGAGAAGAAAGTAGGCATCAGATTAAGCTGGGAGAACAGGTCCTGGAGTAGGTCTTCTTCTTCTTCTTCTTCTGTCCTTAGCCACAGACCGTCAAAGCAGTCAGTGGCCATTACGCCTAGTGGCGTCTTAGGGCAACAGCAGATAGGTTTTCTTTGCCATTGTTTCCCATCACGCCTATTGGCGTCTTTAGGGCAACGGCAAATCAATCCATTTGCTGTTGTTTCCGTAATCGAAGTGACTGGCAACGGGCTGGAGTAGGTCGACCACTTTAAATACCTCGGAGCTGTTATAGACCGGAAGGGAGACATCAAAGAAGAGTTGGCCACTCGAAAAGCAGCAGCTGGGAGAATTTTTCAGGCCATAAATC
Organism: Oreohelix idahoensis; assembly: GCA_024509875.1. NCBI lineage: Eukaryota > Metazoa > Mollusca > Gastropoda > Stylommatophora > Oreohelicidae > Oreohelix > Oreohelix idahoensis. The sequence continues at coordinate 1,263,523 of JAMPIV010001448.1, forward strand.
GAGGATTCCTCAGCAAGAGAGAGGTTGGTAAGAAAACGAAGATGGCTGTACACCACTCCACCTATGTCCCAGTCTTGATGTATGAATGCGAATCATGGGCATAGAGTACAACCCACAAAGGCCAGATCCAAACCTCAGAAATTAGGTATCTGAGGAAGGTGGTTGAAGTAACAAGAAGAGACATGTCCGCAACCAGATGATATGTCAAGGCCTAAAATCCCACCCCCTGCAGACCCAAGTAGAACAGTCCCAACTAAGATGGTTTGGCCATGTCTGCAGAATGGAAGAAGATCAGCTACCACAACAAGAATGGGAAACTGGAGCTAGGGATTCAGACCTCCAGGATGACCCAGAGTCCGCCGGGAGGACAACATTAGACAATCTTTGAAGGACCGAGGACTAGAATGGAACCAGGCCAGGAGGAAGACAGCCGATAGGATATTCTGGCGGTCTCTCTTCCAAACCTCTACATCTCATGGTAGAAGGGGAACGACTAAGTAAGTAAGAAAGAAAACTAGGCATAACATTATATTAGTTAATGTAAATGAAAACTAGGCAGAAAATTATATTAGTTTGTGTAAATGGAAGCTATCATAAAATTATATTACATTATGTAAATGAAAACTAGTAACAAAAACTATATTAGTTGGTTTGTGTAAATGAAAACTGGTGCAGAAAATTATATTAGTTTGTGTAAATGAAAACTGGTATGGAAAATCATTAGTTGGTTTGTGTAAATGAAAATTAGTAATGGAAAGAGTTGGCTTGTGTACATGAAATCTAGTGTGAAGTTACATCGCTTTAGATTTTATGTTGTTTAGCGTGAGACTTTTGTATGTGACAGTGGTAATGACTTTTCAAAATGTCGTTCATTTGAGTGGGTGTTGGATAATTTGTCCAAGTAGTTAATTACAGATTACATTATTTGTTCATTCATGTGCAATATTATCATAATTGTTTAAATTAAAAGCAAAAATGTATTAATAAATGTTTTCCTTTTTCATTATTTGCTTCCTTCAAGTTCATGAACTTGACAGCATGTGCTAGTTGATATAACAGTAATGGTGGTTCCTTAACAGATATGGCCATAGAAGAGTGAAGTGTTAGAGACTTCACTATACTAGGTTCCTCACTCTACTAGGTCTCAGCTTTCTGAGGTGGAGTTGACTAATTCCCTTACTCACTGCCTTTGCCTTCCCTAACTCAGAGCAGAGTTAGGTACCCATTTACACCTCAGTAGAACTTTTGAACCTTGTAACTTTGCCTCGAGATGCAAGTGTTCTAGTTGATATAAGTCAATAAATACAAGGTTTCTGAGCAAAAATCATTTTACAAAATTTTACTGCACAGTTGACTTTTGGGGGCAAAAGAAAAAAAAAACAACATTGAAAGTGTAATTGTCAGAATCATGCTAGAAGGTTTCTATCTAAATACCAGCTAAAATCTCAAGACATTAGACATCTTCAACTTCACCCATTTTTTTTCTTCTTTTTCTAATCTGCATACTTGATCAAACTTCTGCACATTATGATTTTTGTTGGCAAATTTTATTTTCATTGAAAGTTTGAGAACATACGAACTGGCTTCGATTATGTAATTTTATTTCATTGAAAGTTTTGAGAACATACGAAACTAAACCTCTGGCTTTGATTATGTCATTTTATTTTTGTCTGTAATACTTGTATGCATCAGTTATTACATTTGACATATCTTTTAAATGTGTTTAGCTATTGTTATTTTTGTTGTTGGTCTATCTAACTGTCATCATAAAGTTGTTGTGATTGTTAACGCTGTCAAATGTCAATAGTTAATAAAATTGTAATAATTCTGAAATCATCTAATGGCCACTACAAAAGTCTACACTTACACAACACAGCCAGAAATGTGGTTGAATAAAGGTCATTTGTACGCTGAAAATGTCATTTTGTGCGTGTTTATTTATATGTTTATTACTTTTTTTCCAGTGTGCATATACATGTTAATACTGCCTCTGTGTGTGTGTTTGATTGACTCTGTCTATTTGTCTGTGTGTATGTGTTTGGGTGATTCTGTCTTTTTGTCTTTGTGTATGTGTGTTTGAATGATTGTCTTTTTGTCTATGTGTATGTGCATTTGATTAACTGTCTTTTTTGTCTCTTGAGTGTATTTGATTGACTCTGTCTTGTTTGTCTGTGAGTGTATTTGATTGACTCTGTCTTGTTTGTCTGTGAGTGTATTTGATTGACTCCTCTGTCTTGTTTGTCTGTGAGTGTATTTGATTGACTGTCTTGTTTGTCTGTGAGTGTATTTGATTGACTCTGTCTTGTTTGTCTGTGAGTGTATTTGATTGACTCTGTCTTGTTTGTCTGTGAGTGTATTTGATTGACTCTGTCTTGTTTGTCTGTGAGTGTATTTGATTGACTCTGTCTTGTTTGTCTGTGAGTGTATTTGATTGACTCTGTCCTGTTTGTTTGTGAGTGTATTTGATTGACTATGTCTTGTTTGTCTGTGAGTGTATTTGATTGACTCTGTCTTGTTTGTCTGTGAGTGTATTTGATTGACTCTGTCTTGTTTGTCTGTGAGTGTATTTGATTGACTCTGTCTTGTTTGTCTGTGAGTGTATTTGATTGACTCTGTCTTGTTTGTCTGTGAGTGTATTTGATTGACCTTGTCTTGTTTGTCTGTGAGTGTATTTGATTGACTCTGTCTTGTTTGTCTGTGAGTGTATTTGATTGACTCTGTCTAATAAAGTGAAGTCTCTAACAATTCACTCCCCTATGACAGTATCTGCTATGGGGCTACCATATAGTAATAGTGTGTCCAACTGGTTAAATGGCAGCAAAAGTACCGGATACGTACACATAGGACAGAAACAACGCCTAAAGTAAATGACGTGAAGAGGATAGGAGACAACTGGATTGTAGTGTCGGATGGAATAGAGAGTATTACCTGTGAGGACGATGGACAAACACCAGCGAGCCAGCAGATTGAGATGAGAGCTCAAGTGCATGCAGAGCCAGGGACAAACCTAGTCGGTTAACACACACCAGGAATAGGGGGACATAAGAGGAAATAGACCACAGGAGATAGGCCACAGGAAGACAGGAGAGAGATAGTGCTGGATGCACAGTTAAATATGCAGTACACAATTTTAGAGGAGATGAGAGGAAAAAGAAACGAGTGAAATAATGCCGAGACAGAGGCAGACACATCTTATAGGCATACTAGAGGGGCAGAGCAAAGGAGAAGTAGAATACAGGAAGGACAAATATTGCAGGATAGAGGAGAAAGCTTACAGGAGAACGGGCAGCAGAGTAATACGGAGCAACAGAATATTAGAGAAGAACCGCGAGACGTGGAGGTAACGTCAGATAAAGATACGCAGGAAGAGATGGAGGAAGGGAGTATACAAAGGACGAAGAGATAGCGTCGTCGTCATCAGACGATTCGTCGGTTTATAGGCGTCTCGCAAAGTTGAGACATGTAGAACAGGTAGGTGTGAAATCAAGGAGGAAGAATAACCTGAGAATCAGTGGTAGAAGAGAGAATGAGGATATAGGTGCACTGTGCGCAAATATTATTACAAAATTGGAAGAGTTAGAAAAGAGACAGGAAATACATAGAGATGCATCGGAGAAGAAGGAAGAGGTAACAGCACATTGTGCAGGTGCCGAGAGGAGAAGGGAAGGCATAGAGAAGACGAAACAGAAAGGGGAAGAAGTTAAGAGATACAGAACTAGTAGAAGTACAGATCAAAGGAAATACCAATCTAAGAGTAGAGATAAGGAGGCGAATAGGAGAAACATGGAACGATGGTGTTACGTCCTTTTTCACCCTGGGTATTTTAAGGGTGTAGGACTTAACAGTATTGTGTTTTGACACAAGTCTAACTGTTATTAAAAGGGTACGCATCAGCGTAATTAAGTATGGTTAATAATGTTTAAATTAGTGGTGCACGAAAGAGCACATATTTGGTGCGGTATTAAATTGAAGGGGTTGCTAATGATTTTTGATGACGTAGTGAGGAGAGATTCAAGATGACAGCCAGACCTGTCAGAGGATGGTCTGTATTGTTTTCATAGCCCCAGTCTATGGGTATACATTTATATTGTATTAATTACCTTCCAGGAGGAAGTGTTGGCAGCTTCTCTTCTACCGTAAGTGAATTCTGGATGCATTGTGGTATAATGCTAGTATAGTTTAGTCAGGGCTTCGGCGATGTGATATTCCGCCGCTAGTGTGGACTAAACTGATGATTTAGTTATTGAAGTTTTTAGGAAGATAGACTGACAGTCTTGAATACGTGTCTTGGAAAGAGGAAGTTCACGTACGTAAGAAATATATATATATAATACCCTTGCCGTCAAAACGGACTGCGGCAGGTTGTAGGAGGTCAATCAAGTTCATTACCTAGGATTATTACTATGCACTGTATGTTTCTATGATGCCTTCCTTTTGATCTACTATGGATGTCTCAAATATATTGTTTATGAGGCCAACCAAAAAAATGGGACATTAATTGCTATTAACGCTCCACGTATTTCGTACCATTGGGCATAACGTTTATTGCCGCCCTTGAGAGGTCAGCCGTTATCTAGTATGTCAATCAAGTACATGATCAACATATATCAATGCTATGCACCATGATGTCCCAATGTGATTTGATACATGATTGATGATGCCTGCTGTGACCATGATTGAAGTTGTTGCGTGTGTACAAATAAATTGTGTCGTCTACGTTGATCCAGGAGTCCAGCGTACATTACTAACTGTTGGTCAAGTTGATGACACATCTTGTCAGTGTTGTTGTCGTCATCACCATTGACATATCAGCTCTCGAACCACAACAATATTCATTCGCGTTATTGAAGTTGTTGGCTACCTGTAAGCCCGACCAAAGCTGATAATAATTAAATCAGCAATAATCAAAACATTCGCTAACCGAACCAAAATATAACCATCACAACAGTTGGTAATCTCCAGAAGGAAGAAGAGCGGCTACAGACGGGAATACCGATCCAAGAGTCCAGAGGGACTACAAAAAAGAGAAATAGGAGAGATACGGGTCGACTGGAATACCGATCCAAGAGTCTAGAGGGACTAGATACACATAGAAATAAGAGGAGAGATACGGATCGACGAGAATACCGATCCAAGAGCCGAGATAGGCTGAGAAATAGAAGCAGAGAAGAAGGGAGAATTAGGAGAAATACTGATAGACGGGATTACTGATCCAAGAGCCGAAGGCTAGTAAACAGGAGAGAAATAGAAGCAGTAGTAGAAGCAGAGAAAGTGTTAAGGATCGACGGAGTTATCGATTGTGGCCAAAAACCAAAAAGATAGTATCAAGGGATGGAACTTTGTCTCGGAGCGCTTTTGGTTGTAAAACTAAAAGAAGGAGAAACCATAGTCAACCTGGTCATAGTGTATGGGCCAAATGAGGATGAGAGAGCAGAGGTCAAGGAGGAATTCTTCGAGCTGCTTCAAAGGACAGTGGATGCCTGCCTAGATGAAATTATCATGCTCGGAGATTTCAATGCCAGAGTTGGAAATGACCATGCTAGATGGGGTGGAGTTATCGGAAGATATGGAGAAGATACTCTCAATAACAATGGAAAGCGACTCCTTAGATTCTGCAGTGAGCAGAATCAGATCATTACAAACACAAAGTTCCCCCATAAGCGCATACATGCATACACTAGATGTGAACCAACAAAGAATGAGAAGTCAGTGATCGACTATGCCAATGTTAGGAGGAGCTCATTCAAATATGTCCGGGATGCTAGAGAATGGAGGGGGCCATAGATTTGAAGTGATCACTACTTGTTAACAATCAAAAGAGCAACTGAAAGAGTTGCTCAGCCTAGGAACTGCCCAACATCACGTAAGAAATCCTGTAAACAAACGGGAGAAATGAGAATTAAGACCTACAAGCTGAGAGAGCCAGAAATTAAGAACAGATATCGGGCTTATTGCTACAGAGATGAGAAGCACAGAAGAACAACCTGATGACTCAGAAACCCTCTGGCTTAAATTCAAGGGCATTATAAAGACAGCTGCTGCAGAAGCATGTGGTGAAGTCCGACTTGGGAACAAGAGAAAGAGGACACCTTGGTGGACAGAGGAAGTCAAAGAGAAAATAAGAGAGAAGAAAATGGCATGGAAACAATACCTAGGAGCTAAAAACACAGCAGGACAAATAGAGAAATATAGAAAATATGTGATACTCAGAACAGAAGCAAAGAACAAGGTGCTAGCAGCAAAACAGAAGTACTGGGAAGAATTTGGAGAAAAGCTAGAAAAAGATGCGCAAGAAAACCAGAAATTGTTCTATAAGACCCTAAAGAACATGAGGAAGGATAAACAATGCCCTCTCAAATTTATAAAGGACAAGCAATGCAAATTGCTTACTGCCCCGAAGGAAGTAATGGAAAGATGGAAAGAATATTTCTCAGAACTCCTTGATGGAGAGCAAGGTCAAGCATCAGAAATGATAACCACTAGCACAGAAGAAGAAATCAATGGTGATGAAGATGACATAAAGATGGAAGAACTGAAGGCAGCACTGGAAAAAATCAAGATGAGCAAAGCAGCAGGGCATGATGGTATAACACCAGAAATGGTTAAGTACATGAGAGCATCAGGCAAGTCTGGAAGGAAGAGCTGGGAGAAGAGAGGGATGGTCATAAGCAGCTCTAAAACAAAATCCATGGTGATATCACGAGAAGAAAGAAAACATCAGATTAAGCTGGGAGAACACGTCCTGGAGCAGGTCGACCACTTTAAATATCTCGGAGCTATTATAGACCTAAAGGGAAGCATCAAAGAAGAGTTGGCTACTCGAAAAGCAGAAGCTGGGAGACTTTTTCAGGCCATAAATCGAGGATTCCTCAGCAAGAGAGAGGTTGGTAAGAAAACGAAGATGGCTGTATACCGCTCCACCTATGTCCCAGTCTTGACATATGGATGCGAGTCATGGGCAATGATTACAACCCACAAAAGCCAGATCCAAATCTCAGAAATGAGGTATCTGAGGAAGGTGGTTGAAGTAACAAGAAGAGACATGGTCCGCAACCAGACGATACGCCAGGGCCTAAAATCCCACCCGCTGCAGACCCAAGTAGAACAGTCCCATCTAAGATGGTTTGGCCATGTCTGCAGAATGGGAGAAGATCGGCTACCACGACAAGCATGGGAAACAAAGAGCCAGGGATCCAGACCCCCAGGACGACCCAGAGTCCGCCGGGAGGACAACATTAGACAATCTTCGAAGGACCGAGGACTAGAATGGAACCAGGCCAAAAAGAAGACAGCCGATAGGATAGTCTGGCGTTCTCTCTTCCAAACCTCTACACCTCACGATAGAAGGGGAACGACTAAGTAAGTAAGGAGTTATCGATCCAGTAGCAAGGATGAGACAAAGAGGAGAGATAATGTTACTAGAAGTATAATTAAAGGTTGTGGTAGCGACAAATCACAGAGTACAGAACCTGAGAGGAACCCAGTGAGAAGGCTACGAGAAACGAAGAAATTGACGACAGATAAAAACCAAGGCAAACGGTGGAAGAAGTAAGGAGTATAGAAGTTGAGAGAAATTCTGGAGACACGAGAAGTAGAGAGGAAGCAAAGTGTGGAGGAAGTCAGAAGAGTAGAGGAAACTCAAAGTGTGGGTAAACAGATAGCGTTAGAGGCGCTTAAAAGTAGAGGCCATGATGATGAAAATGTTCTGGTTGATGGAGCTTATGAGTAAATAGAGGAAGTGAGTTAGGAGGAGGAAGCTAGGGGAGGAGAGCCCTAGTATGATAAGACAAGATGACGTTATTTTTCACGGACAATTTTTTCTTCATCTGTTGTTGATAATTTCAACTCATTCTTGGGAGCCGCGCAAGCGTAGTGGTTACAACACCGCTCTGGCGACCGGGTGATACAGGATCAAACCCGGGCGACGGCATTTGAGGATTTTTCGTCGACCGGGATTTGGACTGGATTAACTCGAGACCTGGCGAGAACATTTGAAGGAGTGTCGTCGACCAGGGACTGGCGGCTCCTGAGCCGACCCAGCTGCAATGGGTACCTCCGATATCGGCGAGTATTTGCCTGAATGGCGAGGGACACCTGTCTCTGTACAAGAAATAAAGGGATACTCACGTAAAATCAATGTCAGGTTAGACATAAAATAATAACCTGAGATTTCGCCTCGAGTATTAGCGGGCGAACGCAAAAAAAAAAAAAAAAAAAAAAAAAAACTCATTCTCATTCTTGGCTACTTTTATTGCTACCCTTTCTCATTTATTGAAGAAGGGTTCACCAAACATGATTCGGTGGTCCCCAGAGTGCCAGACCACATTAGATAAAATTAAATCATTGTTTTCATCTACACCTATTTTACGATTGCCAAACCCAGATATCCCTTTTATTCTTCGCAGCGATAGTTCCTTGATGGGAATTGGTGCGTCTTTAATGCAAAATTATTCTGGAACTTTACACCCTGTGATGTACGTTTCAAGAAAATTAACTACGACAGAACGCAATTATTCTGTGTTGGACAAAGAACTGTTGGCTATGGTTTGGCCATCCCTAAATTACCAAGGTTTCTACTCGGCGCACATTTTTTCGTGGAGACTGATCAACGAGCCCTCACGGTGCTTCAAAATAAAGACTTGAAAAGCTCAAGATCCACACGCTACGCTATAGCATTACAACCTTTTCACTTCACCATCCGTGCTATTCGTGGTTCTGAAAATGTGATGGCCGACATCTTATCTAGATGCCCACAAGATTTTACCGAGGCACTACACCTCACAGATTGTGACACCCCTGCGCTACCCAGTCATTACTAATAAATGGCTGCTTACGAACAATGACGCCACATGATACTTTACATTTTCCAACCGTGAACTTACTTTTGTATATAACGTTACCGCATTCGCGCCGTTTTGGACTGTGTTTTATACTTTCTTAACAACATCACATTTTTTTTTAGTGATTCTCATTTTACTTAACTATCAGTGACTTTATTTATTCAACATTGACTATTGTGCGAATTTACATCGATTTCTATCAAAAACTAAAGTGACCTAAACTGAACTTGTTTAATGGGTGAATAATTTAATAACATTTGACTTCAAATCGTTACACGTATGTTTCCAACACTATTTGTGCGGATTAATTACAATTTTACTAGCTAACTTTGTGATTTCATGACACTTCTACAGAATTTTATTGTAGAGTAATTACTAACATTTTAATATTCCAGGAACAATGTGAGACATTATGACAGTCATTTTAACTTTTTAATTAACTTAGTAATTTCGATACACTATTGCGTCTCACCTCAATTATTATATGGTCGCTCGTCATTAGCGCTTGATATACATTTGGCATACAGAGATAGTTCAAGTAGCCATATTCGCATACTTGCTTACGCTGTGTAGTTGATTCTCCCTACACTCTGTTTGGACTGTGTTGTCTCATTCTAGTGTTTTACTTTGCGCATTGATTGCATTTACTTGTTTACCCACTCTTACATTTCTGCGCATACATACTTACATTACACAATTTAATTTTGATCATTGATTGACATTTTTTTAGCATCTTTGTTGATTGCTGTCACCATTATTCACCATTTCTTATCATTTTTTCATTTTTTCTCATTTCATTTGCCACTACTTGGTTTGTATTTTGAACATTTTTAGTGCATAATGTTTCATTTCTTTTGTTTGAATTTAGTATTTGTTTCCTTTTACACACTTCTATCCCACTTGCTTTCTTCTTATAATGACTTAACATTAATTATGTTTAATTGATTATTGTAAAATGGACGCTGATTGACTTCTCCGGTATACTATTTAAAAAAAAAACAAAAAAAACAACCGTTGCTTTTTTTTTAACCCGGGGGCGATGTATACTGTTAAGTCCTTTTTTCCACGTGGGAGTTAAGTGTGTGAGACTTTCACATGCCAGTCTAGTTTTGATAGACCCACACGTGAGCGCATCTGAAATAAATGTATATTTTAAATATTTATGCGTACTTTTCTGCATCATAATTGAATGCAGATGACGCACTTTGTTGCGTCGATTTGTTGCTATACAAATCATACCCTTGAGGAATTGTATTATTTTGGTCGTCGTCGATAGACGCAATTTTTGGTGTTCTTTCTCTAATGTAAAGAAAAGACTCATACTTATTAATATAATGATGTACTGAAAAACGATGAAGTTTTATTTCTGAGAAGATTGCCCCAGGAATTCGTCTACATTTATAATTATTGCCAGATAAAGGCACATTTCAAGGTCTCACGCCTCTGAGACTCAGAACCCTATTTGTCAAGGCAGGACTTCCATTGTATCTGTCATGATCAATGGCTAGTGTGTCCCTCTGAAATTAGGAGCGAGAATACATATTAAAGTAATCTGCATAATCTTCAATTAGACGAAGTTTTTCCGAATTGGTCAAGACGTTGACCATATTTTTATAATGACCGGCGTTCTCTATCTGAGGTCATATCAACGTTCATCCTAACTATGTTTGATGCCTACTTTATAATTGATATATGAAATGTTCTTGCTATGCTGTCATATTGATGCCGCTTCGTTTATACATGATGTCATGCTGTGTGACCGTCGTTCCTGTATTCGAGTAATAAAATAACATCGATGTACCACATGGGTCCAGCCTGCTTATTCTTCATGTTGGTCAAACATAAGACCCAGTCGTTGAAATTACATTATGTGACAGGTTATGTAAAAAGATTACATGAATCCGCACGTCTTGACTTCCCACCTTTGCTTCCTTATTAGTATGCAAGTTTTGTTAACGCAGAACCTATGCACTTCGATATCTGTCTAACTCATAAGTTAGCCACGCCTATATTTTTTCTCTATGTCTTACAGACACTAGTGAGTGTTTACAAACAGACCTATAAGCTAGCCCAGAGCCGTTAACTGAATTATAACGCGAGCGATTGGGCAATCGTTGAAATAGTGACAGATCAGACTAGAACGCGTGTAGAAAGAGAACGCGTCGTCTACTTGTAGAATCAAGGGCGATAAGACAATAGACGTACCTTTGATGGTTACATTTTCTCAGGGGACTTAAGCAAATGAAGAAAAGAAAGGGGCGATAACCACAGTTACCGACCTCATCCGTTTGTTCGTGATCCCAGGGAACGTAATTAGCTACAGAGAGAGCCGAGATCAAAAGACGGTTTGCTCGTTGGCCAACGTCTATGTTGTCGGCATAGGTGACAAATAAAGCTTTCATTCGGGAATCGAACCACAGATTTTCCCAAAATACGGGCTAAGGCGCGATATCTCGCACGCGCTAGCGAATTTATACCAATTTTATATAAAACCCCAGCCTTTAAAATCAATTTATCTAGTAGCCTCAGAATTTTCGGAATATCTTGCGCGAATCCTAGACCCATTGTTAAAGTAGATTACTTAGTATTTCGTTGGAGATAGTTTCATTTTCTATGTTGCAGTAAATATATATACTAGCATTTTGAGTGATTTAATTGTTAAAGTTCGTCATTATATTTCACTAGGATTTTCTTTGTTAATTGACTAGCGTATTAAATAACATATAGCTAATTTTTCCAGCTGTAACGTACATTTAATTACTCGCTATCACCCAGAGAGGGATATTTTAATTAACTAGTGAATGAACTAGCGCTTATTGAGTACTGACGAAATATATATTTACTTCTAATTCATTATGTGTAATTTTGTAAATGACTAGCGCTTATTTCACGGGTTAAAAACGAAAAGATAAGCTAGAAGACACTTGTGGTTTCTAATCAAATTTAATAACCGAGTGGATAATAATAGATCACACCTTTACGCGGGTTAGGATAGAATACTGATATGATGGTTAAATGTTTTGTATTTTCTTCCTAACTCTAGTACGGATCACAAACCAAACCTACCAGCGGCCTAAATCTGAGAAAAGGGGTCTAGTCTAAGTCAAATAGTACCAACAAACATTCTTGTGTAATATCGGGTCTTCGAGGTTGACCTGTTCGGCCCTCTTGTTTCACCTACAGAGAGAGAGAGAGAGAGAGAGAGAGTACCAGCATATGACACTAAGAATAAATGTAACTGGACATATAGCTACCCAGATTCTTTTCCATTTTCATTTTACATTCAGTTCGCTGTGGCGGAAAATATCAAACTTAACACTACCCGACTACCGACCACTTTGTTATGGCGAGGATTTATCCAGAGAGATTTACCTACCTGACATTCTCTTTAACTATCGGAATTTCAAGCTACTGTACACTGTGAACACTAGATCTCGTAATTATTTTCCTACCTGGACTAATTGATGTGACATAAACAGATCCAATTATCATTACCAAAGTAAGCGTTCCCCAATAGGAGGATTAATCAGACTTGGAGGAACTGGGGCTTATTTTGTCAAAACCCAACACTGGATTTGTTGCTTGTATCATGGAGATATGTTCCAGATGTTGTAAAACAACGATTAGGTAAGCGAGACTGAATGTGGTTACAGGTGTGTCAGAAGCGAGAGAAAGAGGATTGAATAATTCTTTTGTTGTATAATCATTGTACTCACTTTGTTTTTTCTTCCTTTTGTTTGCTAATACTGTTATTTTCAGGATAGATTAATTAGGAACTCTGTTTTTTACAGTATAGTCAAATTCTATACCATTGCACAAATCTTTTGACCTTTTGGGGTTATTGACTTCATTCTTGTGGAATCTTGTCTCAACAGAGGGAATTGTACTTATGAGTTTATTCTTTTAATTTCTGTAACCTATGATTTTCTATTGCTATTGATATATTGAATGTTGTGGAGGTTTTTTATGATAATAAACTTAACAAAACTTAATTACCTGTGTTGGTCAGCTCGGCCCAATATCCCTACTCCATTTACTATAGTTTTCACGTTTGTGCGTCTGGTTGTCGTCACTTATCTGTGTGTGTATGTGAGTGGTTAATAGTGCATATGTTAATATATACGGAAAGGAAAACTGTCTGATAAACAAATTACAGTCATAAAGATAGGCTGGACTAGAGTATCTTCTCAATCCAGGGACAGATTCTACCTTTAACTATTCACTCGTGAAATCTATTTCTTTACCTTATCTCTCACTGAGTTACCACCTTTTTCAGTTCTATTCAAACGGGACCAGAATCTATCTTAAATACCTATCCAAATCTACGACAGAATGGGTTGGCTCGTTTCCGGGATTTGATCTAGATCTTGAACAATTACCACAGGAAGGGTGCGAAATCCTGAGATTTTTTTTTCTAGTACGTCAGATTGAGTTGTTTCCAAATTTGGATCTAGTGTGTATCTTGCTTCCATTCTGCTGGTATCTCTTTCTTTTCCCAGACTTTACCAAGTAATTTATATAACATCTCTGTCTTCTTCTTTGATCCTTAGCCGCCGACTGTCAAAGCAGTCAGTGGCCATCACGCCTAGTGGCGTCTTGTAGGGCAACAAATTGATTCCCCTTTGCTCGGTCGGTGGCCATCCTTCGTACAGTGCCCCAACTCTGGTTCATTCTTTGCATCATAGCCTCCACAGTCATCCGCCAGGTTGTTTTTGGTCGGCAACATCTCTGTAGCAGTGTCGATATCTGCCTTGATGGCCTCTGCTGGAATGCCATCAGGTCCAGACGCTTTTCCATCTCTTAGAAGCTTTATGGCTTTCTTTATTTCTTCCTTCGTTGGTCCTTCACCGTTAATTTGTAGCTCTTCTTCTGCTGGCTGGATGTCAGGGGGGTTTTGTGGGGCTGGTCTATTGAGAAGTTCCTCAAAATATTATGTCCACCTCTTCATTTGCTCTTGTATATAGCTGAGCAGTTTTACATTCTTGTCTTTTATGAGACAACTTGTTTGCTTGTATTTCCCTGTTAGCTTCTTTGTGCAGCTATACAGTTCTCTCATATTTCCTTCTGCTGCAGCATCTTCTGCCTCTCTTGCCAACTCCTCAATATACTTCCTCTTGTCTCTTTTGATACTTCTTTTCACTTCTTTATTTGCTTCTGTGTACACTTCTTGAGCCTTGGCTTTTTAAACTTCTGGTTTTGCTTGTGTTTACATCTGCTTTCTTGTTTTTTTCTGTCTTTTATCTTATTGATGGTTTCTGTTGTTATCCATGCTTTTTGTTGTCGTTCCCTTTTCCCCAGTATTTCTTCACATGTCTCATTCCATACAGTTTTGATTTGCTGCCAATAGTCTTCTGTATTCTGTACATCTTCCAGCTGTTAGAGCACTTGGAATTTGTTGGATATTGTGACCGCAAATTTGTCTCTTGTTTCTTGATTTCTTAGATGTCCTACATTAAATTGTTGTCTATAATGTTGTATTGTTGCATTTCTCTTGAGTTTCATTTTTACTTTGGCTATCAGAAGGTGGTGATCTGATGCCACATCTGCTCCTCTATATACCTTTACATCCTGCAATGATGATCTAAACTTCTTGTTTATGCATATATGATCAATCTGATTTTCTGTTCTATGGTCTGGTGATATCCATGTTGCCTTGTGTATTGTCTGATGTGCAAAGCATGCTAAACGATATAATAAAGCAGCGAAAGAGAGAGAACTACAACCAGGAGAGAAAGTTTTGTTGTTACTGCCAGCCGGAAGCAACGAACTAGGCATCGTATGGCAATGGCCGTTTACCGTCCTTAAAAAGATCTCAAGAACTAACTACCAGATCTCTATTAAAGGAAAGGAGAAGGTCTACCATGTAAATCTGTTTTAAAAATACTTGTAAAGACCGGTGCCGTCCTCCGAACATCTCATGGCGGTCGCCATAGCTACCGAAGATGTTGAAGATGACGATAGTTGCATGGAATAACAATTGCAACAAACAGAATTTTTCAAAGATGTAAAATTCGGTGACACTCTCTCTGAAGCACAACAGACAGAAACGAGGGCGCTACTGAAACAGTACACAGCAGTTTTAACGGACATACCTGGGCGAACACATCTCATAGAGTTCGATATGAAACTGACATGCGAGACACCTGTTCGAACCAAAGCTTACCCTATTCCGTATGCTAAAGCTGATACGCTACGGGAAGAGATAGAAAAGCTACGTCAAGCAGGAATTATTAGTGAGTCTACATCTCCCTATAGTGCGAGTGTAGTGCTGTTGCAGAAGCCCAATAAGGAAGTTCGGCTGTGCATCGATTACCGTCTACTTAACACTGTAACGGAATTCCAGCCGGAACCTCTCCAGAGCGCTTCTGAGCTGTTCACCAAGCTAAGCAAGGCATGGATTTTCTCCAAGATTGACCTGAATAAAGGTTATTATCAAATACCAGTCAAGGAGGAGACTAAGCCTTTGCTTGCTTTCAGCACCAGTGAAGGACACTAGACGTTCAACGTGATGCCATTCGGGTTACATAACGCACCATGAGTCTTCACAAGGATGATGAAAAAGCTTTTAGAACCATTGCACAGTCTGCATATCCACAATTTCATGGACGATATACTAGTTACAACGGATACCTACGAAGAACATATTGCTACGGTTGCTATGCTCCTCAGGAGACTACAGGAAACTGATCTCACAGCTAGACCTAGCAAATGTTTAATCGGCTTCGGAAAGCTTGACTTCCTGGGGCATACCATTTCTCACGGTTCCATGTGGCCAGTTGCTAAGAACGTAGAGAAAATACGTGCAGCGAAAAGGCCAAGAACGAAGAGAGAAACACGGTCGTCCTATCACGCGCCAAACACGGCGCATAAGGCAAAACCAGTGCTCTCCAGGTTGTTCGTTGTGACGCCACTCCTCTTAGCTCTTGCACATTATTTAGGCCCAACGTTCTTCCTTCTCTTATTATTGTTCTTCTGAGTGTTTCTTTTGGTCTTCCTTTTTTTCCGCTTACCCTCAGGAACCCAAGTGAGCGCCTGTAGTGGTATTCTGTTGTTTTGCATTCGTAGGACATGACCGATATATGACCATCGTCTTTTCCTTATATAGTCGGAGACATATTTCTGCCTAGAGTCTTCTCTTATTTGTCGATTAGTCTTGAATTCTTTCCAACTGATGTTCATGAGTTTTCTAAGACATTTGTTCTCGAATGTATTCAGCTTGTTCTCCAATGATTTTGTTATTTTCCAACTCTCACAGCCGTATGTTAACACTGAGATAACATTTGAATTAAACAGACGAAGCTTGGTATGTATATTCAATGATCGTAATTTCCAAATGTTAGATAATCTATTGAAGGCGCTAGCTGCCAAAGCAATTCTAGTATGGATTTCTCTTGTTGTGTCACCATCCTGAGTCATTTTACTGCCTAAATAATTGAAACTTTCAACTTTCTGTAGTTTTTCCCCGTTCAAGATGATATCAAAGGTCTCGTTAGAAAAGTTCATAGCTTTAGTTTTAGAGGCATTTATTTGGAGACCAATTTTAACCGAGAGATGACACAAATTATTTATTGCTTCTTGGGATTGTCTTGGTGTTGAACTTAAGAATGCTACATCATCTGCGAAATCCAGGTCCCCCAGGAATTTTCCATTTGTCCATTTTATACCCAATTGTTCATTGTGGGTATAGTTTCTCATAACCCAATCAATAGCTATTCCAAAAAGTAGTGGTGACATAATACAGCCTTGTTTCACCCCTGTTTCTACTGTAAACCATTCTGTATTCCCTTTATTTGTTCTAACACAACATCTTGCATTGTCATATAGCGCTTTGATTATATTCACATATTTTGTTGGAAAACCATAGATTGTAAGTATCTTCCACAATGATGGGCGGTGTAGACTATCAAAGGCTTTTTGAAAATCGACGAAGGTGATAATAAGTGGCGATTGCCTTTCCACTGATTCTTCTATAATTGTTCTTAGTGTGAATATTTGATCAATACATGATCGTTTCGGCCTGAAACCCGCTTGTTCTTCTCTGATCTTTTCGTCAGCATGCAATTTAAGTCTTTCTAACATCATGCAACATAATAATTTTCCAGGTACTGATAATAGAGATATACCACGCCAGTTATTACAGTCTGATAGATCACCTTTCTTCGGTAACTTTACAATAATACTGTCTTTCCATTGTTGTGGTGGTTGTTCTTCTCTCCATACTTCATTTATAATATCTAAAATTCTCAAGAGGTTGTTGTCATTAACTGCTTTAATCATTTCCCCTGAAATTTCGTCAACTCCAGCAGCTTTAAAATTTTTTAATCTTTTAACGGCTTGTTTGATCTCGTCCAGCGTGAATTCATCGCAAGTTATTGGCAAAGTGGTTGTGGATGTTTCATTATTAAAATCAGGTGTTACTGTTGGTGGTGGTCTGTTTAGCACCTCCATGAAGTGCTCAGCCCATCTCTTCATTTGTTCTTTTTCTGTTGGTATTGAATTCCCTAATTTACCTTTAACAGGTGTTTCCATAGCAGTAGGCTGGTGACATAGTTGTTTTGTAATTTGATAAAGGCACCTACTATTACCAGTTCTTGCAGCATTTTCAGCTTCTACGGCCAGTTCATTGATGAAATGTCTTTTATCTCTTCGAGTTTTTGTCTTCACTTCTTTATTTAACAAGTTATAAGTTAGTTTGCAAGATTCAACTGCATTATGTGTACTTGCCGCTAGTAGTTTAAGTTTTGCTGTTTTCCTTTCTTGTATTTTATCCCAAGTATCTTCTCTCATCCATTTTTTCTTTTTATGTACTAGGTATCCGGTGGTCGCTACAGCTGCTTCTGTCATTGCTGTTCTCAGTTGTTCCCATTTAGTATCGATTGTCTTGGTGGTGATATCGTTGTCAATTTTGCCTAAAGCATCGAAATAGTTGTTCATTTTGACATTATATTCCTTCTTTATATCATTTGATTGCAGTCTGTGTACATCTATTCTTCTATTTTTTATTCGGTTGGTATAACTTCTTCAGTTTAATTCTCATTTTAGCTATGCAGAGGTTATGATCGCTTCCGATCTCTGCACCTCTGTATGCTCTGACGTCTTGAACTGATGAGCGAAATTTAGCGCTTATGCAGAAGTGATCTATCTGGTTCTTAGTTCTGCCATCAGGTGAATTCCATGTTATCTTGTGGATATTCTTATGTGGAAAGATGGTGTCTGCCACAACGAGGTTTGATATTTCACAAAGTTCTAGAAGTCTTTCGCCATTTTGATTCATACAGCCTATGCCATGAGTACCGAGATATCTTTGTACTCCATCGTTGTTGTCACCTACTTTGGCGTTAAAATCACCCATGACTGCTATTATGTCATGCTTGGGTATTGTGTTGATGGTACTTAGAAGTGCTTCATAGAAGTCATCTTTTGTGGTATCAAGAGCGTCGTTAGTTGGTGCATAACATTGTACAATTGAGAGCTTGAAAAATCGTGTCTGAAATCTAGCTAATATTAGCCTCTCATTGATAGGTACCCAGCTGATAAGCGATGCTGCTGCTTTCTGTGTCATTAGGATGGCTACTCCCTCTGTGTGACGATTATCATTACTACCAGAGTATATAATTTGCTTTTTTTCTTCTGAAATATATTTTATGCCCTTCCCCGTCCATCTACACTCGCTGACACCCAATAAGTCCAACTTATAATTATCCATTTCTTTAATTACTTCTTCCAATTTTCCGTCTTGATACATAGTTCTTACATTCCAGTATCCAATTTTAGAAATCTCCTTAGCCCCCAAGATATTAGAGTGAGTCATGTTTACTGTCGAGCCTGGTTCTGTTTCGGTAACAATAGCTTGTTTTACGATAGTGAATTGTTAACTCACTGATCAACCCTCCAATCCAACCGACCGATTCAAGGGTTTCGAGGTCACCTGACATTACCAAACCCTTTATATTGCAGGTCGACGCATCGGGTCAAGGCATCTGGTCAACTCTGCTTCAAGCAGGCGATGATGATCCGAACCGGCTATTCCCAGTGGCATACGTCAGTCGTAAATTGAATAAAGCAGAACGAAACTATTCCACAATGGAGAGAGAATGTCTAGCACTGGTTCACGGGATAAGGAGACACCATGAATATCTGTACGGAGTATCATACACGGTGCAGACAGATCATGCTCCACTGGCGTTTCTTGGAGCGAATAAGGAATTCAATGCGAAGATAACGCGCTGGGATTTATTGCTAAGCGTGTATTCCTTTAAAGTAGAATACATACCAGGAAAAGAAAACGTAGAAGCAGACTTTATGAGTCGGAATTGGACCACGAAGAAGGAGGAAAATGAGAGTAAAGAAAACAGTCACCCGGAAGCTACGGATATAGGTAACTCTATTTTCATAAAGTAGACATGAAATGGTTTCATATCTTCAAGCCGGAACGAACTCTGACTGGTTATGTAAAAAGATTACATGAATCCACACGTATTGACTTCCCACCTTTGCTTCCTTATTAGTATGCAAGTTTTGTTATCGCAGAACCTATGCACTTCGATATCTGTCTAACTCATATGTTAGCCACGCCTATATTTTTTCTCTATGTCTTACAGGCACTAGTGAGTGTTTACAAACAGACCTATTAGCTAGTCCAGAGCCGTTAACTGAATTATAACGCGAGCGATTGGGCAATCGTTGAAATAGTGACAGATCAGACTAGAACGCGTTTAGAAAGAGAACGCGTCGTCTACTTGTAGAATCAAGGGCGATAAGACAATAGACATACCTTTGATGGTTACAATTTCTCAGGGGGACTTAAGCAAATGAAGAAAAGAAAGGGGCGATAACCACAGTTACCGACCTCATCCGTTTGTTCGTGATCCCAGGGAACGTAATTAGCTACAGAGAGAGCCTAGATCAAAAGACGGTTTGCTCGTTGGCCAACGTCTATGTTGTCGGCATAGATGACAAATAAAGCTTTCATTCGGGAATCGAACCACAGATTTTCCCAAAATATGGGCTAAGGCGCAATATCTCGCACGCGCTAGCGAATTTATACCAATTTTATATAAAACCCCAGCCTTTAAAATCAATTTATCTAGTAGCCTCAGAATTTTCGGATTATCTAGCGCGAATACTAGACCAATTGGTAAAGTGGATTACTTAGTATTTCGTTGGAGATAGTTTCATTTTCTGTGTTGCGGTAAATATATATACTAGCATTTTGAGTGATTTAATTGTTAAAGTTCGTCATTATATTTCACTAGGATTTTCTTTGTTAACTGACTAGCGTATTAAATAACATATAGCTAATTTTTCCAGCTGTAACGTAAATTTAATTACTCGCTATCACCCAGAAAGGGATATTTTAATTGACTAGTAAATGCACTAGCGCTTATTGAGTACTGGCGAAATATATATTTACTTCTAATTCATTATGTGTAATTTTGTAAATGACTAGCGCTTATTTCACGGGTTAAAAACGAAAAGATAAGCTAGAAGACACTTGTGGTTTCTAATCAAATTTAATAACCGAGTGGATAATAATAGATCATACCTTTACGCGGGTTAGGATACAATACTGATATGGTGGTTAAATGTTTTGTATTTTCTTCCTAAATCTAGTACGGATCACAAACCAAACCTATCAGCGGCCTAAATCTGAGAAAAGGGGTCTAATCTAAGTCAAATAGTACCAACAAACATTCTTGTGTAATATCGGGTCTTCGAGGTTGACCTGTTCGGCCCTCTTGTTTCACCTACAGAGAGAGAGAGAGAAAAAGAGAGAAAGAGAGAGAGAGAGAGAGAGTACCAGCATATGACACTAAGAATAAATGTAACTGGACATATAGCTACCAAGATTCTTTTCCATTTTCATTTTACATTCAGCCCGCTGTGGCGGAAAATATCAAACTTAACACTACCCGACTACCGACCACTGTGTTGTGGCGAGGATTTATCCAGAGAGATTTACCTACCTGACATTCTCTTTAACTATCGGAATTTCAAGCTACTGTACACTGTGAACACTAGATGTCGTAATTTTTTTCCTACTTGGACTAATTGATGTGACATAAACAGATCCAATTATCATTACCAAAGTAAGCGTTCCCCAATAGGAGAATTAATCAGTCTTGGAGGAACTGGGGCTTATGTTGCCAAAACCCAACACTGGATTTGTTGCTTGTATCATGGAGATATGTTCCAGATGTTGTAAAACAACGATTAGGTAGGGAGCCGCGCTAGCGTAGTGGTTACAACACCGCTCTGGCGACCGGGTGATACAGGATCAAACCCGGGCGACGGCATTTGAGGATTTTTCGTCCACCGGGATTTGGACTGGATTAACTCGAGACCTGGCGAGGACATTTGAAGGAATGTCGTCGACCAGGGACTGGCGGCTCCTGAGCCGACCCAGCTGCAATGGGTACCTCCGAAATCGGCGAGTATTTGCCTGAATGGCGAGGGACACCTGTCTCTGTACAAGAAATAAAGGGATACTCACGTAAAATCAATGTCAGGTTAGACATAAAATAATAACCTGAGATTTCGCCTCGAGTATTAGCGGGCGTACGCAAAAAAAAAAAAAACGATTAGGTAAGCGAGACTGAATGTGGCCGCAGGTGTGTCAGAAGCGAGAGAAAGAGGATTGAATAATTCTTCTGTTGTATAATCATTGTACTCACTTTGTTTTTTTCTTCCTTTTGTTTGCTAATACTGTTATTTTCAGGATAGATTAATTAGGAACTCTGTTCTTTACAGTATAGTCAAATTCTATACCATTGCACAAATCTTTTGACCTTTTGGGGTTATTAACTTCATTCTTGTGGAATCTTGTCTCAACGGAGGGAATTGTACTTATGGGTTTATTCTTTTAATTTCTGTAACCTATTATTTTTTATTGCTATTGATATATTGAATGTTGTGGAGGTTTTTTATGATAATAAACTTAACAAAACTTAATTACCTGTGTTGGTCAGCTCGGCCCAATATCCCTACTCCATTTACTATAGTTTTCACGTTTGTGCGTCAGGTTGTCGTCATTTATCTGTGTGTGTATGTGAGTGGTTAATAGTGTATATGTTAATATATACGGAAAGGAAAACTGTCTGATAAACAAATTACAGTCGTAAAGATAGGCTGGACTAGAGTATCTTCTCAATCCAGGGACAGATTCTACCTTTAACTATTCACTCGTGAAATCTATTTCTTTACCTTATCTCTCACTGAGTTACCACCTTTTTCAGTTCTATTCAGACGGGACCAGAATCTATCTTAAATACCTATCCAAATCTACGACAGAATGGGTTGGCTCGTTTCTGGGATTTGAGCTAGATCTTGAACAAATATCACAAAAAGGGTGCGAAATCCTGAGATTTTTTTTTTCTAGTCCGTCAGATTGAGTTGTTTCCAAATTTGGATCTAGTCTGTATCTAGAAAATTGACTAAAGTCTGATATTAAATCTTTTTTTATAGTCTAGATAGAGCAGAGTGTGGTTGTCTCGTGAGTTTAAGCTACACTTAACACTAATAATAATTATCCCCTAGACAAACGTTCTGTTTATTGGCTTGCTGACCACTGTCGCGAAATTGGTTTCAAGTCATTGCAAATGGGTTCAGTTAGATTTATAAACCCATCTACGATCGAGTGACCGCTTTCAAAATGGCGGCGTATCAGCGAAATGTGTATCGGACAGAGGAAATCGCCAACGATAATAAAAACAGAAGGGAATCCGTATGAAAAGGATTTTACATTTCAGTACAGGGAAGGATGGGGTATAACTGCATATAAGATGGAACGGTAGGAAGTTCTCATTTACGGAGATATATGCGTATTTCGGCTGCCCACAGTTACGCTAACAGCTGGTAAACCCACTTCTGTTCGAAATATTAAAATCAACAAATAGCAGTTGGGGAAATTACATGGATAGGAAGGTAGAGAATTATCAACTGTATAAAACTAGATAAGATGGAACAATATGGATATTATATATGCCGAGAATGAGAAAGGCAAAATTTCAGTCGACGCACAGATCGGCTGAAATCGATGTTCGGGAAGGAATTTTTTGGCCTAGTTCTAGCTGTGACGTCAGTACCCTCCGATACGCTCGCGCTATGCGTATATAAGCGTTTCGGTAAAACTCTGAGAACACACGGTTTGTTCAACCACGATAACTGCCGTTTCTCAACTCTTTTTCTGAGACGTTTCCAAGGTTCAATCGTGACAAGACACCAACGTCCTTTTCAGGACGCCACTACTCGAGATAAGATCGCGTTATCGTCAAAATGCCCAGACATAGGCCACACGCTAAAAAGAGGAAGGTCTACACCAGCCCACCAGCGCAGAACAGCCAGGGTAATCGCAATATCACAATCAACAATGACAGACAGCCAGAGAGCAAGACTGCCCCAAGTACTCGTGCCGGGACCGGCCCTTCTATAACTCCGGACACGACTGAGTTAGCTGTGACATGCGTCGACCCGACTGAGAGTCAGAGTGGCCCGACCCCTTGCCTAGATAAAGAAGACCCAGAACATAAAGAAATATGTAGAGCGTTACGACAGCTGGAGAAAAGAAAACAAGCGCTTCTATCCAGGCTGCACCCACCCGACTCGTCAGCAGTAACCCGGTCTATGACAGAGAAGCCGCACGATGCCGAGATGACAGCCGACCCACCTGCAAGCACTATGAAGGAAGTGATAGAGGCAGATCCTCAACACAGACAGGTACAAGAGGAAGATGTCGCAGAGACCATTTTAGATGCACTTCGAAGACTTGAAGACGGAGACGAGTCCCTTAGGCTCGCTCTTCAAGAAGCAACAGTAGAAGTAGCTCCAGACGTGCTGGACATCGAAACCACTGAGAAGCAAGCTACCATTCCTGATCCTGTGGAAAAAAACAGCTGACAACTCAAAGGCTCAGACGCAAGATATCACACCGAATAACCAAGAACAAGATTCGAACCAAGCCTGTAGAAGGAAACAAAGACCAAACACTAAAAATACAAGCAACTCAGAAACGATACAGGAGAGGATTGTTAAGATCACCCAGACGTCAGGAAGTGAGGTCTCACTCAGGGCCCTACCCGACAACAAAGTGATCAACATCCTCGAGGTGATAACTGGACGGAGAGGTATCGCCAAAGTAGGGAGGCACGAAAAGGGAGTAGTGCTTTCTCTCAACAACACAGACAAAACAACCTCGCTGATGATCGAACTGGAATCCGGTCCAAAGGAAATCCAGTTGCCCCACCAAATAAAAGTGGTGGTGGAAAAGTACAAGACAACAAAGAAGTTGGTCATCAGAGGGGTGGATACAAGATGTTCCGAAGGCGACGTCCACAGACGCCTTCAAGCTGAAAACACAAATCTTAAAATCACGCAGGTCGAAAGGCTAAAAACCTGGGCCAAGAAAGATACCAATCTGATGATAGTCACAGTAGAAGGATCGACAAGACCCGAGAGACTGACGCTCGAAACCACAACCAAAAAGACAGAAGCCTATATCCCTCCGGTGATGCAGTGCTCCAACTGCCAGCAGTTCTCGCACACAAAAAAGACGTGCAGGAGAGATGCAGTTTGCCGGTATTGTGCGGGTAGTCACCAATATGGCGACTGCCCCAGGGCAAAGGAGGACCGCAACTACAAAGAAACTAACGAAAACCGTATCTGTGCAAACTGCCACGGAAACCACGGGGCAAGGTACAGAGGATGCCCTGTGTTCCAGGAAACTAAGAGCATCTTGAAGGAGGCCGTGTCTAAAAACATACCCTTCAAAGAGGCCAAACACAGAGTGAATGCGGATGCTACAGAAAAACAGCGCACGATTGACAGAAGACAGCTACACAAGCTGACCGCTGAAATCAACGAAATGAAAAGGAAACAGCAGAACGAAAGCAGAAACAAGCAGGATCCCGTAGACGACAAGGACAGCGGTGAAGACATAATAGATATGCAGAGCGCCAGAGAAATGTTACAGAGCGCCCAGGCAATGCTACAGGAAACAAAATCCATCAAACACGAGATAGAAGTTGACATCGCCAAACTCACACAGAGCTAAAGGCAGAGAACGAACAAATACTCAAAAGAATTGAAACAACCATCAAACACGAGATAGAAGTTGACATCGCCAAACTCACAGAGCTAAAGGCAGAGAACGAACAAATACTCAAAAGAATTGAATCAGAGAGAAGGATCGTTGAGGATATCCTTACAAAAACTAGAGAACAAAACAAAGAAACGAAAGACAAAATGAAAATCGACATCGTACAGCAAATGTTACTCAATCAAGACAGAGCATTAGCAGCCAGAAACGCTAGAACAGCTACTACCAACGATAATTGAAAAAGCACTGTCACAGATACAGGAGAGCAAGAAGACAAAAGCAACAGAAACTAGTAGCGTAGAAACACACAAAACTAAACGAGCCAGATAGTTGAGGCAGGACATAAAAAACACAATGAGAGCGACACGGCACCACAAACGGACAAAGAGGAATCCAGACAGCCAGCAAGTGGTCCTTTTCAGGACCAGTCACCTCCAGGACTACGAACGAGATACCAGTGAAGACGATAACACCCTATATACCCCAATTATAACCAAATTTCAGGTTGAACAGGGTATCACAGCAACATAGTAGAAGAAAACAACAACAACAACGAGAGAGATACACAACGAAAGAGGTTTGAGCCAGACTGGAGGCAGTTTCGCCACTATCCATGAATTGTGAGCGGATCGCCAGAAACATTTTTAAGTCCAGTATCTGAAGTCTGAGGGTAAGCGAAATTATGATAACTACCGGTTATAATATTTGTTATTTCAGGTTCATATAGAATTCACAAAATATGCCTGTATAATAGTCATTGATATAATGTATTGTATTTTTAATATGATCTAACATGTACATTGTGGATGATTGTTGCTTGTACAAAAATGAATCACAAATAGCCCCACAGCCTAATGAAGATATATTTATCATATTGCTTTATCGCTTACGAAGATAAAGGCAGTCCCATGGCAGAGATTGTCATAGGGCAATGAAGTGTTAGAAACTTCATCATGGAAGATCCCAGTTACGAGGCTAAGGTGACTAGTCCCCTTCCTCGCTGCCTTTGCCTTCCCTAGTTCGAGCGCACAACTTTGTACCCATTTACAGCTGGTAAACTGGAGTGTTCTACAGCCAGTTTCAGTAGAAAGCAACCTGATCACGTGGTCACTCACTTTCTTTATTTATGTATTACTTTTGTGTAGATGCTAAGGATAGCATCAGTATTTGAATTTGTACTTGATATGATTTGGAAGGATCAAGTTATAGCATATGAAGGGATGTATAGGAGCGGAATAAACCAGATGATGTTTATTACTGATAGGTTAATATTAATTCTGTATCATTGAAATGATGTTACTTGCTATGACTGTATAACTTTGACACCTGATGACTGACTTGTCTGACTTATGTGCTAGTCAGTTACACTTAATTGAAATGTAATTAATGCGATATCACTGAAATGATGTCCTTACTTACTATGATTGTATAACGGTGACATCTGATGACTGACTGGTCTGACATCTGTGCTAGTCAACTACAAGTCTAGCCAGATACTAGCCAAGGCTGATATGTTGCAGGTTCCATGAAATAACTCAAACCAGACTGTCCAGTATCAGAAGCCGGTGCAGTTCATCCGAGGCAATCCCACCAAAGTGCAGGACCCCAAAGAGTGAACTTCAACTGGTCATTGGCATCCCTACTGTTGGGCCTACCAAGTCTGATATCAGCAAAGGACAGTTTCAGCAGTATCAAGTTGGAAAGATAAGTGTCCTGTTTGACACTGACCACCTATACATGTGAAACAGCCAATAGTTGAAAACAATAAGTAACCATTCATAAACTCAGTCAACTGATGACAGTTATCCTTAAATTCAAAGGACTAATAACAGTGATTTCAGTAACTTTCTTATTTAAGATCTTGAAGTCTAAACAGACAATAATAGTAATTGTGTGAATATTTTTATATATATGTGTATACTCTTTTTCCAACTAGTAGAAATAGAATAATAGTGCAATTATTAAACTATTTTAACTATACCTGAGGATTTATTCACTTTTTCCATTTTGTGGGTTCAGTGAATGTACATTTTACTTATCCCCTAGAATATAAGTAATCATAAGATAGTCACAGGGAGGAGACGCCTTAAATCCTGGTACTACTTCTTACCAACTGGGCCAGGGTTTTCACAGTCTGACTATTTTTATGATAACAATACACCAGTGCTTATTTCTAAGACTGGGGTATTACTTGTAAGGTCAGAACTCTTTACTGGCATACTCTTACATAATATATACTTTTAAATAACCTCCCGCTACAGTGGGGGCTCGTCTGCGGGATATATCTTTGATATTCCTGAGCCATCTTTCTATTTCTGCTGTGTAGAAGATTTTGTTTTGAAAAATTTTTTTTGGAAAGAGTAAACATAATAGGAAATAATTATATTTTTTGTAGGAGTACCATTGAGTACAGATAAGACAGCTGTTTCATATATGGTGAAGTCAGTTTAATTAACTTTAATTTTAAATAAGTTAATTATATTGTAGTAAATTAGTTTGAGTAAGATCGCTTGCCCTACTAGACTACAGATACATCATGGCTGACTTGGTCAAATTTAGGTCTGCTACACTGCAGGTGGGAAAAGAGCTTGGCATGGATGGTGACGTTCTGATCCGGTATGTCACGGCGGAATGTGAAAAGTACACCGAGAGAGAAGCAAAGCAATTGGAAGCAGAAAGAGAAGCCAAGAAATTGGAAGCAGAAAGAGAAGCCAAGAAATTGGAAGCAGAAAGAGAAGCCAAGAAATTGGAAGCAGAAACAGAAGCCAAGAAATTAGAAGCAGAGAGAGAAGCCAAGAAATTAGAAGCAGAGAGAGAAGCCAAGAAATTAGAATTAGAAGCAGAGAGAGAAGCCAAGAAATTAGAATTAGAAGCGGAGAGAGAAACAAAGAAACTAGAAGCTGAGAGAGAAGCCAAGAAATTAGAATTGGAAGCAGAGAGAGAAGCCAAGAAATTAGAAGCTGAGAGAGAAGAAAGGAGGTTACAAGCAGAGAGAGACCATGAGCTGAAAATGAGACAGCTTGATCTTGAACTTCAGGCTGGGACTATCACCCATGGTAATAGCTCACCTCATTCTGCGAATAGCTCTTTTCAGAACACAGCAAATGGGGCCATGAACTTCCACCTAGATCCATTTGTTGAAAAGGAGGACGCAATAGAGTCGTACCTGGATAGGTATGAAAGGCTAGCCTCTACCTATGGACTGGAAAAGGAAAAATGGAGTCTAAAGTTATCCCAGGGATTGAGAGGTATTGCATATGATGTGTTTCTGAAACTCCCCAAAGAAGATCAGGAAAATTATGAGATACTAAAGCAAGCCTTACTGATCCGGTATGAAAAGAACTCTGAGGCATATAGGAAGAAATTTAGAACTTCTAAACCTCTACCTGGAGAAACATATAACCAGTTCTCAGCTAGGCTAGAAACGTATTTGTTGAAATGGAGTAGTTTAGGTAAGTATCAGAAAACATACGAGGATCTGAAAGAAATGGTTATGTTAGAGCAAGTGAAAGATTCCATGTCTCAAGAAATGAGGAAATTCCTTATGGAACAAGGAGCAGAGAGGCTGGAAGACATTTTGAAATGTGCAGAGAGATACCAAGCAGCTCAAGCTGAACTAGTAGGAACGAAAAGGAAGCAGGTAGAAGGATATAAGCCACCACCGCAGAGTACCCAGTTTGACCAGATGGATCAACCACACAGATACAAGCAAAGATTTGATAATAAGGACAAGAACCCTCAGACTCAGGAAAAGAAACCCTACAAACAGGGAGATAAGTGGTGCAAATTTTGTAAGATGAGCAACCACAACACTGATGAATGTGGGAGGAAAAAACCCCTTCATCATGCTGCATGTCTACAGGTGAGGACTTCTGTTAGGAAGGAACTGACTGTGAGTCAGAATAGCCTCCATCACCCACCTACCCAGGAGATAGTGACTGTGAATGGCAAACAAGTCACAGGAATGTATGACACAGGTTTGTCCTATGACGCAGTCGTGTGTGCATCTCTGGTGTGCCCTGAACAAATCACCACAGAAACAGTAGAGATTCAAGGGCCACTAAAAGGAACATCACCCCTTACATTACCCATAGCAAAGATTCATGTCAGTTTTCGCTATGTGGAAGGGGAGATAAATGCAGCTGTGATAGATGATCCCTTTTACCCCCTAATGTTGGGGCGTAAATATGTTTTCTTGGGAGACCCTGTAAAACCTATGGTTATGGCAGAAACCCAGACCAGGTCTGACTCCAGGAACATAGAGAGGGACACCAACTTAAAATTTCATTCGACTGAAATGCAACGGGCTCAAGAAGCAGACAGCACGTTGAAGCCTTGTTTTGGCAAATTATCAAAAACACATAAAGCTCCAAGGAAAGGACATTTCTATAGGGAACATGGACTCTTGTACAGGAAAGCTGGAAGAGGGACGAAAAGTCATGGTCAAATCGTTGTACCATCCACCTATAGGAATAAGGTTATAGGCTGGGGACACATATCAACTTTGAGTGAACACCTGGGTAATGGTGCCACAAAACAAAGAATAGCCACCCAGTTCTACTGGCCAGGTATTACGGAAGACATAAATCAGTATGTAAATTCCTGTCCAGAGTGCACCTATGTAGATTCAGAAAGTCGACGGAAGAGTCTTCATCAAAAATCTACAAGCAAACCAGCAATCAGGGGTACTCCCGAGATTTGCACGGGAGGGGAAAGGAAACATCCCACACAGGTTCAATTGCAGTCTGAACCCCATGCGCTGGAAAAAAGGAACAAATCACGTAGCGAAAATCAAACACCTACGGATTTGCGAGGGAAAACCACATCCAACTATCAACGAAAAGAGGGCGGTAAACTTCATGGGAAACCTACCGACCCCGTTTCACCAGCAGTAAGAGCCTGGATGAAAAGCCGAACAAGAAGGAGAGAGATAGTATATTCTTGGAAAACAGAATGTGGGCGCAGATTTTCTTAGTCGTCATCCCACAGAGCTTGAGGAGGATAGAAGGAAGGAAAACTAACCTCGGAATGGTCGATTTGCAATTGTCTTGTACCCAATAGTTAAGCTAGATATCATCCAGCTTAAAATATGGGGGAGCTATGTCGCGAAATTGGTTTCAAGTCATTGCAAATGGGTTCAGTTAGATTTATAAACCCATCTACGATCGAGTGACCGCTTTCAAAATGGCGGCGTATCAGCGAAATGTGTATCGGACAGAGGAAATCGCCAACGATAATAAAAACAGAAGGGAATCCGTATGAAAAGGATTTTACATTTCAGTACAGGGAAGGATGGGGTATAACTGCATATAAGATGGAACGGTAGGAAGTTCTCATTTACGGAGATATATGCGTATTTCGGCTGCCCACAGTTACGCTAACAGCTGGTAAACCCACTTCTGTTCGAAATATTAAAATCAACAAATAGCAGTTGGGGAAATTACATGGATAGGAAGGTAGAGAATTATCAACTGTATAAAACTAGATAAGATGGAACAATATGGATATTATATATGCCGAGAATGATAAAGGCAAAATTTCAGTCGACGCACAGATCGGCCGAAATCACTGTTCGGGAAGGATTTTTCAGGTTAGGTTTAGGCTGTGACGTCGGTACTCTCCGATACGTCCGCGCTTTGCGTATAAGTAGCGGATCGGTAAACTGAGAGAGATACACAACGAAAGAGGTTTGAGCCAGACTGGAGGCAGTTTCGCCACTATCCATGAATTGTGAGCGGATCGCCAGAAACATTTTTAAGTCCAGTATCTGAAGTCTGAGGGTAAGCGAAATTATGATAACTACCGGTTATAATATTTGTTATTTCAGGTTCATATAGAATTCACAAAATATGCCTGTATAATAGTCATTGATATAATGTATTGTATTTTTAATATGATCTAACATGTACATTGTGGATGATTGTTGCTTGTACAAAAATGAATCACAAATAGCCCCACAGCCTAATGAAGATATATTTATCATATTGCTTTATCGCTTACGAAGATAAAGGCAGTCCCATGGCAGAGATTGTCATAGGGAAATGAAGTGTTAGAAACTTCATCATGGAAGATCCCAGTTACGAGGCTAAGGTGACTAGTCCCCTTCCTCGCTGCCTTTGCCTTCCCTAGTTCGAGCGCACAACTTTGTACCCATTTACAGCTGGTAAACTGGAGTGTTCTACAGCCAGTTTCAGTAGAAAGCAACCTGATCACGTGGTCACTCACTTTCTTTATTTATGTATTACTTTTGTGTAGATGCTAAGGATAGCATCAGTATTTGAATTTGTACTTGATATGATTTGGAAGGATCAAGTTATAGCATATGAAGGGATGTATAGGAGCGGAATAAACCAGATGATGTTTATTACTGATAGGTTAATATTAATTCTGTATCATTGAAATGATGTTACTTGCTATGACTGTATAACTTTGACACCTGATGACTGACTTGTCTGACTTATGTGCTAGTCAGTTACACTTAATTGAAATGTAATTAATGCTATATCACTGAAATGATGTCCTTACTTACTATGATTGTATAACGGTGACATCTGATGACTGACTGGTCTGACATCTGTGCTAGTCAACTACAAGTCTAGCCAGATACTAGCCAAGGCTGATATGTTGCAGGTTCCATGAAATAACTCAAACCAGACTGTCCAGTATCAGAAGCCGGTGCAGTTCATCCGAGGCAATCCCACCAAAGTGCAGGACCCCAAAGAGTGAACTTCAACTGGTCATTGGCATCCCTACTGTTGGGCCTACCAAGTCTGATATCAGCAAAGGACAGTTTCAGCAGTATCAAGTTGGAAAGATAAGTGTCCTGTTTGACACTGACCACCTATACATGTGAAACAGCCAATAGTTGAAAACAATAAGTAACCATACATAAACTCAGTCAACTGATGACAGTTATCCTTAAATTCAAAGGACTAATAACAGTGATTTCAGTAACTTTCTTATTTAAGATCTTGAAGTCTAAACAGACAATAATAGTAATTGTGTGAATATTTTTATATATATGTGTATACTCTTTTTCCAACTAGTAGAAATAGAATAATAGTGCAATTATTAAACTATTTTAACTATACCTGAGGATTTATTCACTTTTTCCATTTTGTGGGTTCAGTGAATGTACATTTTACTTATCCCCTAGAATATAAGTAATCATAAGATAGTCACAGGGAGGAGACGCCTTAAATCCTGGTACTACTTCTTACCAACTGGGCCAGGGTTTTCACAGTCTGACTATTTTTATGATAACAATACACCAGTGCTTATTTCTAAGACTGGGGTATTACTTGTAAGGTCAGAACTCTTTACTGGCATACTCTTACATAATATATACTTTTAAATAACCTCCCGCTACAACCACACACAGATATAAATTGTTTTTCCACAGCATTTTAGAGTTATATACAGTTAGATTTAGAGGGTGATCTTTTGTCGGAGAGATGTTATGTAATAATTTGGTACTACAAGGCACGCTGGTAGCGCGTGATTGTCTGACAATCACCAGGGTTTTTTTTAAGCAGCGGTGTTTGAGCTAAGCTAAAGAGTGCATTCTGACTACACGTCAAGTTAATAGCCTCCCTTACCCCAACTGACTTCAGGTGTGAACTTGTAGGTGGACTTAAATTAAGGGTAACTTTTTTTCTCCTTACCTTTTTGAAATAAATTTTTTTTTTTTTTTGGTTTCCACGGTAGTAACGTAGTTTTTTTGTCAGTTGTTAGACTGATCTACCATTTATTTGGCATAGTCGTCTATATTAGTAGCCTAATGCCAGTTAATAACAGCGATAGATTAGATAACTGATAACAAGGAGGAGGTATCTCAGTTAAATAACAGAATATTTATTTGGGTGTATTTTTCTCGTAAGTGGTAGGGAACCAGTGTATCCTTTTTCCTCTTTCTTTCTCGGGTAAGTCACAGTCAGTTATTTGCCATTGCTGAGCGTGCAAAACTTAGAGCAATGCTAAGAGAGGAAGCAAGGGAAGAGGGATTACAAGGAGAAGAAGCAAAACCGTTTGTGAACGAAGAACTTGACAGATATGATGCGGAGAAAATTGACTGCTTTCTATAAAAATTTGAGAGAATGGCAAATCTGTACGGTTTAGAAAGGTCGCGTTGGTGTTTGAAGCTTTCTCAGGCTTTAAAAGGCTCTGCGTATTATACGTACGCGAAACTGGGAAGCAGCTACCAAGACGATTACGACATGTTGAAGAAGGCTTTACTTGAGCGTTTCGAAATGAACGCTCGCAAATTTTTGCAACTGTTCCGTAACAGCAGAAAGGAAAGCACTGAGACTTTTCAATAGTCCTCTTCTCGTCTGAAGGGATACTTGACAAAGTGCCTGGAGCTTACAGAGCTTCCCTCTACCTATGAAGAACTTGAGGAGTTCCTCGTAACCGAACAAATAAAGAACACTTTGTCAAGCGACACCCGTAGATTTCTGGCTGAACAAGGCGCTGAAAAGCTAGAAGACATTTTGAGCAAGTCTGAGCGATATAACAATGCGCTGGCCGAACTGCCAGGCGCAAAATGCAAACCGACAGTGGAGCTTTCTCTGAAAAATAATCTAGAGCAGTCTTGCTATTCTTCTCACCACCAAAACCACAAAGAAACTGTACCACAGAATTCCCCTCCGGAAAAAAATCTAAATACTATAAAAAAAGGTACCCCACCAACAACAAAAATTCTGATCAGCCTTATCATCCAACATGGCAGCGTGGCCAGAAAGGACAGGGTGACAAATGGAAAACCCCTGCGCACGGGACATCTCATCAGGGCAAGCACACCGGGCCTAATCGCATCGGATGCTTGCAAACAGCCTCACAAGGAAGAATTATTGTCAGTGATTCTCAACATGAGGGGGAGAGGCCCTAAATGAGAGGAACTGTTATTTTGAACGGGACTTCAACATATTGTTTGTTTGATACAGGGTTGTCCTGTGATTGCATTGTCGCAAGACACTTGGCCAAACCCGGTCAAGAGACAGAAGAAACCGTCAAACTTTGTGGAGTTTTCAAAGGAGATGCACCCATGACGCTTCCCATCGCATTGGTGGAGATACACTCTGATTTTGTCAGAGGTGTGATCAAAGCGGCTATTATGGATGACCCGATCTACCCAGCCATACTTGGCTGTAGATATGTGTTTATTGGGAGACCGAAGGAGCCAATTGTGGCAGCAGTAACCACAAGAAGGCAAACCAAGAAGGAACGGGAGCCTGCGCCAAATTTGTTACCTAAGGAACTAAAAGAGGCGCAACAAAAGGACCCGACCTTGGAGCCCTGCTTTAGGACACTGCCCATGGCTAAGGACCCCATACACAACGGGGACATCTTTCTAAGGATGGAGTATTGTATCGTAGAACGGACAACCCTGAACAAGGGCATAATCAGCTCCTAGTACCGACGCAGTACAGAGACCAAATCTTATAAATGGGGCACTCTCTTCCCTTTAGCGGATATATGGAACAAAACGCCACTAATCAGCGAATATCGACTCACTATTGGTGGCCAGGAATGAACACTGATATTATCAGATACGTGAAATCTTGCGCCCAGTGCCAACGTGTGGCACCCAAGCATTGGACACCCCTAGTTCCCATGGGTGAAATGCCAATAGTGGGGGCACCATTTGAACGGGTTGCAGTCGACGTTATAGGACCCCTAAAAAGGACTAAAAGAAGGAACAGGTTTATCCTGACCTTAGTCGACACATGCACTATGTGGGCAGAAGCTATACCGCTAACATGCACGGATTCCAAGCATGTCGCAGAAGCTCTAGTGCAGATATTTATACGGTTGGGATTCCCTCAACAAGTTTTGACTGATAACGGATCCCAATACCGTAGCCTGTTGATGGAGGAGATCTTTAAGATCTTGAGGAACCAGCACACAAGCCCCTATAATCCGGCCGGAAGTGGGTTAGTAGAACGTGTTAACGGAAGCCTCACCATGATGTTACGTAATCTGGGACAAGAGAAACCTGAAGATTTGGACCTCTTCATTCCTGCAGCCTTATTCGCCTACAGGGAAATCCCCCAGGCCTCTACAGGTTTACCACCAGCTACTCTTTTATTCGGCAGACCTATTAAGGGCCCGCTAGAAGCCTTACTCCTGTCGCTGACAGACCAGAAGGCTGAGGAGACAGTCGTCTCAGCCAGTAAATACGTATCGGAACTTAAAGAAATGTTACAGCTAGGATGGGATCTAGATACAACATACTTAAGAAAGCACGCGCAAAGCATTCATTCATTCATTCATAATCCTCCACTCCCAAAGGAGCATAGGCCTTCAACAAACACATGCCAAGTCCTGTTACGTGCCATCATCTCAAGTTCTTTCCAAGTTCTCCTCATCATTTTCACCCCTGTTTCCAGCTCTCCTCTCCATGTGCTTCCTGGTCTACCTCTGCCTATCTTGCCCTGGGGGTTCCAGAACAAGGACTGCCTTGTAATGCTATCAACAGGTTTCCTCAGTGTGTGTCCTATCCATCGCCATCGTCTTCTTATCATCTCTTGTTCCACTGGCACTTGTCTAGTTATTGTCATCAGTTCCACGTTGGTAACCTTGTCATACCATTTTATTCCCTCTGCTCTATGCAAGCACCCATTTATGAAAGTCTGTAGCTTTTTGGTTGTTGTCTTTGTTGTTCTCCATGTCTCAGAGCCATACAATAGGACTGACTTCACATTTGAGTTGAAGATTCTTATTTTCGTGTTGGATCCGATTTCTCTTGATACGCATATATTTCCCAATGCAATGAAAGCGCCTCTTGCTTTTTTGTATTCTTAGTTTGATATCATTGTCTGTCCGTCCAACTTTATCTATCTTGCTGCCAAGATATGTGTATGATTCTACATCTTGTATTGGTGTTTCTTCAAGTTCAACCCTGTTATCATTACCTGCATTTATTCTCATTACTTTTGTCTTTTCCCTGTGTATTTTCAGACCCAATTGCTGTGACCTCTCATCGAGTGTTTTCAATTTGTCCTGCATCTGATTACGGTTATGGAACAGAAGAGCCAAGTCATCAGCAAAATCCAGATCATCCAACTGCTTAGTCAGAGTCCACTGGATTCCATGTCTGTTGTGTGTTGTCGATGATCTCATTACCCAGTCTATTGCTAGTAAAAAAAGAAATGGAGACAAGAGGCATCCCTGTCGCACTCCTGTTCTTATCCCAAACGGTTCTGTAAGCTGTCCTTCATGAAGAACTCTGCATGTCATGTCTTCATATGTTTTCTTTATTAAATTAATGATCTTCAGGGGAACTCCAAAATGCCTCATCAATTTCCAAAGTGATTCTCTGCCTACACTGTCAAATGCCTTTTCGTAGTCCACAAATCCGATGTATAGTGATGAATTCCATTCCAGACTTTGTTCAACTATTATTCTCAAAGTGGCTATCTGGTCTGTACATGATCTGTTTGGTCGAAACCCTGCTTGTTGATCTCACAGTTTCTTGTCTATGTACTCTTTTAATCTCTCAAGGATAATCCTGTTTAATAATTTTCCTGGCACTGATAGTAGCATTATTCCTCTATAAATTGTGCACTCTTGTAAATTTCCCTTCTTAGGCAACTTAACCAGATATCCTTCCTTCCATTTTGCTGGTATCTCTTCATTTTCCCAGACTTTACCAAGTAATTTGATTAATATCTCTGTAGCAGTGTCGATATCTGCCTTGATGGCCTCTGCTGGAATGCCATCAGGTCTAGACACTGTTCCATCTCTTAGAAGCTTTATGGCTTTCTTTATTTCTTCCTTCGTTGGTCTTTCACCGTTAATGTGTAGCTCTTCTTCTGCTGGCTGGATGTTCGGGGGGTTTTGTGGAGCTGGTCTATTGAGAAGGTCCTTAAAACATTCTGTCCACCTCTTCATTTGCTCTTGTATATTGCTGAGCAGTTTTCCATTCTTGTCTTTTATGAGGCAACTTGTTTGCTTGTATTTCCCTGTTAGATTCTTTGTGCTGCTATACAGTTCTCGCATATTTCCTTTGGCTGCAGCATCTTCTGCCTCTCTTGCTAACTCCTCAATATACTTCCTCTTGTCTCTTTTGATACTTCTTTTTACTTCTTTGTTTGCTTCTGTGAACACTTCTTGAGAATTGGTTTTGGAACTACTGGTTTTACTTGTGTTTAAATCTGCTTTCTTGTTTTTTCTGTCTTGTATCTTATTGATGATTTCTGTTGTTATGCATGCTTTTTGTTGTCGTTCCCCTTTCCCCAGTATTTCTCCACATGTCTCATTCCATACAGTTTTGATTTGCTGCCAATAGTCTTCTGTATTCTCTACATCTTCCAGCTGTTGGAGCACTTGGAATTTGTTGGATATTGTAACCGCAAATTTGTCTCTTGTTTCTTGATTTCTTAGATGTCATACAATAAATTGTTGTCTATAGTTTTGCATTGTTGCATTTCTCTTGAGTTTCATTTTTACTTTGGCTATCAGAAGGTGGCGATCTTATGTCACATCTGCTCCTCTATATACCTTTACATCCTGCAATGATGATCTAAACGTCTTGTTTATGCATATATGATCAATCTGATTTTCTGTTTTATGGCCTGGTGATATCCATGTTGCCTTGTGTATTCTCTTATATGAAAACATGCTTCCTCCTATAGCCAGTTGATTTGAAGCACAGAAGTTTGAGAATAGTTCCCAATTTTCATTCATTATTCCTAGCCCATGTTTCTTCAAAGCCGGTGTTGACTGTACCTATCTTTGCATTCATGTCACCCATCAAAATTGTGATGTCTCTTCTTTTTACTTTTTCCGTAATTTCCTGTAGTCTAGTATAAAATACTTCTTTCACAGACTCTTCTTTGTCATTAGTTATTGGATAACATTGGATGACATTTACAATTATTTTCTTTTTAGCTGTTTTAAATGTAGCTGTTATTATTCTGGGACCAAAGACTTCCCATTCAATGAGTGCTTTCTGTGCTTCTTTAGATAACATAAGAGCTACCCCTTCACTCTAGTGTGAACTTTCGTCTTCATTTCCTGAGAACAGCACCAATTCACCCGTGATGAGTTTCTTCTTGTCTACCCGCTTCCACTTTGTTTCACACAGACCCAGAAGATTTTATATGCCCTCATTTCTGCTGCTACATGTGCCACTTTCCCTTGTTCGTGTAATGTCCGAACATTCCAGGTACCAAATCTGGAAGTTCTCCTAGAAGAAAGAAGGTTAGTCAGTAACACAGACTCCTTTCGGCTTTCTCTGCGTTGCATCATAAGCCTCCCTGCGTGAGGACCTTCCCCTATCTTGGATGGCTGTGTTTTATTTTCCTTAATTGACTTGTCCATGTTTGTTGAAGTTTCTTGTGATTCAAATTTTTTACCGGATGTGGTAACCAGCCCCATGCCCAACCCTCCTTAGTCGCTTTCTACGACATGCATGGCAAAGAAGTGTTACTATTCTTTCCTCCCCTTTCGAGCCCCGGTAACACACGGCAAGATATTTATTGTGGTCGTGGTATGTGTTGATTATTTTAGTCATAGGTTTTTGTGCGCTGGGTATGTATTGTCTTTTACCACTTTTGCCCATAGTTTATTCTCATCTCCTTTCTTCGCAGTTCCAGAGGCATGATACCCAGGGCTACTTCTAATGCTTCCACATATGTTCCTTTTGATGCTCCTGCTATGATTGCCAGTGCTTTATTTTGGATTATGTCTAATTTCTTTTTATTGCTGGGAGCCGTTGACTCTACGGTCTAGACTATTTTGGCATAGTCCAGCTTACCTCTGATGAATGTTTTGTAAAAGGTGATAATTGTCTTGTTGCTAGCTCCGTATTCGTTACCTTTCATGTATTTTAGAGTATGTATTAGTCCTCTACTGCTTTATATTAGTTTTTTTCAGTTAAGTTGTTGATCTAATGGCAAATCCTAGGAACGTACTTGTTTTAGCTGTGCATACTGATTTAAAAAAAAATATAAATTATACCATTTTAAACTATCCGCTATCTACAAAAGATCATTCTTATTGTTTTTAAGATTTAAATGTAATCCCCAAGTATTTATCCACTCTGACATCGTGTCTACGTGTTCTAGCATTGTTTTTTTAACAGTAATGGTAGATTTGTGCCATTTCTTTATATTGCAAAATCATCTGCAAACTGGAATAGACTAATTTTTAGGTCTTTAAATACTTCTCCGAGTTCATTTACCATAACTAAACATCGCAGGTGAAATCACGCAGCCTTGGGGGACTCCAATTTGTTATTCAAATAAGCCTGATTTTTCATTATTTATTTGTACTGTAAAAAAATCTCTCTTGCAAGAAGTTTTATAAATAATTGTAGGTCCTGCCTATTAGACTTATGTGAGTCACATTTAGCAAGTCTGTCACATTCAGTTAGTAATATTTGACAGGTCTATAACATTCATTTAGTCAATTTTATCAGATCTTTCACATTCAGTCAGTAACATTTAACAGGCCTGTCATATTCAGTCAGTAAAATTTGGCAGGTCTGTAATATTCAGTCAGTAACATTTGGCAGGTCGGTCATGTTCAGTTACTCACATTTAGTAGACCTGTCACATTCAGTAAGTAACATTTAACAGTGTCGTGCTTAGATAGGTTTTAAAGTTATTTACGGTCCCGCCTGAGTATAGGAGATGGTGATTATACGTGAGATGTAAAGGTGTAAGAAATAGATTTTTCATGAGTGAATAGTTAAGGAGAAGATCTGTCTCTGGATTTAGTAGTTGCTCTAGTCTAGCCTATCTATACGACTATATTTTAGTATCAGACAATCTTGCACCCCCTTATGTTGAGAAATATAAGTTTACTATACACGCACGCATACACAGCTATGTGACAACAAGACAAACAAACGTGAAAAACTATGGTTAAATGGGTATGGGTCTGACCAACACACACAAAGTAGTTCTTTTGTTGTTTATTATCACTAAACTTTATAACATCGAATATCCATAAGAAAGAAAGAGCAGATACATCCAAATTACATGCATAGAAAAAAATAACAGAATACTGTTACTTGATTTTTCTTGCTCCTTAGCTGGTTTGTTTCTGCGTGTTGCAATCTGGGTCACTCACGCTGACACCATATATGGTTCTTGTACGATGATGAGGATGAAGAGACATGGGTGTGCAGAGACGCGAATGTGTTTAGGCTCATATGTAGTTGTACAAACACCCAGTCACACTCGTACTACAGTCAATGATGGTTGGAACTACTTGTGATGGTTCATACATTTATTGACAGGACCAACATGTAGAATCACACAGGAACAGTCAATGTAAACAAGTTCATGTACATCATGTCAATGGATATCAGTCATTCTGGCTGGTGAACATTCATATATGTATGCATGTCAATAGTGTTATGTTCTTTTCATGTACTGTTCATAATGACGCTTTTGGTATCCCTGACTGAACGCGTCAGATACCTTAATAACTCCGTCATACAAAAGACGAGCCCTTCACTCAAGTAATCCTATTACCAGGGCCGTCGTACACCTTGGCATAACACGCCAATCATGTCGGTACATGCCGTAGAATAGTTGCCATTACACAGACCTGACGATGACGTCAGCTGTGCATTCTTCATTAAGCAGGTTGCATGAATCATGCTTTAATGTTTGTGTAGATATACCGCCAACCTGCGGTTTCCACCATATATAACTTCATCACTGGACTTCTGATCATATAAGACAAATAGTCTTGAATAGCTACCTTGAGCACAAATATAAGTTCTGCTTTACAGGAATCGTGAACTGTTCTCACAGCTAGGTAAGCCTTTACCAAATTCTGTCACCGAATACATAATAATGGCAAAGTCGGTGTTACCTTGAAACGAATTCTCAGAACACAATAATAACACTGTCGTCCTTCCTGACGCACAGAAAATCACTGGGAGGAAAACTGCCAACGCAGTCACTTCGAAGATTTTCCTTCCCCAGAATACAATGGACATACATCGTCCTACAGAAGCCAGATAGCAACTCAACAAGACGGAAGTCTAATTTTGCGCTCTCCACTGCGCATCGCATATAGCCCAGAACTGTTTTACCTTTGACCCAAAAGGTCAAACACAATGAATGAACAAACAAGGGAGATAACCCCTAATCAACCTGACACCGCAAAGTCAAGACATAGTTACTAAACTTTGACCAGGGTGAAAAACCTACAACCAATAGATCGATGTTTGAAACTCCATCAAAAATGACCGCAACAAATACCTATGTCCTCCCCTCGTTGAGAAGATAAGAACCCAACCAAGTTAATAACCCCAAAGGTCAAAAGGTTAGCAATAGGTTACGCTATAGACAGTAAACAAACAAAGTTCGTAATACGTGCTACTCCGTAAAGTAAACAATTGTTGAAGCGAAATAAACTAGTTTGGTACAAGCTACAGTAGCGAGAAAATATTCAATCTCTCTCTCTCTGACATACGTGGCCACGCTCTCTCTCTCTCTCTCTCTCTCTCTCTCTCTACCTAATCTTGGTGATATTTCCTGGAATGTACAGTTATCCTGAATATATTTATATATACTGATAGTGTCAGGGTACAGTGCCAAATTTGGCCCCAGTCCAGCCTTGACAATAACTTTATAAGGTGGACGCCAAGTTTGGTGAGGTAATCCTGGATCGATAGTGTCACCTCGAATAGTTAATGGTAGAAAAATTCGAGATCTAGTGTTCACAGCAAAGAATGGAAAGACAAATACTTCTTGTAGTTGGACACAGCTAGTTGCTAAAAATTGTTACTGATGATGGTACATGATTGATTTGTAAATCCTATCGGTTGGCTCTGGTGAGTGCCGATTCTGAAATAGCGTAAACCTCCTGGATAAATATCCTCTTCGAAAAATGACTATCAGAAGTCGGGAGAACAGTTATTGTTATTTCACCACAATGGGCTGATAAAATGCAAGACAATATATCTGGGTATTTTGTAAGTCCAGTTAAAATTTGCTATAAAACTGTTCGTTAGTCTCTGTGGCCTGTCCTGTTCACAATTGAAACTTGGAGACGCGTCAGCCAACAGAAGAAACTTTAATCCAATTAGTAAAAATGGAGACAATGCCCAAGATATAGCCACATAAAAAAAACCGCTGGTCGCCGTTGATCAGGTTGCCTAAGGATATAGGAACATTATGAAAAAATTACTGCTAATAATATCTACACACACACACACACACACACACACACACACACACACACACACACACACACACACACACACACACACACACACACACACACACACACACACACATATATATATATATACACGTAAGGGGACGCGACAATCTCTCATCCTCTCCGTCAGTCCTGATTAAAGTTAAAATGCGCACGTTATGTCTAGCCTATCCTATCGCGCGTCGCATAGCGGGTGCAAGTTTGTTGAGGCATGCAGCCTTTTCCCTCCTCCTGCTCCGGTCAACGATCAGCGCATAATGTCAATTATGATTAAATTACCTACGGGATTGAGTAAGAATATGTTTTCTGAAGTAAGAACATTGAAAAACAGCAACTTTAAATCATCACCCCGAGCAATAAACGACAAGAAAGGCGACACTCTAACAGAACGTAAAGATATTCTGAACAGATGGAAGGAGTACTGTCAAGAAATGTATACGGAAATAAACAAAGCTGCAGATAACAACGTCATGAATGAAGCGGAACGTGAACCAGAACCTACCATAGAGGAAGTCCGGAATGCAATCAAACACTTAAAAAGTGGAAAATCTCCTGGTTGTGATGAAATAACAGCTGAAATGATACAGGCAGGAGGAGAAGGCAGCGCTCGTATATACCATGCATTATGCTGCAAGATCTGGCAAAGCGGAATTTGGCCCAAGGAATGGAAACGATCAATTTACATACCCTTGCCAAAAAAGGGCAACCTGAAACTGTGCACAAACTACAGAACTATAGCTCTTATAAGCCATGCCAGCAAAATACTTTTACAAATCATAATGAAAAGGATGCAACAAAAGCTAGAAACAGAAATAAATGAAGTACAGGCGGGTTTTCGACCAGGTAGAGGCACTAGAGATTATATATTCAACATGAGGATCATCATAGAAAAGTGTAGAGAATTCAACGTTGACCTACATACTTGTTTCATTGATTACACCAAAGCTTTCGATTGTGTACAACATCAGCAGTTATGGGCTATTATGAAAAATATGGGATTTCCAAACCACCTTATACAACTCATCGCACTGCTGTACCAAGAACAACAGGCAGCCGTAAGAATAGAGGGGGAAACATCAGAATGGTTTGAAGTACAGAAAGGAGTAAGACAAGGCTGTACCCTTTCCCCTTACCTGTTTAACATTTATGCCGAGAATATTATGAGAAACGTAAGAGATGACCAAGAACACACAGAGTTTGACTCATTTAACATCGGCGGGTACCAGATCCCGGAAATCAGATATGCTGACGACACAGTCCTCCTATCGACCAACCCAAAAGGACTTGAACAATTACTTCTGTCCACCAAAAAACACAGCGAGGCCCAGAATCTATACCTAAACACCAAGAAGACCAAAGTATTGACAACAGACAAAGTAAAGATCAAACCAGAAATTGAAATTGATAACGAAGAACTGGAAAGTGTCAATGAATTCGAATACTTAGGATCAATCATTAACAGCTCTGGCGACTGTGCAGTAGAAATTAAAAGAAGACTTGCAATTGCTTCACATAAGCTAATACAGATGAAAAACCTATGGCAAGGCACAAGCAAAGAAACAAAGTTACAACTGATCAGAGCATGTATATTCCCAGTAGCAACATACGGCTGCGAGACTTGGACACTCAATAAAACAGTTGCAAAAAAGATTACATCATTCGAAATGAAATGCTACAGAAGGATGTTGAGAATACCCTGGACAGAAAAAAAAGACCAACAGAGAAGTACTGCACTCACTAAACGTACAGGAACATTGGCTCCTAAATACCATCGCAATAAGGAAGCTGAAATTTTTCGGTCATATAAAAAGACATAATAGTCTGGAAAAGACAGTGATGGAAGGCATGGTCCCTGGAAAAAGGGGTCACAGAGAGTCTGAACTTGTCTTTGGCTGATGCAGGTCGACTTGCCCAGAATCGTGATGCG
Source organism: Oreohelix idahoensis (assembly GCA_024509875.1). Classification (NCBI taxonomy): domain Eukaryota; kingdom Metazoa; phylum Mollusca; class Gastropoda; order Stylommatophora; family Oreohelicidae; genus Oreohelix; species Oreohelix idahoensis. The sequence goes on from JAMPIV010001448.1 coordinate 1,307,570, forward strand.
TTCAGAGCAGCTGTAATGGAGACAACGTTCTGGAAAGAATACGTCACATGATGACGCCACTCAACAAATATCGCCTGTCATTAATAATTATTAGATTTCCGGCGTCTGTTTGTCTAGCATGAGATAGTCAAACACAATCACTTACTACATTACACACAATGAAATAAAAGTGAATTGTATTCCGTCAATTATCAGTCGCCTATTGTATTTATTTGTCAACTAAACCGTCTCTTTCTGTGTGATAGTGGGTGATTATATTTATGTTACCACTGAAACATCTGGAATAAAAATAGCTACGCGTTATTTAATACGCTAGTCTTAACACCTAGAAAATCACAGTGAATTTAAGATGCTAAAACTTTTAACACTTTAATACGCTTAAGGAAAAGTAACATCAGTTTTCCTGTGAAGATCAAATTATACAAATCACTTGTATTATCTATTCTCTTGTATGGGTGTGAGAGCTGGACACTCACTGCAGATACGGAGCGAAGGATTCAGGCTTTCGAGCATAAATGTTATAGAAGAATTTTGCGCATTTGCTATAAAGAGCAAAAAACAAATGTCTATGTTAGAGAGAAGATAAACACCTATGCAGGCCACCAAGAACCACTTTTGTCAACAGTGAAACGTCGAAAGCTTGCCTGGTTTGGGCATGTAACTCGTCATGACTCCCTTTCGAAAACGATCCTTCAGGGAACAGTCGAAGGTAAACGGAGAAGAGGAAGGCAGAGAAAATCCTGGGCTGATAACATCAAAGAATGGGCAGGACACGGTTTTTCCACACTTGTACGCATTGCTGAGGATAGAGAGCAGTGGAGGACCCTGTCTGCTGATGCTTCCACCATGGCACCCCTACGACCCATGACCGGTTACGGGCTGAGATGATGATGAATACGCTTAAGCACAAATTTATATATTACCAGAAATCCAGAAAGAAACACCACGAACTATTAACGCATCTATTCCCTATGGTTCTAGACAACGTGTTTAGACTCTCCGAAAAAAAAATTCTGAGCGACTCTGATAATGATTTTAGAAAGACGCAGTTTATATACGATCATGTATTTATGATCTCTAGAAGATGTGAATTCGCACACTCCGTTTCCCAGCAGAGAAATCTGAAACTACGTTTCCCAGATCAAGGGTTTAACGTCGCTTCTGTCGGCCGTTGCTAATCGACCACAAAAGCGTAATCCGGTCTGAGATTTTCCCTGTTTCTCGAGATCAAATTATTTGCTCCGCTTATAGAGAGTCTTCAAAGGCCGTTACCTTTCCACGTGTTTTCCACGTGCGATCTGCTCGTTATCGTAATATTGATGTGGCAGATTATGATAATAGATTTCATATTATCTATCTTCTTTATCTACACTTTCCCTTTTACTTTGCCTTCGCCTACGCCTGTTTGTTAACTTAAACCTCCTAATTACTCAGAATAGATCTGTCTCTCTTTCCCAGTTAGCACGGAATTTATTTCTGTTCGCTATCCCTTTGATGTAGGTCACCAGCAGACTTAATTAGCTACGTTACCTGGAGATTTCTCGGCAACGATTGGAAAATCGTTGTAAGAGATTAGACAGAGATCAGAAGGATGAATTACTTTTAGTACTAAGAGCAGATAACTTTGGAACTAAGTGGTAGACAACTGTTATTACTTCCCTTGTAAAACTGTTCGCTAGTGAAGTAATTAAACACGGCGTATTGCAAGATCAAAGACGAACTTCGCTAGATGACCATGTCTGCAAGTAATAAAGTAATTAAACACGGTCTGGTCAATTACGTATATGCCTGATTGTAGCGAGAACGTGGAGTTCTGGTTTTTCGGCGTTAGTGTAAGTAGATCTTTGATTTAAAGATCTGAACGTAAATCCACCGTGGGTGCGAACATCTGGCAAGAGTCTGCAAGTTATAACTTTCCCTCTGATTCCAGATGTATAAATACCAGAGTATTCTAACTAAAAGTTACTCAGTACTCCTCAGCTTTTTAAGACGCCTAGCGGCGATTTCTAGAAATCCTTTGTATTAAGTGTAGTTTCTTAGTTTATCGTTGGAGAATAGTCTAGAAGCAGTTGTGTGAAGGTAAATACTAGACTAGTAGTTTTGAGTGATTAAGTGGTAAATCGTCGATTATATTTCTCTAAGAATTTTGTGCAGAGTGATTTACTAGTTTAAGCGTCATTATAATTCTCAAAGTTTTCCTGTGTTACAGTGGATACCAGCTATAACTTAAATATTTAATTTCTGCTAGTAACCAGTCAGAGAATATTTTAACTCACTAAGTATTTGCGATTCATCATGAGTATTGACGAAATATGTATTAATTTCTAATTCATGATGACTGTTTTTTAAATGAGCAGAATTTATTTCACGGAAGTTTTTAAACGATAAGACAAGCTCTAAGCTCGTAGTTATAATTTAAAGTTAAATAACCGAAGTGGATGAATATATTATATTTTACGCGGGGTAAGGATAGGATGGTGTATAAATATATTATGTTAAGTATTGTATCTTTTCTCTTTTATACAGTATTTGGGTCAAACCCTATAAAAAAAACTTACCAGCGGCTTCCATATATCACTGAGAATACTTTATCAAAGAACATTCTGATATTATATCGGGGTTTTTTCAAGGTGACTTGTCTAGTCTCGTGTTTAACACCCAGTAAAAGACAAAGTACCAACCCTAAGAAATATTAAGAATAAATGGTAACTGGATTCATAAATATCCAGATTTATTTTCCAAGTGCATATACCTTCAGCCAGTTGAAGTGACAAAATCACGATTGACATTACATATATAACGACCACTGTGTTGTGAAGAAGATTGATCCTGAACAGATTTTATTTACCTGACACTCGATTTAACGATTGAAGATTCCAAGCCTACTGTACACTGTGAACATTAAATCTCTAATTTATTTACTACCTGGACAAAAATTGAAGTGACATTTATCAGCATCCTACTGTCAACAGTGAATCAAGCGTTTCCCAACATTTTAATTTATTAGTCTTTGGAAAAACTGGGGCTTGATTCGCCAAGAACACCAACATTGGATGGTCTGGGTGTACCTTAACAATTGTTCCAGATGTTGTGAAAGAAACCTATTTAGGTAAGAGCGAGACTGAGTTGTGATCACAGGTTGTCAGAGCGAGAGAATGCAGGATGAATAATTCTTTCAGTGAATAACCCATGTACTAACTTCGTATTATTTGTGCAAGTTTTTCCTAATGCTGTGCCTTTTTAGAATAGATTAACGTATATATTCTGTTCTTGACTGTAGAGGGAATTTAAGACCATAGTGTACAAACCTTTCACTCTTTCGGGGGTTAATAACTTTCTTTGTAACGGGATCTTTTCTCAACAGAGGGAGGGAGGATTAAACCTATGAGTCTAACTCGTTAATTAATTCATTAAATTATGTTTATTTGTATTTGATTTGATATTCACATGATAGTGTTGTTGTAAAGTTCTTTATGATAAAATTTACATAAACTTTATTTACGTGTGTCGATCAGCTTGTCCCAAAAAGATCCCAATTCCATAGATATAGTTTTCACGTCTGTGCGTCTAAGTGTCGTCACGTATCTGTGTGTGTGTAGATGTGAGTGGGTGAATACATCAATATATATATTTACAGGAAGGTCTGTCTGATCTAAGAATCTCAGTCGTATTCGATAGGCTGGATTGATTATCTCTCAAATCCAGGGACAGATTTTTACCTTTCTCCATTTCACTTGTGAAAAATCTATTTCTTTACCTGATCTCTCACTGAGTTATCACCTGTTCTAGTCCTATTCAAGCTGGGCCAAATTGATCTTAATTACCCTATCAAAAATATACGACAATTGACAGATTCGATCGCGTGAGAATTTTGCGTAAAAGAACGTGGTTCGCCCCCTGCTATGAATGACAGGTTGAGAAAGTTGGTAAACAAGCTGGTTTGATATGGTCAAGTAAAAAGAGGCGTGGATTAAAAGGTGAGTCAGACAGGCAGAGAAATGCGTGACTGGGTTAGCAAATCTTAAAACTACGCTGAGGTCACGAAAGGCTGTCGGATACAAGGGCTTCATTTCCATTATACGTCTCAAACAGGTATGTCACATTAATTAGTAACATTTGGTAGATAGGCCGGGAGAGACGCCACGCGATGACTCATCGCGATGAGTCATCGCGTCTATATTTCGTCATACAAAATGTACTATATATGTAGCATGTAAATCTGTTAGCGTTCTCTGCCTCAAGAAATTCAGCCGTGAATCAAAGCCGTATCGTTTGCTCAGCAAGATAACAATTGCTCAGCGAGAGATATTCGATAATCTGGGTATGTCTATAACTTATTAACGAGTAGACATTTCGTTTCTAAATAGATCTTAACAGGTTAAAGTAAAGTTTTCTTCTGGGAGTTAATTTAAGTTTGAGGAATTTGTAGTGCCATCACTTGCTATCTTATAGAAATAATAAAAATGTAAGTTGTGCAAAAAAAATTGTTTGTCTATGATAAGTAGCAGTATCTAGGAGTGTGTAGCGGCTTTGAGATATTGACTATGTGAGGATAAGCGCTTAGATACACGGACGCTCTGTAACATGTAATAGGTCTGTGAAAGCCGCATTTTGATTATGATAAGTTGCAGGGTATATACGCGAGCGTATTTGTGTATTTTATTTAATTATGTATTAATTTGTTGTGTAGTCAGGAGACAGGGGTGTAAGGGATGTAAGTAAAATTACCGAGTTGGTGTAGCAACTGTGTGTTTATATTGTGTTAAATTGATAACCTTCCCGGGTCAGTCGAAAAATAAATAGGGTTTAGGAATTTTACTGGGGAATGTTTTGCTTCAACGAAGCAAATGTTTTGACGCTGAGCTAGACTAGCGTAACAGATTAGGTCAGCCTGTGTCTGGGAGTTCACATAACAGACAGATATTACGTTGGGGCGGGAAAGAAGGTTGTAAATTAGTTTGACCTTTGGGTAGGTGTTACCGTACTATTTACGGTCACCACAAAGGTTAAGGTGGTGATTTACGTTATGTTATGTAGGAACGTAACAATATCCTTTCTGTGTACTGTTGTAGTCAGTCCGACCTGGGCCAAGCAGCTTTGTTATGCATGAATAGCTCACCAGGCGTTGAGGTGCTAACAGGGTGTCATGTTGACATACAAACATCAGACATTTCTTGTATGGAGGTACTCGAAGTTTGTATGGTTGACAAGTGATGTGGGTGTGTAGAGACACGAATGCGTTTAGGATCTTTGATATGTAAACAAGGCACCCACTCATTCACATGCAGTAGTCAGTAATTGTAGAAAACTGCTGGAACTTTCAACCATTTATTTACGTGACACAGTGACATCAACAGTTACAGTCAAATGGACGAGAATCAAGGACATCATATATATTGGAAATGACTGGCAAAACATCTGGCATATAAAGCTTGAACCACTCATCTATAAGGACGTTATCGACAATGGTCTGTCCTTTAACAACTGTTTATATGTGGTAATGAATAAGAATATCGAACATCATCAGTTTTGTATAGCTCGTAGGTATGATGTTAATAACGCTGGCTTGACAACATATTCTTCTCCTATCGTAGCTCAGGGCCCCTGACTGAACGCGTCAGGTAGTCCTTAACAAATATAGTTGCTTAATATAGAAGTCTGTGAACTTGTAAATAAGTCAAGACTTCACCTGGCTTCACCTGCCAGGCACTTCTTCTTCTGCTCAAAGTTATAGGCCGTAATGACGGGCCTTATAATGGTTGATAAACAACTGTGCTTTTTTTCATAGGCATGTATTATCTTCCACACTGAAACGTACCGCCATCCTGCGGGTTTCATATCAATATATGTTCATTGTGCTTCCGTAAAGTACTTCAACGAATAGACCTAATTGGCTACGTTAAGCACACAAAATGGACTCTGGATCACAAGAACTGTGAGTGCTACTCACAGGTTCATACTAAATGTTCTGCAAACTTTGCATAATAATTAAGTTATTTTACCTTGGACAGAATTCCGAGAAATACACAAATAACACCTGTCGTCATTCCAGACGAACAGAATAACACTGGGGAGAATCACTAAGATCACAAGACTATCTTTCCCCCCAGATAATGCAGAGAAGAGACAACGGACATCTTCGTCCGGCAGAAAACCAGCTCATCATCACAGACGGAAGTCTGCTCGGTTCGTGCTAAAAGCTAGCGCATGCGTAGACAGAACAGATTTGAGAACAGTTAACTATCCCCTCTTAACTCTTTAAGTCCCAATCGACTTTATAATGGCTCAGGGGTTAGACGCGCTTGGCCCAATCGACTTTAAAAAGCCTTTAGTATATGTGCCTCTGTTTGAGACTGTTTCTAACACAAACCACCCAAAACGTCATTTCCGACTGCAAGTACATTCTTTTAAATACCGCATGTGTTTAAGAGTGAACGTGTTTCTGTTTTGAGATATTTATTTTTAGATTTTTTTAAGCGCATATCCTCCATTTTACCTTGAATAACTAATCATTTTTTTTAGCACATATCCTCCATTTTACCTTGAATAACTAATCATTTTTCAATGAAAGCTTTTATACTTGTAGCACAAGAGTAAAGTACATCCAATTACCTTCATTTTCATATACAACAACAAAGTTATTTATGCATATGAACATTTTAAAAAATTATTTCCAAACAACAACAATAAAAACGCACTGGGGTGGCCATTTTTGCTTGGGCCAAACCCACTTTTTTGCTTGGGACTGAAAGAGTTAAGAAAGAATAAACACAGGGAAGGTAACCCCTAATCAACCTGTGTCAGGGAGTTAACATACAGTTCTGTACCTTCGACCATCAAAAATATTAAATAGATTTACATCTTCTGGGACCGACAAAAATGACGGTAACAGTAGGAATATTTGTTTATCGCTTGCGCGTAGATTTGTGTAGGGGAGATGTATTAGTTTAAGGGAGAAGACGGGAGTAGAGGAATTTAGGGTGTTTATGTGTTAGAGTTGAGAATATTTTGACGTGTTGTATATCTGTTGTTATTATTTAGTTTTACAGCATTTTCACGGCACACAGGGAGGGTTGTAAACTGCCTTACAACTTGCCAAGGTATTTGGCCTTCTCAGGAGTAGAAGGTTCGAGGCATCGAAAGAGGTGAAGAGAACTGGCGACGCTGTAATACCGGTGCCCAGTACGTCTGCACCATTAATAGAACAAAGTTCTCATGCAGTGAAGCACATCCTTCAGCGGGAACGGGTTTCGTAAAATCAGGAGCTCTTAGCTCGTTATAACACACCAATTAGGCTCGTGGCCTGGTGTTGTTGTTTTATACGACCATAATAAAGGCACTACATTTAAAATTAGCGTAAAGGATTTAATAATGGAACCAATGCAGCTGGGAATTCCAGTCAAAAGCAATTTAACCATCGAGAAAGTTTATAACTGGATCTGCCATTCTTAGCACTGCTCTATAATGTTCCCGAGGGTGAATATATGATCTGCACATCTTCTGTTCTTTCTGAATCCTGCTTGTGTTTTCCTCTGTTTATAGCAGTGGAAGTCAACCCAGGAGTTGTGACGATCTACTTTAGAAGCACTAAACCCTATAAAGTTCTATCTAGATGAAATCATGTATGCAGAATTATATTGGGAAAAAAGTTCCAGTTTTATAATGAATAGTTTTTAAATGGCTTGATAAAAATAATAGCTGCTATGCTCAGTAAACACAAACATTTTTGTGTAGAAAGAAAAAAATTGGTAGTCATGTTTCCATTTCGAACGAAAATGATAGATTTTTATTGCTTTGAGTTTGCAGTCATTCATGCAAACATTAATTTACAAATGGGACTTAAAATTGTGCAGACAAGCACACACACACAGAAATATGTCATCATCAAACCTCCATCATGACATGAAGGCAACATAGAAAGTAAAAATAGTAAACATGAGCGCGAAATGCGCTCAATACAAAAACAAGGTCAACTTTTATTTAAAAAAAACACCAAAATTTCAGACTGGTTCACATTTAAAACAGTGCACAGAAAGTACACAGCTCTCATATAATCTTAATTTGGTGTTTGTGCTGTACTGAGAGGACTTCCAGATGTTGTTTAGACTGGTAAAGGCTGTTTTCGCTATATTCATTCTGTTGTTAATGTCCTTGTCTTCCGCCGTCTGGTGTTACTATGCATCCTAGAGAAGTAAATGTGTCTGTCTGTTCTAACTTCTGGTTTCTTATTGTTATTGGCTCAGAATTGCCCACATTGAGTGTCATGACCTCTGTCTGTCTTCTTCAGATTGATGTTCAGACCAACCTGCTGGCTATACTTATTCAGTCTATCGGTTTTTTCTTGGATGTGTTGATGTGAAGGTGCGAGTAGTGCATCGTCATCTGCATATTCCAGGTATTCCAGTGTAGAAAACGTTGTCCATCTAATTCCTCTTGGACTGCCCTATGTTGTCTGGCACATCACCCAATCTATGGCTGTCAAAAATAATGTTGTTGATAAATGGCATCCCTGTCGTACTCCTGTTTTCACTTCGAAAGTTAGGTTACTCAATCCAACACTGCATGTAAAGTTAGAATAGAGGCTTTTTATAATGGAAACAATGCAGATGGGAATTTTATAAGCTCTCAGTATTTTCCATAGGCTGTCCCTGTGTATGCTGTCAAAAGCCTTTTCAAAATCAACAAAGTTAATAAATGAGAGCTGTCTCTGCCATTCTGAGCACTGCTCTATGATGTTCCTGATGGTGAATATATGATCTTCACATCTTCTGTTCTTTCTAAAATCCGCTTGTTCTTTCCTCAATTTATGGTCAACTGCTTTTGAAATTCTCTGGATGATTATCCTGCCTAGTAGTTTACTGGAAACTGAGAGGAGAGTATTTCCTCTCCGCCCTTTTTGGGCAATTTAACAATTATTCCTTTACTCCACTGTTGGTGTTGGCTCAGTTTCCCAGACTTGTGCAAATAGTGGTTCTAATTGTCACGGATTGCCTCCCATGCTTTGCAGTGGTTGTCCAACAGTGGCCAAAACTCAAGAGTATCTAAATGGGTCGTCGAAGGTGGCTACCTTCGCGCAAGATTACTCTTGGCAGAGATGTAGATAGAAGTGAAATGACGCTTCTGCATGAAGGAAGCATTCACAAGATATTTCCAGAAGTCAAGAACAGGGCTGAGCAATTCGTTAACTTCTTATATCTGGTTCGCCGCCTTTTTTGAAGCATTTAAGCAATGGTTTTATAGCCCGTTCAAGCCACCAGCTGAGTTAATTCAGTTGGAAGATTCTTTTCATTCTGTCAGGGTTTAGCTGCCCTGATCAGCTGATGCTGCTGCAGCATTTCATATACCGGCTGAAACCCAAGCGAGCCTCACAAAGCACCATTTGTTTCATAAGCTTTACTTCTTCTTCTTTGATCCTTAGCCGCCGACCGTCAAAGCAGTCAGTGGCCATCACGCCTGGTGACGTCTTGTAGGGCAACAACAAATTGATTCCACTTTGCTCGGTCGGTGGCGATCCTTCGTACAGTGCCCCAACTCTGGTTCATTCTTTGCATCTCCGCCTCCAGAGCTTTACTAATAAGTATTATTTTTCCTCTGATGTCTGATCGGCTGCAACCTTGCAGAGATGACAGCGAATCTGCTAACATTAAAACTTCCTGGAAGGGATTATCTGTAATTATTTACAACACTTTTAATATAGCCACCATTTCATCTTTAAAGATGTACTGCTGCAACTTGTGTTGATTCCCAAATTAGTTTTATTACTCCTGCACCTTACTGCCCACTGTTGCTACTGGATCCACATGTGTATACTGTACATCTTTGCCTTGCCTCATGAGCTTATTTATGTACTTAACTGTTATGTTCTTAGCCAATATGCCTTCCTTCCATTTGTTGTTTTTATCTATTCAGTGAGGTTGTAATCTACAACTGGTGCTTTTAATTCCAACTTCTAAGGGTGGTATAATAGCTCTGTAATCATTACCAGTACCGGTACTTAATGGATGTTTGCACTGTCTTAGATCTTCAGTTGTTTATCACCATGAGGGTTATTTATTCGGTTATATAGGGATGTCAGACCCCCAGGACGATCCCGAGTCCGCTGGGAGGACAACATTAGACAATCTTTGAAGGACCGAGGACTAGAATGGAACCAGGCCAGGAGGAAGACAACCGATAGGATAGTCTGGCGCTCTCTCTTCCAAACCTCTACACCTCACGGTAGAAGGGAAACGACTAAGTAAGTATATAGGGATGTCCCATACATTTTTTTTCTTCTAGTAAACGCTCTATGTGCAGTTTGTGATGATCTTCAACGACCCAGACTTATTATCGACTCAATCACCTATGTAACTTTCCTATTCACCAGTGTAGGCCTAATAACAAACGACACAGTCCGTAACAGTGTCTCGCAAATCGAAGAGGGTTATGAATGGTAAATACTATAAAACATGTGTAAACGTTGTTTATTTCTGCAACAGAGCTTCAACGTCTTCTGTCTCTTGCCTTGGTGACACATTCTGTTAGGTTCTTTTCTCTACACCTATTGATTTTATTTTCTCACAGCGTTCTTTTCCTCTTGTAGTTTGCCTAACTTTTCCTTACACTATGGTTTTCAGCAATGTGTTATGTCTTTTGGTATGACTGAAATATTATCTGTCTCGCCTTGATCGTATTAAGTAATTGTCTTGTCATTTGTAGCCCTTTTTTTAGTGGACTTCTTTATTTGTTTTCTTATCTTTCCACGAAATGCGCCCATTCTTCTACATAGGCCTATTCACATGTTAAGGGCCTCAGTTCAAACTTCTAACTGCTTGTTCTTTTGTCCATGTTTCTATATCACACAGAAACGACTAATGAAGAGTATACGTCGTAACACTTAAAGGCTCTTATTTTTAATTAAAAGTTCTTCTACTTCTTCTTTCGCCCTAAGACTTCTACATTAATGACTCTAATGAATGCAGTAGTAAGCTCAAGGTCCCTGACACCTCCAAACAGATTTTCGTTGCGAGAAGTAGGTTGTTGCCATATGCCACTCCGTTCACTGCTGTAAGTTGGGCAGGACTGGAGCAGATATTCGGCTGTCATGGGGCTAGTGCCACAGGAGTAGAGATCTGTTGAACCAATCATGTACTTGTGATATAGATGGAAACTCAACCTATTGTAAGCGGAAAATGATGACCTGGTCTCGCCTAGATAGCTGGTGATAGGCATCATCTTTTATGTGACCTCTGTCCCATTTGGACTTGAATATGGCTTTTATAGTTGTTTTAGCCATTTCAAAAGGTGTCTCTATTTTGTCCCTAAATCAAAACCAAATTTGTATGAAGTTTTTGTGTGTGACCTCCCCTTTCCAAGAAACAAACAAACAATAAAAATAAAAAAACAAACGAATTTAAAAAAATAAAATGAAGTCTCTCATAACTGCCCTGTTGTTAACAATGGGAAAAGGGGTGAGAAAGGCCGAGGGTGTCCGAGAATACATCAAATCCACCAATTATCTGCCATCAGCCATGTAATGCAAAGGAATGGCGTAAACTACGAAACAGAAGAATGATGAATGAGGGAAAGGTTGAAGAGATGAAGAAGAAAAAGCAAAGAGCCGTTAATAGATTCAAGAGCTTGACAAGGGAGACCAAAGATAAAGTGTGTGAGGACTTTGTGACACAGGTGGGTACGAAAAAACCCTACTGAAATTCTAGTCCTTACATTGAAGAATGAATAGGAAAAGTGCAAGCCAACCCATCCCTAATATCAAAAGCTGCACATGACTAAGCCTGAAGGCGGACGAAGAGAAGTGAAGAGCATTATCAATCGATATGTGGAGCAAACGGATAAAGATAACAAACGTGCCTGCTTGAAAATAAAGGACAGTGTTCTGGAAAATGCCCTAAGGGGCTGTCGTAGATTTTTGATAGGAGAATTAAGACTTGGGTTGGTCCCTTCTGAATAGGTTAGAATAGGTGATAGACACAGTGAGAGTTAGTAAGAAGAAATAGAATTTCCACAAGTGAGATGATAGACTGTGATATAGAGGCTGTCTCTGAAAAATCGAGGAAATCTTCTCTCTTTCACCTATCCTCTACGACAGCTTTCAAGGCGTCAGACAGTCTAAACACAGATATATATATTACATATATTTCTATCTACTCACGGGCACGCACATACACGTGACGACAGTTAAACACACAGACGTGGGAAATCTATAACAATGAATATATATATACTAGAACGAGCTGACCAACGCACTGATTTAGCTACAGAGAGATTTTTAATTATCATCTAAAAAAATCTTCTCACAACACCTAAAAAAAGTACATCAAGGAAAAACATATACAATTAGTCATAAAATTTAAGAAAACTGCTACAAGGATGATAGCCCCGTTATGATCTTAACTCTAGGTTTAGCCCACAGCCCCGTTAGGATGACAGATGATGGCCCAAAGAGTTATAGATGCATATGATTAGGGTCTAATATTGTCCTTCAAAAGGAACAATTTAATTAAACAGCCAATCTTCCGTAAGGAGATTATAAGGTGGGTGAATCAATAGTTATAAAAAAAACTCACTCAGTCCACTTTCACTCGGTTTTTTCATCAGGGTACTCTGGCACACGTGCTTACCTATCTGTACCGCTGTTCGCCGTCTGGCGCAACCTTAGGACACTTCTCTACAGTGAATCTGTATTCGTTGGATAAAACGAATCCCAGCTCTGCAATTACAGGTTTTCTTCCACTGTTTTTCGGGGAGCGTTCACTTCACCAGTTAAATTTTTGATTACTGTTAATGTCACTTGAATCAGTTTGGATAAGCAAGTTTAAACGGGCACACAGAGTCAAAAAACACGAGGGTTCCCTTAATTTGGAAAGATGACCAGAGGATAACTTCTTTCAACAGATAGTCTTGGTTCACTATTCACTCTTTCGACAAAAAATGTCGCAAATGTTAATGTTATTGATTGTAATCTATTCTCGCCGCACGGCAGAAATTTTACATTAGAGTTCAGGAAGAAATAAGATCTGGCTCAAAGGCCCAGAATTTGACACTCAGTCTTTAAAACCCGTTAGTGGGATTGGTATTTCTGGCTATCTCTGATGGCACATGCACTGTCAGACCAGTGTTACTTGAAACCCCACGTGGGTAAAGCTAAGAAATGTCTAATGCTTCTCAAGTATGAAACTCTTTATTACTAAACGCCGGCAAGTTTGGATCACCCCAGTATTCACTGCATAAAATGGAAAAAGCACATATAAAATAATTATACATATTATGTATAAGGATATAACTTATATTTTAAACTGCAAGCGTAGAGCTTATCATTTAACACTTCCCGTGAAATAAGTTATATTTTAAAATCAATCATCATGAATTTGAAATACATATAAATATATTTCGTCAACACTCATGAGACATCTAGCAGTTTTAAGTTAGTTTAGAAAATATATCTCGCCTGAGTATTAGCAGTTAAATGAAATTTTTTTTTATTAGCCGAATGGGTTTAGCTAGAAATTTATAATTTATCTTGCTTTCCACCGTACTCGTCGACTAAAGAATATAACAAACTATTAAAATAATCACTCTGCACACAGAACTAGTTTAAAATGAAATAGGCGATTAAACACTTTATCACTTCACAAAATACTAGATATACTAGATATAATATTTTACCTCAAACAGAACTACGTATCACAACGAAACTAAGAGACATCACTTATCAGTTTAAGTGTTCTAGAACGAAGTGACCACGTCTACTGTAAAATGGAGAATGAGTGAAGTTAGTTTCAAACTCGGGCCAATATCTTAAAATTAGACAAAAACCCCAACTTATTTCGCAAACGAAATAATCTCCCCTTTCCGTCTATATCACTTACGTAACTGTCATAGACTGCCACGTTCTGACCGAGAGGGCGCGTGTCAGTTGCCAATCTCAGACAACTTGTCTGCAATGCAGGGGCAGTTTTTGCACCTACGTTTAACAAACTGACCGAGAAACGTGCGTGTCAATTGCAAAGGTAGACAACTTGTCTGAAATGCAGGGCAGTTTTCACACTTCAAGCTGAACTCATCCTGAGAACCATAACTGACACTTTGCTTTCTCGCACCTTACCTAAGCGCTCAGCCGAGAACTCCGTGTGGCAGGTGCAAAAAAGGGCAGACGATAAGTCTGCCATCCCACGTCTATCGAGACGAGTTACACGGTCCTTCGTCTCGTGCCTTGGAAAACTGAGACGAATGTCTGCCATTCGGTCTCTCGAGAGCGAATTTCTGACACCATTCGCTCACATCCCGGGGACTGACACATTACATAAGAAGTTACTGACTTTATCAGCCAAGAAATGCGTTATTAAATGAGAAACGAAACTGGCGAAGGTGAGAATGAGAAAAATAATTATTTCTCGCAAACGAATGAATGCGAAAAAATACAGGAAAAAAAAGGTAAAGTGCGATAACAAAAATAGAGGATACGGGTGAAAGAAGAAAGAAGAGGATGTAGGCAATTTATGATCAATAACCTCTGTGACAGGGGCCAGAAATACTTCGATCTCATTTCTGAAGAGGACGTGGTGTACACATTGAAAACCAGCAGAAACACTGCTCCGGGTCCTGATGGTGTACAATACCATCACATTAAACAGCAAAGATCCTACAATACTCAGCAGCTATCGAATTCATCATCTCATCTCAACCCGTAACCCATCATGGGTCGTAGGGGTGCCATGGTGGAAGCTTCAGCAAACAGGGTCCTCCGCTGCTCTCTATCCTCGGCAATGCGTACAAGTGTGGAAAAACTGTGCCCTGCCCATTCTTTGATGTTATCAGCCCAGGATTTTCTTTGCCTTCCTCTTCTCCGAATTATCGCACTACAAAATGTCTATGGTAAATTACTTGAAAAATAGTTACAAGACAAGTAATGAGCCACCTCGAAAATGCATACATCCTTCCTGATACCCTGGGTAGCTATAGGCTTAAGAAAACAACATTGGGTAACGCTGGAACGTTTGCGTACGATGTGCTTGAAGGATTCCAGGGTAAAAGAGAAACAGTTGCTGTCGCAATTGACCTAGAGGATGCTTATAACAGTGTGGACTTTGCAACCCTAATAGACTGTATGTGGTGTAACCTTTGGATAACGAGGTGGATAGCAGCTGCTTTAATGGAGAGATCAGTCGCATTTCGCTTAGGAACATGGACATCTTAACCAATGCGCATTTGCCCGGGACTACCCCAGGGTTCTCCACTATCACCAGTGCTGTTTAACATCTACACAGCAAAAGTAGCAACCTTTCAACCATCAGGACTGGGACGAACAATAACTTTCGCAGATGACATACTCATGTACAGACCTGGCTCAGAAACACGGGAAGTGGCCCAATGTATTCAAGAGACACTACAGGCAGTTTCTAAATGATGTGAGGAAAGCGGATCAAAGGTCAATTCCAACAAGGCCTGTGTGATATGGTGCTCTTTGAACAACTCCATGGTGAAAGCAGAGATTCCAGACATCACTTTTAATGTGCAGAACACTGAAAGGCAAGACAAGCTGAAGTATCTGGGAGTAACGTTTGATCGTGGGCTATCGTTCAAGTATCATGCAGAACTAATCATACAGAAGTGCAAGCGAGGACTGGCAGCCTTAAAAACAATGGCTGCTGCGCCCTTGGAACAGAGACTACTGTTTCTCCTGTATCATCAGCTCGTCATTTCAGTAATCGAGTATACCGTACTCACGCTGTCAGGGTCACAATGTGAACGACTGGAACGCATTCAAAATGAAAGGATGCGACTAGTTTTGGGCTGCACGCGTGATACCCCCATTGTGACAATGAGATACATGCTCGGATTGCTGTCGATTAGATCCAGATATGCGATGGCCCAGGCAAAAGCCTATATGCGGACAACCACCGACAAAAGACACCCCCTACATGAGAACGTAGCTGTCATCAAATGAGCAAGAATAAAGAGGGGGATATCATGGATGGCACAGGCAGAGGCTACGATTGGTCAGGTGATCAAGGTTGAAAGTATGTCCAAAGGAGAAGAGTGGAGTAAGTCTGGGGAGAACTGGATAAACTACCAGCAGGTCATCATTAGCCTTGGCAGAGAGTGCAGATCTTGGGGCAACGGAAAAGCAGAGCTGGAGATTAATCAGCTGATAAGTGATCATTGTGTACACTGATGGATCGGTAGTGCGTGGTGAGAAATGAAGATGGGACTTCTCTGCGAGAATAAAGGGCAGGGTAGTTGCTGAAACAGCCGATAGGATAGTCTGGCGCTCTCTCTTCCAAACCTCTACACCTCACGGTAGAAGAGGAACGACTAAGTAAGTAAGTAAGTAAGTAGTTGCTGAACAGAGTGGAACCTTCATGACAACAACCTTCAACATGAGAATGGAGGTAGAGGCAGTTACTGTAGCACTGAGGTGGATGTCTGAAACTCCATCAACCAGGGCAGTTATGTTGTCAGACTCTCAAGCCATGCTTCGGAAAGTTCAGAACGGATGGCTGCGGCAGGAATGGAAAACATCCATAGAATCCTCAAGTCTTCAAGAACTGGTGTGGATCTACTGTTGTCGTGTGAAATTCTAATCCACATATATAAATTAAAAAGTAAATGTAAAGCCTAACAAATAACTTCAATAAAAGGAAAGAAGAATGGTAAAGAACAGTGCTGTCACAATGACTGTACTCGAAATCCCCCTTGTTTTCTACTTCGTCTGCAAATTGTAACGTTTCACGTTGATAGTAAAAGCCTACTGCAGCATACACGCTTTCTACGATAAAACGTGTACTGAATTTCTAAGAAAAACCTTGAGATACGCAAGCTGACCTATATTTAATATTCCATTCATGTCATTTTATACACTAAGTTACCATAAACGAAAGACAGATGGAATTAGGATAGAGAGAAGGGAGGGCTGAAAGCAGGAACGCATACAACACTAAACACGCGTCTCGCTATACAATTAAAGTCATCACGCGTGTAAGGCCACAAGCACTAATTTTTTTCAAATCGACAGTGATAAAAAACACTACCCATACGAGAGTTAGGTTTTAAAAACCTGAAAAACGCTTATTAGGAAACATGACATTATACTGGTTTACGTTTGAAAGCCTGACAGTACCCAGACACCACATCGTATTCGAAGTGAACAGGAGGTAGAAGAAAATGCATATTTTGAACGCAGCTCCTTAGCCCCATAAAATTTATATAGTTGGGTTCCTTAGGACTTGCTGACAAAGAATATGTTAAACTTTACGCAAATAGTCTAGGAATTAACAAATTATAGCCAAAAGAAATAGTGAGGGTGTCAGACAACCCCAAAATCAGAATCGCTTAGTGGCAGATTTTGACACCACCATTGTACGGGAAATAGGTCCCCATGTTAAATCCTATTTGATTGGAGCGCAGTAAATGTAAGGCTAAACACGATTAGTCGGGCTACAAATACTATCTTTTGTTGTTGGGGGAGACGGAAGGAAGGGTATTTTTTTTTCAAACGCTTGTGTAAACATGGCTCGATTGGTTAGACCCGCCAATATAGTCAATTAGGAGCGTCAGGTCAACACCACATTTTCAAATAAACTTTCTAAAGCAACAGTGCGTTGAGATTCAGCTTATATTTTTCTAAATAAAAGCCTGAGACAGTGGCAGGTCGGATTTTGTGCCTATTCATTGCCAGTCAACGTAATTCTGTATTATTTCCATGAATTGTGGGACTGTGGTCCTAAAGTTATTGAGCAGCACCTGGTCTGAGCTTTGCTGAATCTGGAGGCTGACAGCATACTCCTGGGTCCAGATAGCGACTAGTGAGGTGTCTCCAGAACACAGGGGAGCAATCGAGCAGAGGAGTCTTTTCCTGCCGCCATCACGAAAGTTAAGCCTCTGTGGCCAGTGGAGCTCAACATTATGTGTCCCCTCAAAAATTGACATTTTAGTAAAAAAGAGGGACAATACCTTGTTTAAATTGACAGGAACTGTGAACTTTTTCCCCATACTATTTCCCAGATAAACAAACACTTGAAGTCATGATGACAAATAATAACATAGCTTGAAAAAACAAAACCAGTATTACCTCATATTACTACTACACAACTGACACACATATGATAATATTAATAAAATATGTCACTACAAGGTTCATGTTTATAAATTATGTATATATAAATTGTGATTACAATTAATTGTGATTCCTGGTTCACTTTATAGTTGAATCAGGATATATATTAGTGAAAGTAATCAATACATATATATTTGAAACTGTACCAGTGACTCATTTAAGATAGTCTTATAGAGTGTTAAATGTGTGTGAGTGTCACAGTGTTGTCAAGTGTGGTGGAATAAATTAAATTGTTTATCTGTCTGTTGTTGTTGTGACTTACACTTCATCATATACATACCCTAGACACTTAACGTAGTCATCACAATATTCCAGAATAATTCTGACTGAGGTATAATGTGGTAGCAAGTAAGGTTATCTGTAAAACACTACACCTATTAGATACAGATACCTTCACAGCTGATCTCAGTCAGTACACTAAGTCCCCTATAAATATTTATAACATCCCACTTTACCACAACTGTCCTTGTCATGCAGTGGTACGTGGCAATGAGAGAGCTGACAGACTGGCCTCGAGAGCACCCATAGTGGGGACACTGGACATGGATAAGGGAGAGATACTAAGGGAAATTAATGATCGCCTACTGGATAATGGCACTGCAATAGATGAATTAACAAGGCTGAGACTGTTGGAGTTTGGCATCAAACGTGGGACTAATAGAAATGGACGTGAGAGAGGATTCATCCGTCGTATGTACAACCAGCGTGCTACAGATACAATTAGCATTCATACTCTTCGGCATTTGCTGAGGGAGACTGAGCACCTATGGGTTTGCCCGGAGTGCAATGAGGTTGATTATGATCAACAATAACAATACTTTTCTTAGCTTCTTTATCCGCCTTTTCATTTCCTTCTATGCCAACATGTGAAGGTATCCAAGCTATTAGAACAGAACATCCTCTGGAGCACAGGTAAGTATTTGCCAGTTATATATCTTCTGCTATGTCAGGTCTACTTTTTTTAAAAAGTATCCCGTTCAACCCTTGATGGGTTATAATTAGGACGTATGGTGTACTAATTCTAGAAAATAATTTCCAATATCCAAATATGGTACCTCCCTCCCCCCTTTTCTTCCACTCAGTCCAAAAAGGGTAAATCAAAACTAAATTTATGTGAATGTTTTTTGTGTGTTTCCAAGAAACAAACAAGCAATAAAAATAATAAAAAAACAAACAAAAAAATAAAACAAACAAAAATGAAGTCTCTCATAACTGCCCTGTTGTTAACAAGGTGAAAAGGGGTGAGAAAGCCCGAGGGTGTCCGAGATTACATCAAATCCACCAATTACCTGCCATCAGCCATACACGCACCCCATCAGACTACCCCTTTTCCTCACACCATCATTGATTCTTATACATTAATTTTGGTTCTTGTTATACCAGGCCGGGCACAATGGGCTAATCACCTGTTTGCCAAGTCACTTCGATTACATGTCCTGCCCATGGGCCTTGTGCACTTGGGTCCCCTCTACACCTCGTTTCACGGGGAAGAAGAGGTTCCGATTATGAGATGAGATGAGATGTTATACCAGGCCTACTACAGCAGAAAGTGAATCTGTTAATACTGTCAATTTATGAGGAGGGTTGCTATTGAAGACAATTTTCTTCTGCTGTTATTTGTCCAGCTCTAATAGATGGCGCTATTGAGCAACGGCGCATGCTCAACAGATATCGACACTGTTGGCGTCTGCAGCAACGGGCCTGGACCCGCGAGTTTTGGTAAGCGTCTTGAATTTTACAACTAAAAAAAGTAAATATTGAGTTTTCTACTTTATGATACACATGTAATTTATTTAATATCTACGCAGTTGTAAGAAAATCCAGATCGTATTTTAACACTTTGCCGAAATGTTACGCTAGAAATATCCGACTTATTCAAGTCTTAGTTTAAGTTTTGACTACGCACAAGCGACAGTGTGAAGCAACGTTTGTTTCGTGAATCAGCGAATTTGTTGACATTGTGTGTAAGGAAAGAATTATACGCTATAATTTACTGTTCACTTTTTCGGAATGCGTATATTTGTTTAACTTCTCGTGTGATCTTGAAATGTGCCGTCATTTAAGAAGGATACTATCAATACAATTTGTTGACTGAATGCCAGTGTGTACTATAGCCGAGATTTAGAAAAGAGCGTGCCGATACATGTCAGCAACTTTAAAAAACAAATGCTTTTTAAACGAACCATCTTTTTATTTTGAATAGTAATTGTTTACAGTTTTGTAGAGAAATGGGCAACTGTTGCGAAGACACTGGATTAAAAGAAACCCAACTGTTCAACATCACGAGAAAGAGTTTAATTACTCCGTTTTGAAATTCTGAAGATTATTTGAGAAATAACTTCTTAAGCTTTCCGAACCCCTAAGTCAAACAGGGTCCATTTCATTGTCTGTCTTCCTTAATAAGCTCCCCAGTTTACAATTTTCAGTCCTTTCAAATCCATTTGTGGGGTACTGTCCATTCATTTTCATGGGTGCCCCTCGTTTGGTTTGACGCATTTAACATATTCCTAGGGTGACTTAATTTTGAAAATGTAACAAAAAACAAACAAACGAGGGACACACTGCTATAAAGTATTTTAAAGATTTATGAACTATAAGCTCAGATTAGAAAGTGGTTAACTTTTTTTTAAAATTTGTTTCCTTAAAATTGTGTCTTGTTTTGAATGAATCATTATCGTCATATTTATATTATTACTCACATGATGTTTTACAATTTGTTTTTCAGGTGAAATGGCTGTTCACATTAGGATAAGAAAAAATTAATTTAGATATGTTACTTTTTATAAAAATGACATTATTATGTCATTTTGTGCCACAGACATAAATAGCACTCATAAATTAAATAATTCCTTTCAAAGTAACAATGTTCATGTACCATAATTTTTCATAATAATTTAATAAAGAAACTAGACCAAAAAAAAGGCCATGTCAGACAGGCATTTTTCATTCTCAAGTGAGGGATCCAGTGTACCGGCATCACCTCGTTATGAGGATCCTGGATCTAGCAAGGCATCTGATAAAGGCATCCAGCTGACAATTCAAAATCTGCAAAGTAAGTAAAATTTATAATAGATCTAATTGTAACATAAGCACACAAGGGAGCAGGTTTTACTGCTCTGCTGGACATTCTTGTAAGTGCTCATTTGATTATATTGTTTATTGCCCTGAACTCTGCTTGCTAACAAACATTGAAACTGTTGACAAGTAGTATGGTTAATGTCTAAGCCATATTATAGTTCATTTTTGCAGTAGGAAATTTAAATTACAGTACTTAATTTTGTGTGTGGCTGAAACAAAGAATAGTCAACATAGTTGATGATGTTTGTTTTAACTCACTCTATCCAAGGCAGGTTTTAGATTTAAAAAAAAAGGTAAAGGATCCCGTTACACGCCCATTGGGAATATGGTGTTAGGCCCATAATTTCTTGGCCATATGCACACTAGGGGTGAATCATTGTAAATTAGCTGAAGAATATTTTGAAGGCTGTGAATAATCTATTTATATATAGGGAAATGTTTGTTTAAGTCTTGAAGTTTACACAGATTTGGTGCTATGAGCCATGCCACCTTTTTCTAATCTGGCACTGTGCATCATGCATGTATAAGCTAACATGACTTACATACATATTAACATAATCAGTATTATTTACCAACTCCGCCTATGCCGGTCCCAAGCCCGGATGAAAAAGGAGGAGGGCGGCCTGCATGGAGGCCGTAAGGAGGCAGCCCCTCCACCATGCAAAGGCACAACAGGCCAATCACCTGTTTGTCTTAAAACCTGATTATGCGAAACGTAAGAGAGAAGTTAACACCTTTAAATATCTCGGGTCCACTATATGCAGTGATGGAAGATCAATTAAAGAAATCAAGACAAGACTTGAGATGGCCTCAACTGCCATGACAAGGTTGAATGTGATCTGGAAAAGTAACATCAGTTTTCCTGTGAAGATCAAATTATACAAATCACTTGTATTATCTATTCTCTTGTATGGGTGTGAGAGCTGGACACTCACTGCAGATACGGAGCGAAGGATTCAGGCTTTCGAGCATAAATGTTATAGAAGAATTTTGCGCATTTGCTATAAAGAGCACAAAACAAATGTCTATGTTAGAGAGAAGATAAACACCTATGCAGGCCACCAAGAACCACTTTTGTCAACAGTGAAACGTCAAAAGCTTGCCTGGTTTGGGCATGTAACTCGTCATGACTCCCTTTCGAAAACGATCCTTCAGGGAACAGTCGAAGGTAAACGGAGAAGAGGAAGGCAGAGAAAATCCTGGGCTGATAACATCAAAGAATGGGCAGGACACGGTTTTTCCACACTTGTACGCATTGCTGAGGATAGAGAGCAGTGGAGGACCCTGTCTGCTGATGCTTCCACCATGGCACCCCTACGACCCATGACGGGTTACGGGCTGAGATGATGATGAAGAGAGAAAACCGGACTGATTCTAAAGGCAACGAACTGGAACGGACTACGACTTATGGAACTTGGAACACAAGAAGTATAAATGGGAAGGAAGAGGAGCTGGTGGAAGAGATGAGGAAAGCAAAACTAGAAATCCTGGCTATAACGGAAACAAAGAAAAAAGGACAAGGAGTCATGGATCTCGATGGCAACATGCTGCTCTACAGTGGTGTACCCACATTTGAAAGAGCTAAAGGGGGCGTGGGTTGCATTGTAGCCAAAAATCAAAAAGATAGTATCAAGGGATGGAACTTTGTCTCGGAGCGCATTATGGTCGTAAAACTAAAAGAAGGAGAAACCATAGTCAACCTGGTCATAGTGTATGGACCAAATGAGGATGAGAGAGCAGAGGTCAAGGAGGAATTCTTCGAGCTGCTTCAAAGGACAGTGGATGACTGCCTAGATGAAATTATCATGCTCAGAGATTTTAATGCCAGAGTTGGAAAGGACCATGCTAGATGGGGTGGAGTTATCGGAAGATATGGAGAAGATACTCTCAATGACAATGAAAAACGACTCCTTAGATTCTGCAGTGAGCAGAATCTGATCATTACAAACACAAAGTTCCCCCATAAGCGCATACATGCATACACTAGATGTGATCCAACAAAGAATGAGAAGTCAGTGATCGACTATGCCATTGTTCGGAGGAGCTCATTCAAATATGTCTGAGATGCTAGAGTCTGGAGGGGGCCAGAGATTGGAAGTGATCACTACCTGCTAACAATCAAAAGAACAACTGAAAGAGTTGCTCAGCCTAGGAACTGCCCAACATCACGCAAGAAACCAAGTAAACGAAATGAGCATTAGGACCTACAAGCTGAGAGAGCCAGAAATTAAGACCAGATATTAGGGGCTTATTGCTGCAGCGGTGAGCAACACAGAAGAACGACCTGATGACTTGGAAACCCTCTGGATTAAATTCAAGGATATCATAAAGACAGCTGCTGCAGAAGCATGCGGTGAAGTCCGACTTTGGAACAAGAGAAAGAGGACACCTTGGTGGACAGAGGAAGTCAAAGAGAAAATAAGAGAGAAGAAAATGGCATGGAAACAATACTTAGGAGCTAAAAACAAAACAGGACAAATAGAAAAATATAGAGAATATGTGACACTCAGAACAGAAGCAAAGAACAAAGTGCTGGCAGCAAAACAGAAGTCCTGGGAAGAATTTGGAGAAAAGCTAGAAAAAGATGCACAAGAAAACCAGAAATTGTTCTATAAGACCCTAAAGAACATGAGGAAGGAAAAACAATGCCCTCTCAAATTTATAAAGGACAAGCAAGGCAAATTGCTTACTGCCCCGAAAGAAGTAATGGAAAGATGGAAAGAATATTTCTCAGAACTCCTGGATGGTGAGCATGGTGAAGCATCAGAAATGATAACCACTAGCACAGAAGAGGAAACCAATGGTGATGAAGATGACATAAAGATGGAAGAACTGAAGGCAGCACTGGAGAAAATCAAGATGGGCAAAGCAGCAGGGCATGATGGTATAACACCAGAAATGGTTAAGTACATGGGAGCATCAGGCGACCTACTACTCTTAAGGGTTTTACAGGCAGCGTGGTACAACAAGACCATACCAAAGGATTGGGAGATTGCCATCATAACACCAATTTTCAAAAAGGGTGACAATCGACAGTGTGGAAACCATAGAGGCATATCCCTTCTCCGTGTCCCTGGTAAAATCTACTCTAGAATCCAAGAGCAGAGACTCCGACGCCTAGCTGAGCCACAATTGGATGAGGTCCAGTGCGGATTCCGAGCAAACCGAAGTACTCAAGACCTAATCTTCACACTCAGACAGCTGAGTGAAAAGGCCCTTGAGTATAAGAGTGAGATCCATCTTTGTTTCATAGATCTGGAAAAGGCGTTTGACAGGGTCCCCTGGAACAAACTTTGGGACTGTTTGGCAAGGAAGAATATTCCAGCACCTCTGATTCATGCTATACAGAGCTTCTACAAGTCTTGCAGAAATTATGTGAGGACAGCAAACCATAAGTCAGAAGAGTTCAGGACTACCACTGGTGTAAGACAAGGTGATATCCTATCACCTTACCTCTTCATACTCCTTATGGACGATGTCATCAAGGCATGTAAGGAGAGAACAAGAAAGTATTCAGTGGGGTACTGGAAGATGAGACAGGTCTGTATTTTAGAGCTGGCATTTGCTGATGATGTTGCCCTGATTGCTAAATCAGAGGCACATCTCCAATCCAACCTGCAAGTCTGGAAGGAAGAGCTGGAGAAGAGAGGGATGGTCATAAGAAGCTCTACTGTAAAACAAAATCCATGGTGATATCACGAGAAGAAAGAAGACATCAGATTAAGCTGGGAGAACAGGTCCTGGAGCAGGTCGACCACTTTAAATACCTCAGAGCTATTATAGACCGAAAGGGAGGCATCAAAGAAGAGTTGGCCACTCAAAAAGCAGCAGCTGGGAGACTTTTTCAGGCCATAAATCGAGGATTCCTCAGCAAGAGAGAGGTTGGTAAGAAAACGAAGATGGCTGTATACCGCTCCACCTATGTCCCAGTCTTGACATATGGGTGCGAGTCATGGGCAATGACTACAATCCACAAAAGCCAGATCCAAACCTCAGAAATGAGGTATCTGAGGAAAGTGGTTGAAGTAACAAGAAGAGACATGGTACGCAACCAGACGATACGTCAAGGCCTTAAATCCTACCCCCTGCAGATGCAAGTAGAACAGTCCCAATTAAGATAGTTTGGCCATGTCTGCAGAATGGGAGAAGATCGGCTACCACGACAAGCATGGGAAACAAAGAGCCAAGGATCCAGACCCCCAGGACGACCCAGAGTCTGCTGGGAGGACAACATTAGACAATCTTTGAAGGACCGAGGACTAGAATGGAACCAGGCCAGGAGGAAGACAGCCGATAGGATAGCCTGGAGCTCTCTCTTCCAAACCTCTACACCTCACGGTAGAAGGGGAACGACTAAGTAAGTAAGTAAGTATTATTTACCTTCTCGCTTCTTATGGAGCATGGAACCACAACTGCAACTGATCCTGCGCAGAAAGGCTGCACCAAGCATTTATGTTCTCTTGTATTGGTGGTTTCTGCAGCAACCTGTTTTATATGATGAAGTTGCCAGCCCCTAAATACAACCTCATATTAGTTGCCTTCTACAACATGCCTGAGGGAGCATTAGTCCTATTATTCCTTGGTCTCATCAGAGACAATATGGGTACTGCAAATCTGTTGATGCAATGATTGTTTTAATATCACATTCTCTCCTTGTATTAGATGTATTCATCATCATCATTCATTTCCCTTTTCACTCATTATGGAGCCAGCACTACAGCCCGTATCCCTTGTAGGTAGCCTGCAATTAAGCAATTATCTGCTCTCGCAGTGGTGGTGTTTTTAGCAATTTATTTTACATGATGATGTTGACAGTCCCATGCAGTTGAATGTGCTACGACATGATAATTAAAAACTTTCTTCGCCTATTAAATACTTTTAATGCAGCGACCTCTCTCATTTTTTAACTGTGTATGTTACAATCACAGTGTTAAGCACGAACAGAGCATATGTGAAACACTGTTTAATACAGCTCAGAGTGTTAACCTAACAATATCATTTAATAATACTGCAATAAAATATTTTTGTTGCACGAGGTTTCATCACTAATTTTGTAAACTAGTATTGAGAGTGAGTTTCAGAAAGGACTGGGTATCACAGGCAGATTTAATTGATATGAAGTGCAAACGTGCACACTGAGAAAGGATTCTTCTTCTTCTTCTTTGGTCCTTCACCGCCGACCATCAAAGCAGTTAGTAGCCATCACGCGTGGTGGCGTCTTGTAGGGCAACAACAAATTGATTCCACTTTGCTCGGTCGGTGGCCATCCTTCGTACAGTGCCCCAACTCTGGTTCATTCTTTGCATCTCAGCCTCCACAGTCCTCCGCCAAATTGTTTTTGGTCGGCCTCTCTCTTTCGTTTTCCTTCAGAGATCCATAGCATAGCTGTTCTTGTGATGACATCGGGGTCTCTTCTGAGGACATGGCCAACCCAGCTCCAGCGTCTGCCAGCTATGATGGTGTGCATGTCCTCTTGCTTGCTCCGAGTAAGCAAATCTTGGTTGGTGATGGTATTCGGCCAAAAGATTAGGTGAATTTTTCTTAGGCAAGAGAAATGATTACAATACCTATTAGCTTAGATCTCAGTATTAGATATATGTCAGTTTCATCATATGATTTGAGATAGTGATTCCTGTTTTAAAGCACTTACATGAGAACATATAGACAACCACTGTGTTGGGTGGTCCTGATATTGAATGGTTAAATTAAAAGTGATATATTTTCAGAGTGATTTCATTCCATACTGCCAAGAAGAGTTAATTGATGCAAAAAGATCTTCTTCATCTGTTAATGCCCTCACATGTCCTGAATGTGTTTGAAGAAATTAATGGATCCTAGGAAAGTGACATCTCCCATAGAGCTTGTCCTGGATTGGTATTGATGATGGCCATATATACTTTTTATGACAGGCACTCTTGCAGTAGATGCTCAGCATTCATTTTATTAATGCATCATGTACACTGATTGGTATTTCTCATCCTAAACTTGTTAGTAAACATTGTTTTAGACTTCAAGTCAGTTCCCACTGAGTTGACTTCACAGAACAGAGAGAAGTGACCATCAACAGAAATTGGTGAGCCTTTTGAGGCAGCTCTTTCTTTACTGTCACTGCTGGGTGGGACTCCCAGTGATGAGCACCATACTGCTTTCTTCTTATTTATGACATTCCTTATTAAGTAAGCTGCATTGCACTGTTTGTTAGGTCTGTGTCATGATGCATTCAATTGCAACAGGTATTTTTTTGGCAGGTTTCCTTCCTCATCCCATGGCTGCCCCTGCAGGACAGTAGGTTTGTGTCTCTCTTTGTCTGGTCCCTATCCTGTGATCTGTCCAGCATAGAAGACCTTGCTAGTAGCAGTGTTACCACTGGCATATCTCTTGAAATCATTGGAGATACGCAAACTCTCCTACCACATTAAGAAGAATACACTTTGGGGAAGTACAAAAATGTGAACTTTTCCTTCATTTTCTTCTGATGAAAATCCATTATAACGAGGAAATTATTTGCACAAGCTATATCTGAGCAGAATATAGCAATAGCACCGACCATATGATGTTGATGAAATGAATATATTATGTATTGATGGGACAATTCTACTTTTACTTAGTAAGAGTGAGATTTAAAGCTGCATAGATACACATCGCATTACGTCACATTTTTTATTGGCTTATATTTAACAATAGTTTTATGTAAGTCCACTTCACTTTAAAGACACTGATTATTTATGGAAAGTATTATACAGTCTTCAATCTTTATCTGGATCCCTGATTGTACCGCTGAGCCTATGGATTGATCCTGTCCTATCTGTTATCTGCCAGCCTTCAGTGCTGATGTTGGATTCCTGTCTTGTTCTGTCTGAATCAGGGCATTTTTTGAATTTTTGATTTAAGTCGACTGAGGCTATTTATTAACACTAGATGTAACTAGGTGTTGCGGTCAGTTTGCTGAGTCTATAGTATGTTAAGATGTACCTGTGTAATTTTTGAGACTTTAATTTAATAGTTTCTTGATCAAAGGGGAGGTACTCATGTTTTTCTGGGATTGTAGTTGACAGTGGTGGTTGTCCCACATGCCTGTTAACCCAGCGTCTAATTTTAGAATCGATGTCAGCTTTTCCTGACATGTTCACCCATCTGAGCTTATCTCAAGGGTCGAGCGTCACGACGCATGCGCGAAGAATCTGGCGCGTTTTAAGACATCCTGTGTTAAGGAGTCGCGCTGTAGTCTTTGAAAAGGTCAAGGCGATTTTGGGAAAGTCCTCTGTGTGGGTTCGACCAAGATGGTTTAAGATTGTTCCCAATGTTATATTCTGATACGCCTAGGAGGCGAGTGAGTGTTGTGATATTTATTCTGAAGGGACAGTAAGGTAATTTGCTCTTAAAACTGTTTCCCTCATTTGTTCAGAATCTTATATAACTCGTTTTGTAGCCAGCTAATGACTTTTCCTTGGGCGGGAAAGAGTCTACCTAAGTATACTTGAGAGAAGGCTCACGAAGTATTCAAATATTATATGCACTGGGCTGGTGTATGCCCAAAGAACTTTACAGGTACTGTATCCCGCTATCTGCGGAGATGCCATTTAACAAGGTTTGACTCACCCTGTTATAGAAATATCACAGAGGCCATCATATCTATAAGCCCGCCATATTGCGCAGCCTGCTGTAGACCCATATATATATCTGACTTACTGATGTCAGAAAGGAGTCGTAGAAACTCACATATTTGCTGTACTTTGCTCTAGCTGACGAAGGTGGAATTGTACGAGATCAGCTTTATTATATACATGCACAGCTTGCTGATGAACTGTATTCATACATGCTATGTCCTGAATTGTCAATGACTATTTTATGTTGATGTCGGCGTACCTGTCGTTGTGATGTATTAAAGTCAATCAAACGTCAGAGGTGTTCCAAGAACTATATGAATTACTGCATGTTATATCTACAAAGGAATTCCATTTCTGCTCATAAAATTTATTTTATGTCATTTGGATGCCTGTCTTCCACAAACTTTCATACACGCATTTGCATTCATTGAGGTCTACTCACACTCTACATTAATACAACACCTCAACGCTTTCAAGTCATCCAAACGAATGCCAGCATTGTTGCGGCCAACCAGGGCCTGTATATCATTATATCCCCCTGTGTGGTTTTGAATCGTTTCCAACATCGATACTGGACATTATACCACATTCAACTCTACATTTAAAGTAGCCAAACTGAGCCTGTCCTATTTGTGTCACGGACACCTGTTACGCTTGCACGAACACAGACCATTCCTGACTGTTTACATTTATGGTATCCAGTATGAACCTTCTACGTAAAACAGCCCGTTACATTTATGGTGTGCCAGTTTGATGGGGCTATTTGGAAGTTTTCAAGTTCATCTACGTTTGAGAGTACTCGGCGCTGTGTAGTGGTTGACACATTGACTACCCCAGCTTAACAGGACGTAACTAGGTCAGAAGGTCAAATTACTATACCTTCATTGTTGATGCAGTAGTATAGAAGGTCAAGTGCCCTTACTAGTACTGTCACTTTTTGATAGAAGCAAGTTCAACTGCAGTATTTAAGAAGGTCAAGTGCCGTGATTATCACCGTTATCATCATTTTGGAAGCAAGTTCTGATGTGTTTTCAACGTTGGATCATCTAATCCTTAGAATGCTGATGATAGTTCTTCATCGTTGCTGTTGTTGACAATAGGAGTGTAAAGATAAGTGGCCTGTTTATTGTTGTGAACTGTGCCTTGTATTGTGTTATGAACTAAGCCTTCCACATTTAAACATCCTTGTTTATGCTTTATGTGTTTACATGTTTACATGTTATGTGATATTTCTGCGGGTTTTTTCAGTTGGGTGGTGTCTTTCAGTAGAATATCCTGATTACAACACTGAAAAGTCAAATAAATGCTGAACTGGATGACCTAAGATTAACACTTCACAGACTATGTCAGCAATACAAAAGAGTTGTGATACAGTGGATCCCTTCTCACTGCAACATCCCTGGAAATGAAGAGGCTGACAGATTGGCAAAGGAAGGGGGAAATCTTCCTCAGCTGGACACAAATATAACCTATGAGGAGTCCAAGAGTTTTATCAAGCGCAGATACAGGCACAAGTGGGAAGAAGAGCATCCAGGCCACACAAAAAATGATCCGTATTACCAGCTCAGCAGAAGTGAACAAGTGGTAATCTTCAGACTTCGCACTGGTCATAACAGATTGAGATACCATCTGTTCAACAAATTAAAGATAGGAACTACGGATGAGTGTGACTGTGGCACTGGTAAAATGACTGCCAAACACCTGCTTCAAAAGTGCCCAACATATGAGGAACAGAGAAGACGCATATGGCCATCACCAGTACCATTCCTGGAGAAAATCTACGGAGATATCAACAGCCTCAGGCTGACCACTGCTTTCTTTGAACTTATTCAAGTTGACATTTGAGGGTGAACGAAGAAGAAGAAGAAGAAGAAGTAGAATATCCCACTTAACCGAGGGTCTACTGTAAGCGTTCTTTAGGGACTGTGCAAATTTCCTTTAGTGGAAATTGCTAGCGACAATTTGTTGCTATTTTTGTTTAGTTGTGACGAGGTGTACTTTTCTTTGTTGTTGTTGTTTTTTCTCTCTGTTCTTTACTTTTTTGATTTGATTTGTTTGTATCTGTCCTTCTTCTCTTCCTTTCGTTTAGTTCTGTACAACCTTTATGTTTATACACTGTTTCGTAATGTATTTTGTTCACTTTTCGCAGTTATCATCACATGCTTTGTGAGATTTTTTCTTTAGTTTCGCTTTATTATTTATTGGACTTCTGCGAATGTTCTCGTATTGTCTTTGATGCTTGTTCTTTGTTTATGTTAGTATTTGTTGTCATACGCTGGTTATACATTTATATATAGTCATACACTTTTAGTCCATAGGGTACTTAGATTATAGAGGTGATTATTGGTAATATTATTATAAAGGTGATTATACAAGTTTTTTATTGAAAGACTTGTCTCCCACAGAGATTGGGATAAAGTGAGTTGATTATACAAGTGCTTTATTAAAAGACTTGTTACCATTGAGGTTGGAATAAGATAATTTATTATTTCAGGGTACTGATCTCACATTATTAGACATAATGTCTACACTTGAGTACTTTATTGAGCAAGGGAAATCCCTTGGTAAATCTGGTGAGAAGTTGGAAGAATTCGCGACTGGTCAGTATGCCAAGGCACTGAAGTCGGAAGAAAAGAGACAGAAAATAGAAGCTGAACAGAAGAAAACGGAAGCTGAGAATTTGAGGTTGCAGATGCAGGCAGATGAAAGGAAATTCCAGATGGAAATGGAAAAACAGAAGATGGAAAAAGAGGCTGAAAATAAAAGATTAGACAGAGAGGCTGAGGAGAGAAAAATCCAGCTACAAATGGAAAGAGAGGCTGAAAATAAAAGGTTAGAAGCTGAGGAGAGAAAAGCGAAAATGGAACATGAAGAAAAACTCTTAGCTTTGGAGTTAGAGAAATTGAAGTTGATGAATATGGGTAATGCTAATGATCCAAATAATCAGTCAGCTTCTAATAAGACACATACTACTACTTATAAGGTAAAACTACCTGCTTTCAATTCGTCCAGTGACAATATAACGTTCTATCTGGATAGATTTGAACGGTCATGTCAATCTCATAAGGTGGATAAGTCAGAGTATGTTAATTAGTTGTCAGAGATATTAAGGGTGAAACTCTGACTATGTTAAGCATGGTAGATGAGCCTGACAAGAATAATTATGATGTTGTCAGGGCAGCCTTATTAAAGAAATATCAACTTAATGAAGATGGTTATCGTCTTCGTTTCAAGAATATGCTACCTGAAACTGGTATAGAATTCTCAGAATTCATCTCAAAGATACGTCTTACATTTACACGATGGGTTGAGCTGTCTAAAACAGAACATACATATGAAGCCCTTATGGACTTATTACTTAGAGACAAAGTTATGTCATCTGTCAATGAGTCTTTCCTTGCTTTTCTACATGAGCGTAAACCTAAGAATATAAAGGACATGGAAGAATATTGTTGCCAGTTTGTCACTGTGCATCCTCATGTTACTGTTAGCAATTCTAAAGTTAAAGAAGGTTTGCCAGTTGCTTCTGCAGCACCATACGGCCCTAACTTTCTTCGTAAATTTCAAGGTAGTCAACACAACTTTAATAAGAAGAGCAATCGTAATTATGATCAGAATCAAGGTAACCCATCATATAATGGTTCTTCTTCTAAGAACTGGAGGTGATCTGACAGTCCTCGTTATTTTGGGTCCAATAATTATGGAAACTTTCGTAGAGGTAGTCACAATAGACACTATCAAGGCTATTCTTCGCGGGGACATCAAAACCAAACAGATAGATACTCTAATCAATGGGGAAATGACAATAGTGATTGTGGAAACTGGGATTCGAACCAGAACTGTGGTCACGGTAGGGTAAACAATGAAAATTTCAGAGGGAATAATAATCGTGGTAGATCTCAACATAACAAACATAGATCTTATCACCAGGCAAACTCTGCACAACAAGAGTCTCAGGGAGCCTGTGGTAAGGTGAATGATAATAAAAACTCTAATGCTATCACTTGTTCTGCGTTTGATTTTGGGAGAGCATCTCAATGCCCCTAATGCTCAACATTGTTTGAACCGACTACTGTAAGTACTTTAAGTTGTGGTCACCCTCTTCCCGCTCTCCCTGCTGCAGTTGCGCATGATGGGAGAGGATCTCTTGTCTTACATAAAGGTCTAGTGAATAGTAATCCAGTCTCTGTACTTTTCGATTCTGGATGCACTACTATCGGAGTTAAGCAATCTCTTATAGATCCTACCTGTGCCACTGGAAAAGTGGTCAAATGTGTGACATTTGGTGGCACTTTGGAAAAATATCCAACTGCTATCATTCACATTGCTACTCCCTTCTTTACGGGAGACGTCCACGCGTGTCTTCTACCGAATCCTATTGCAGATCTTATCATCGGTCGTATTCACGGGGTTAAGGAATGTTCCCCGCAGCAGATTGCTGCTTGGGAAGATCAAAATATCCAAGCTGCCAATGCAGTGGTCACAAGAGCACAAGCTCTTAATATGCCTCAAACTTCATCAACTGAAAGTAATGAAGTGCATAGCCAAGATGATCACTTAGTAATTTCACGTGACTCTTTCATAAAATTGCAAGAAGATGATCCTTCTTTAAAAAAATTCTTCATCCTTGCAAAAAAAGGTGATCCGAATCAGAACACAAATCGTAAATCTTGGATTACAATGAAGAATGGCATACTTGTACGTATGGTACAAGACTCGTCTACGTCTATGCATTCACAAATTCTCGTGCCCAACAGTATAAGAGTGCAAATTCTGCAACATGCACACGACTCGCAGTGTACTGGACATATGGGTTTTTCCCGTACTAAGTCGAGAGTTCTGGCGGCTTTCTTTTGGCCATTTGTAAAC
Source organism: Oreohelix idahoensis (assembly GCA_024509875.1). Taxonomy (NCBI): domain Eukaryota; kingdom Metazoa; phylum Mollusca; class Gastropoda; order Stylommatophora; family Oreohelicidae; genus Oreohelix; species Oreohelix idahoensis. The sequence continues at coordinate 1,341,239 of JAMPIV010001448.1, forward strand.
AAAGACATACGTATTTATTGCCGATCTTGCAAAATATGTCAAGAAGTGAAATCGAGAGGCCCACGTCATGCAGCGCCTATCCAGGCTGCAGACATTCCTATTCGGCCTTTTCAGAAAATGGCAATAGATATTATTGGTCCTTTTAAGATCAAGTCAGCCAGGGGACATCAATTTATCCTAACATGTGTTGACATGTGCACACGTTGGCCAGAGGCTATACCTCTTAAGAGCATCTCCACTGTTTATATCGCAGACGCATTATGGCTGATATTTTCTCGTTTGGGATTTCCCGGAGAAATATTGTCAGACCATGGCACCCAATTAATATCAGACACTATGTTGCAGGTGATGTCTACTCTGCATATTAAAAGGTCTCTGAGTAGTATTTATCACCCAATGTCTAATGGGTTAGTCGAACGTCTGAACAGAACACTCAAGAACTTACTTGGTAAGATAACAGGATCATCCTCAGGATTGGGACAGGGTTTTACCCGTGGCTCTCTTTGCATATAGAGAGGTCCCCAACGAACATACAGGATTTTCTCCATTCGAACTTGTCTTTGGCGTGCGACTGCGCGGTCCTATGTCTTTACTTCATGATCGTATAACTGCTGATAAAATTAACGATGACACTCAATCTTCTTATGAGTATGTCATTGCTCTCAGGCAGAAGATTATGGAGGCATGCAAACTAGCAACTTCTTCATCCGAATTTGCTAAAGAAAAGGCAAGGCAGTTTGCAAATAAGAATAGATGCCTACAACAACTTTGTCCTGGCGACAAAGCTCTTGTTTTGCTACCTTGTACGGAAAACAGACTTCTTATTGCATGGAAAGGTCCGTATGCAATAGTCTCAAGAATTTCTTATGTCGACTATGTTGTCGATATTGATGGAAAGCATAAAACTTTCCATATAAATATGCTTACGGAATTTCATGAACGACCAGACTATTTGCAGCCTATTTTCCAGGCTAAGGACGATGTTCCAGTCCCACATGGTCATTACTCATCCCTGTCAGTAATACAGGATGAGGAAACTATTTTTTTCTGATGTTAATCTTCCTCTTCCAGTGATTCCACTTCATTCTACATAATCATGGAAAAACGTTACTGTTTCTCCTAATTTATCAATTGAGGAACAGCGACAAGTTTTTTCTATGTTACAAACCTTTCAGGATGTCCTTACCGACATTCCTGGACACACAAGTGTCATCGAACATGACATAATACTTACCGACCATAATCCTATCAGGGTCAGACCTTACCCTATCCCTATTCATTTTCAAACAAGAGTCGAGAAAGAATTGGATGAAATGATACAATTGGAAATAATTGAACCATCCACTTCAGCATACTCTTCATCCATGGTTATTGTTCGAAAGAAAGACAATAACATACGACTTTGCGTTGATTATCGCAAATTAAACCAAGTTACGAAATTTGATGCTGAACCTATGCCTTTGTTAGAAGATCTACTTATTAGACTTTCTAATTCTCGATTCTTTACCAAACTAGACTTGTCAAAAGGTTATTGGCAAGTTCTGTTAACTGAATGAGCCAAACCTCTCACTGCTTTCTCAACACCTAGGGGTTTATTTCAATGGAATTTCATGCCTTTCGGCCTTATGAACGCTCCAGCTACTTTCGTACGCATGATGCGTCAAATTCTATCATATCGTTCAGATGTAATTGCATACTTGGACGATATTTGTCTTTTCAGTGATTCTTGGGAAGATCACTGTTTGGGTTTATATGAGTTACTATCTACTCTACGCGAGCATGGTTTGACTGCAAAACCCTCTAAAGCCTATGTCGGGTTTAGTGAAATTTCTTTCCTGGGTCACCGTGTTGGTCATGGTCTCTTGAAGACAGAGGACCATAACACTTCTAAGATACTCAACATTTCTATTCCTAAGACGAAGAAGCAAGTACGTAGTCTCTTAGGTCTAATACAATTTTACGGGAGATTCATTCCGAATCTATCTTTGATTATGGCACCTCTTTCAACCCTGTTGAAGAAAGGGTCTCCTAATATGGTGCACTGGTCCCATGAATGTCAATCTTCATTGGATCAGATTAAGACGTTATTCTCATCTCCTCCTATCTTAAGGTTACCTACTACTGATAAGACTTTTGTGCTTCGTAGTGATGCCTCATCCACGGGGATCGGGGCGGCATTAATGCAGGAGTATTCAGAAACTCTGCATCCTGTAATGTATATCTCTAGGAAACTAAATGCGGCATAAAGGAATTACTTGGTTCTAGACCGTGAATTGTTGGCTATGGTATGGTCAATCCTTAAGTTACAAAGATTCCTTCTTGGTGCGCATTTCATTGTGGAAACCGACCAAAAAGCTCTTACAGCTATTCAAAGCAAAAACTTGAAGAGCTCGAGATCCACTCGATATGCCATTGCTCTTCAACCTTTTCATTTCACGGTACGAGCTATCCATGGTTCGGATAATGTCATGGCAGATATTCTGTCTAGATGCCCACATGACTCCACTTAACTCTTGTGTCCTAAATTTCCTGATACACGTCTAGACTTATGACAGTTCTTTACTATAACAATATATGTTAGCACATTTGTGTTCACCTTAGTGTTGTAAAGTAGGTGATTTCTTTCTCTGTTACCACCTTTGGTATAACGGAGGAAGGTTTAGTTAGCACAATATAAGGGACGAAAGTTCCCAAAGCCACAGTTTATAGTATGAATGTATGTTTGATTACTGTATATTAGAAAATCTTACGGTTGTCATATAGAATTATTTGTATTTTCTCAGCAGAATCATTACTGGTGCTGGGAGAATCTGTACATGTTGTCATCCATGATGTATTAGGAGGTCCATACGTACCAGTCGGACGACACTGTAGATGCGCCCGCTTAGAATTTGATCTCCGACATCATTTATCTGCTATATTGTTAAATTGTATAACATGATATTAAATCATATATTGCATGTTAGAATAATGTACTTTTATTGGTTAAAGTGATTGTATCACTGTTTTTGATGATTTGTCCATTGCTAAACTTGGAAATAAGGTACTTGATGTAATATAATATGATATGTATGTAATTTTGGTTTGCATTGTAACTTTGCCAGCACTGTAGTGTACGTTGGTGGCACCTCCCTGGATATGTATGTACTTAGAGAAATACTTTCTCTAATGTGCTGAGATATATTCTCACCTGACGTTCTATGCGTCGAGTTGGCCTCATATTAGGCTATATTTATTTGGGATACTTCTCATCTGCGCATCATTTGTGCGTTATGAGCTTGTTGTATCTTGCTCTTGGATGTATTTCCAAAAAAAATGTTTCATTTTTTTCCCGGGGGGTGCGGTAAACTGTTGCGGTCAGTTTGCTGAGTCTATAGTATGTTAAAATGTACCTGTGTAATTTTTGAGACTTTAATTTAATAGTTTCTTGATCAAAGGGGAGGTACTCATGTTTTTCTGAGATTGTAGTTGACAGTGGTGGTTGTCCCACTTGCCTGTTAACCCAGCGTCTAATTTTAGAATCGATGTCAGCTTTTCCTGACATGTTCACCCATCTGAGCTTATCTCAAGGGTCGAGCGTCACGACGCATGCGCGAAGAATCTGGCGCGTTTTAAGACATCCTGTGTTAAGGAGTCGAGCTGTAGTCTTTGAAAGGTTCAAGACGATTTTGGGAAAGTCCTCTGTGTGGGTTCGACCAAGATGGTTTAAGATTGTTCCCAATGTTATATTCTGATACGCCTAGGAGGCGAGTGAGTGTTGTGATATTTATTCTGAAGGGACAGTAAGGTAATTTGCTCTTAAAACTGTTTCTCTCGTTTGTTCAGAATCTTATATGACTCGTTTTGTAGCGAGCTAATGACTTTTCCTTGGGCAGGAAAGAGTCTACCTAAGTATACTTGAGAGAAGGCTCACGAAGTATTCAAATATTATATGCACTGGGCTGGTGTATGCCCAAAGAACTTTACAGGTACTGTATCCCACTATCTGCGGGGATGCCATTTAACAAGGTTTGACTCACCCTGTTTGTTATAGAAATATCACAGAGGCCATCATATCTATAAGCCCACCATATTGCGCGGCCTGCAGTAGACCCATATATATATCTGACTTACTGATGTCAGAAAGGAGTCGTAAAAACTCACATATTTGCTGTACTTTGCTCTAGCTGACGAAGGTGGAATTGTACGAGATCAGCTTTATTATATACATGCACAGCTTGCTGATGAACTGTATTCATACATGCTATGTCCTGAATTGTCAATGACTATTTTATGTTGATGTCGGCATACCTGTCATTGTGATGTATTAAAGTCAATCAAACGTCAGAGGTGTTCCTAGAACTATATGAATTACTGCATGTTATATCTACAAAGGTGTGATGTCATTTGGATGCCTGTCTTCCACGTACTTTCATACACGCATTTGCATTCATTGAGGTCTACTCACACTCTACATTAATACAACACCTCAACACTTTCAAGTCATCCAAACGAATGCCAGCATTGTTGCGGCCAACCAGGGCCTGTATATCATTATGTCCCCCTGTGTGGTTTTGAATCGTTTCCAACATTGATACTGGACATTATACCACATTCAACTCTACATTTAAAGTGGCCAAACTGAGCCTGTCCTATTTGTGTCACGGACACCTGTTACGCTTGCACGAACACAGACCATTCCTGACTGTTTACATTTATGGTATCCAGTATGAACCTTCTACGTAAAACAGCCCGTTACACTAGGGCCCGGCTTTCTTGAATGTGAATGGCACAAGAGACAAACTCAGATATGATGGGTTCATAGCAGGAGATCTTCTAGGCTTCTCAGCATATGATCTACTGAGTCAGTTGGGCGTGAAAAGGCAGTATAGTACAAAGGCGCTTAAAAGATGTGGCAAAACTGCCAAAAAAGCCTCTTGCTAACTGTGGAACAACCACAGTTGGCATTGAAATTCAGGAATTCATTGGAATTCTGTACGTTTATGTACTACAAAATTTTATTTTCATGTCATCTGCAATTATCGAAATGGAAAGTGGTTAAGATTCAATTCTCAGTACAGATAAAAAAAACAACAACAACAGGAGAGTGACATTTGGGAATTATGACACAAGGTAAAAGGGTGGACATACTTGTCTGACAGGTACTACCTCTGATGATTAGATTACCTCTTGCTTTAATGTTGACTGTTTACTAGACTTTACTATTAATAATGTAGAGTATTAAAGCAAAACTCCTTAGATGTTCAGAACTGTAGAGGTGATGATGAAAGTAACGACTTTATCTTCCTCAGACTGTTTACCCTTCCTGAGCGTTAATTTAAACCCCAGTGAGTCAGATGAAATTGCTTTTGTATATACAATATACAAAGATACATACATATGAAATTTACTGAAGTGCTTATATAATAAATATGTACACCATGATGTCATCATCCACTCGCTGCTCTCTATGGAGCCTGGGGCCACCTTAGTTTTTGGTTCCTTGGGAGGAAGCCCGCACGAAACAGTTGCCAGCTCTTGCATTGGTGGTTCATGTGTTAAGTTATTTGGAGTGATGAGGTTTCTAGTTTCATATGCCACAGCACACAAGCAAATTATACATGTCAAAATGTAAATATAAAATGTACATATTACAACTTACCCGAGTTTTTTCGGGCATGCACAGACTACATGCACAGGAGACATCCAAATATTGTCAGGCAACTGTTTAAGATGCCGCATCTGTCACGTGAGTTAGGTGTCTAACTAAGTGCACTTGAAGTAGGATCCTAGAACTTAAGGCGCAAAGTGATGTCTCTGGGGTTACTCTCCTCTAATCTTAGAATTCACGTCTAGTCCTATATTTTGGGTCCTAATATTCTGTGTTTCTGTCTGTCTGTGATTTCTTCTTGACGAAATTGGAAATCTGTGAAATAGTCTTACAACGCTGTAGAATATCAACAAAATTTTTGCCTACACACCAAAGTTGCTACTTAGAGAAGAAGTCCAATCTGGAGCAATCTATCTTAGCATTTCAAATTCCAAACTATTGGAAATAAGCTTCTGATTTTAGTAGGGGTTTATCCCCTTACAATCCTCCTGTAGAACATTACTACATGAATATTAGATGTGATTTTCAAACTCCATAACAATATAAGTGTCGCGTTTAGATAGGTTTTAAAGTTATTTATGGTCCCGCCTGGGTATAGTGGATGGTGATAATACGTGAGAAGTAAAGGTGTAAGAAAAATAGATTTTCATGAGTGGATAGTTTAAGGAGAAGATCTGTCTCTGGACTGAGTAGTTTCTCTAGTCCAGCCTATCTATACGACTATAATTTATTATAAGACAATCTTGCACCTCCCTATATCTAGAAATATAAGTTTACCTAAACACTCACACACAGCTATGTGACAACAAGACACACAAACGTGAAAAAACTATGGTTAAATGGGTATGGGTCTGACCAACACACAAAGTTTAGTTCTTTTGTTGTTTATTATCATTTAAACTTTACAACATCGAATATCTAAAAGAAAAGATCAAATACATCAGAATTTCATATATAGAAAAAAAACAAAATACCTGTGCCCTCCCCTCATTGAGAAGAAAAGAACCCAACAAGTTAATAACCCCAAAGGTTAAAGGTTAGCACTAGGTTACAGTATAGACAGTAAAAAAAAGAACGCAGTTCCTACTAAATGTTATCCAATAAAGTAAACAATATTTAAACACAATTTAGATGGTACAATGTTTCCTGTAATAAAGAAAATATTTCACTCTCTCTCTGTCATACGTGGCCACTCAATCACGCTTCTTATCCTATTCTTGGTGAAGAAAATCTCTTGGACATATAATCCATGAATATGTATATAAGGTCCAGTGTTTTTATCTTCCGAATTGGGCCCCAGTCCCTCCACTAATAATTCAATTTTATAAGGGGGACGCCTAATTTGGTGGTTGATTCCCGGATAAACAATGTCACCTTGAATAGTTAATGCCGAAACTCTCTGAGATCTGGTGTTCGCAGTAAACAGTAGGAAAACATCTAATTGCTAAAAACTGTTAATTATTGTTAATTAATGATGGTGGTAAATATCCCTTCTCAGTGTCCCTGGTAAAATCTACTCTAGAATCCTAGAGCAGAGACTCCGACGCCTAGCTGAGCCACAATTGGATGAGGTCCAGTGCGGATTCCGAGCAAACCGAAGTACTCAAGACCTAATCTTCACACTCAGACAGCTGAGTGAAAAGGCCCTTGAGTATAAGAGTGAGATCCATCTTTGTTTCATAGATCTGGAAAAGGCAAACTTTGGGACTGTTTGGCAAGGAAGAATATTCCAGCACCTTTGATTCATGCTATACAGAGCTTCTACAAGTCTTGCAGAAATTATGTGAGGACAGCAAACCATAAGTCAGAAGAGTTCAGGACCACCACTGGTGTAAGACAAGGTGATATCCTATCACCTTACCTCTTCATACTCCTTATGGACGATGTCATCAAGGCATGTAAGGAGAGAACAAGAAAGTATTCAGTGGGGTACTGGAAGATGAGGCAGGTCTATATTTCGGAGCTGGCATTTGCTGATGATGTTGCCCTGATTGCTAAATCAGAGGCACATCTCCAATCCAACCTGCAAGTCTGGAAGGAAGAGCTGGAGAAGAGAGGGATGGTCATAAGCAGCTCTAAAACAAAATCCATGGTGATATCACGAGAAGAAAGAAAACATCAGATTAAGTTGGGAGAACAGGTCCTGGAGCAGGTCGACCACTTTAAATATCTCGGAGCTATTATAGACCGAAAGGGGGGCATCAAAGAAGAGTTGGCCACTCGAAAAGCAGCGGCTGGGAGACTTTTTCAGGCCATAAATCGTGGATTCCTCAGCAAGAAAGAGGTTGGTAAGAAAACAAAGATGGCTGTATACCGCTCCACCTATGTCACAGTCTTGACATATGGATGCGAGTCGTGGGCAATGACTACAACCCACAAAAGCCAGATCCAAACCTCAGAAATGAGTTATCTGAGGAAAGTGGTTGAAGTAACAAGAAGAGACATGGTCCGCAACCAGACGATCCGTCAAGGCCTAAAATCCCATCCGCTGCAGACCCAAATAGAACAGTCCCAACTAAGATGGTTTGGCCATGTCTGCAGAATGGGAGAAGATTGGCTACCACGACAAGCATGGGAAACAAAGAGTCAGGGATCCAGACCTCCAGGACGACCTAGAGTCCGCTGGGAGGACAACATTAGACAATCTTTGAAGGACCGAGGACTAGAATGGAACCAGGCCAGGAAGAAGACAGCTGATAGAATGGTCTGGCGCTCTCTCTTCCAAACCTCTACACCTCACGGTAGAAGGGGAACGACTAAGTAAGTAAGGTAAATCCTATCGGCTGTCTCTGTGGTGAGTGCCGATTTTGAAACAGCGTAACTTGCTGGATAAATCCGCTGATACGACTGTCAAAAGTCGGGAGAAATGTTATATCTTCACCCCAGTGGGATTATAAATTGCAAAAAATATTTCCTGGTATTTGTAAGTCCAGTAAAAATTTACTATTAAAATGTTAGTTAGTCTCTGTGGCCGGTCCTGTTCACAGCTGAACTTGGAGACGCATAAGCCAAATGAAGACAACTTTAATCCAATCAGTAAATGGAGAAAAAAGCCCAACATAGACCAAAATAAAGACCGCTGGTCGCCGTTTGATCAGGTCATGCCTAAGGATGGAGAAACATTATTAAAAAATGCTACTAATAAAATATCTACATATAAGCACACAGTGTCTCTAGCCTATTCCTATCCGGTCAGGTTTTGCTAGTGCAGCGTCTCTAGGTCAGGTGAAGGTATGTGGTCTCCCTGCTCCTTCTGCACGTGCTAACAATCAGCGTACAATGTCAGTTATTATTTAATTATCCATACACGCACTTTAACAAATATCGCCTGTCGCTAAATAGCTATTAGAGGGTCGGCGTCGGTGGGTCGTCGTATGGTATTTAAACAACAGTCACTTACTAAAATTACATAAAATGCAATATAACGTGAATTCTATTGTCCACTATCAGTCACCTAGCATTTTAATTCAGTCCGCTAAACCGTATCTTTCTGTGTGATAAAGCAGGTGGTAAAATTATCATTACTTAACAACTGGTACACAAATAGCTACGAGTTATTTTCCACTGGTTCTAACACCTAGAAAATCACAGTGAATTTAAGATGATAAAACTTAGCACATTAAATCACGTAAAGGCTAATTTCTATTACCACAAATCAGAAATGAAAATCCCCACGAAACTATTAACACAACTATTCACAATGGTTCTAGATAACGTGTTTAGACTCTCCAAAAAATTCTGAGCGACACTGATAACGGATTTGAGAAGACGCAGTTTATATACATCGTGTTATGATGATCTCTAGAGGATGTTAATTTTCACACTTACGCCTAGCAGAGAAATCTGGAAACTACGTTTCACCAGATAAAAGGTTTTCCACGGTCGCTCTGTTCGGCGTTGATAACCGCCAGCAGAGACTTAGACCGCGTAACGGGTTCTGGTAGATTTGCCCGCTTCTGGAGATCAAAGCGTTATCTATCCCTGTGTTTATGAACATCAAAGAGTACCAGGGGGAAATGTTTCTGCCCGTGCAACTACTTCGAAAATCCGGTGTTATCCCACGTGCGTCTGTCTGCTATCTTGATGATTGACAGATCAGCTTGCGTGAGAAACTCAGGTAACACCACCATGTTCGTTCCCTGTTTTTGACTAGCAGGTCGCGGGAGTTGGTAATATGCCTGTTTACATCTCAAGAAAAAGAGGCGTGGATTAAATATGAGTAAAGCAGGCTGTCAAATGCTTGACTTTGCGAACGAATCATAGAACGCCACGAGGTCACGAAAGGCTGTCGGATATTGTAGGCTATATTTCCATTATACGTCACAATAAGGTCCTGCTTCTTCCGTTTCGCCTGTAATATTTACAAACGCACTACTTCACACATCTAACCTTATAATCTCCTCCAATATGTTATTTTCTTGTACTTGTTTATCACAACAAAGTCCATCTGCCGGAAGTATTACATCACTGTCTGTGTCTTAATCTTTACCCACATTTTCATCGACCGCGTATTTGGACAGGGTTATGTTTGCAGACTAGCACCTTATCATGCGACAGAAGGGTTTCATGAATCTCCCCCGGACAACAAGGCTGGGTTAACAATAAGAATGTTGCTCATTGTAGACTCTTACTCCATCTGGAGCTGGCGATAAGCGAAAAGTCAGTGTGACAAGTTCGCTCCTTCGCTACGCATCGCCGATAATAAAGGAGAAAATAACCAGGTGAGAGAGGTGTGATAAGATGTTATAAGAAAGCCTTGAACGATGAAAGCGAAAACAATGAATGCTGGAAGAATTAGCTCGTAAAAGGAAAGGCAAAGTAATAATGCCGGAGAGGAGTGAAGACCAGAAAAAAAGAACGAACGTATTTCGTGACACAAATCCAGAAATTTGTTTAAATAACACTTTTTCGGAAGGATAATATAATTATTTACCAAATATTCCCCGTACCCCCTTGAGAAGCTTTTCTTGCCTCCTGGCGGTACTCGTACCTCAGATTAGGAACCCCTTCCTTATACAAGGGGCTTGACATAAGTCTTGGGCCTGACCATGAAGGAGTCACAGGAGGACGATGAAACTTGGCACATTTAAAGTTCATCGTATTTGCACTGAATGTTTGAAGTACGCGTTTGTTTCCTCAATGGGTTTTCCCGCTACGGTGCACGGCGCAATGTACCCTATTGACCGGATCTGCTGCTCCAAAGATTTGAAAAAAAAAAACAATGGAGAAGAAGGAGGCCGGAGCTGTGATAAAATTTCTGATGTTTCAGGGAAAAACACCTACAGAAATACACAGGGAGATGGAACCAGTGTTTCGTGATTCTTGTTCTTTATATACTTCGGTAAAAAACTGGTGTCAACAGTTTAAGTGCGGCCGCTCAAATGTTGCTGATCTGCCAAGATCTGGTAGACCAGCCTCAGAGTGCAACGATGAAAATGCAACAAGAGTGAAGAAAATCATTGACCAGGATCGAAAAATGACAATTGTGGAGATAGCTAGTAGAGTAAAACTCAATGAAAGAACAGTTTATAGAATTTTACACAACAGACTGAACATGAGAAAAGTGTGTGCACGCTGGGTTCCGCGACTGCTGACACGTGAACAGAAGCAAACGAGGGTAAATTGCTGTCAACAGTTGCTCAAAAAGTGTCAGTCAAAAATCTTTTTGGAGACCACGGTGACAGTAGATGAGACTTGGGTACACCATTATGACTCCGAATCCAAAATTTCCAGCATGCAATGGAAAACCCCGGGCTTCCCAACACCTGTCAAGCCGAGAGCGCAGAAATCTGCAGGAAAAGTGATGTTGACTGTTTTTTGGGACGCCAAAGGTGCCCTGTTGAAAGATTATAATTATCTGCCTCGTGGCAACACAGTTAATGGACAGTACTATGCAGCTTGTGCACGCGCAGCTATCAGCGCAGCTATCAGCCAACGATTTGAATATTGAAATTCTTCCACACCCACCATATTCTCCAGATTTAGCTCCATCAGACTTTTTTCTATTCCAAAATCTTAAAAAACAGCTAAAAGGAAATCATTTTGACAGTGATGAAGAAGTTACACTGGGATGTGATGACTGGTTTTGTTTGAAAAATAGGGTGTTTTACTCCCAAGGTCTTTTCAAGGTCAAGCAGAGATGGCAGAAGTGTGTCAATTCAGACGGTGGCTATATTGAAAAGGAATAAACACAATACAAAATTTCAGCTCTCTGTGACATGTCCTTCATGGTCAGGCCCAAGACTTATGTCAAGCCCCTTGTATAGTGTAACTTGCTGTAGTTTCCAGACCATTAACATTGTTTTTTTCTCTTCCCCCAGGTTTTATTTGGCTGTATTTTTCTGTCAAAGATCAAACACGCTGAACACCTTATTCCTGGCTCAGATGTAACCAGTGCTTAATCTTCATCGTCCCTGCCATCTTTTTCAGTGACTTCTGTAAAAAAAATTTTTACGTACGCTCACTTCTCTTGTTTTATGTCAAGAAAGTTTTCCATTTTGTTACACCTGAAGCAGAGTAGTGTCATCATCGTAACCATTTAGCTGCTGTGAAGCATATGCCCAGTCAGTTTATGTTAAGCGCTCCTGTCATATGCTGTCCACTGTAAGTTCTGGTTAGTTGTTTTTTTTAAACCCTGTTTCTCTCTCTAATTCTCTCTTCCTCGTGTTTTAGATCACCTGCTTTTATCACGGGGACTCTAGCCCCAAGGGCTGTTATGTGCTGTCCGCTGTAATTTATGGTCAGTTTTTTAAGCCCTGTTCTCTCTACAATTCTCTCTTCCACGTGTTTTAGATCGTCCACTTTTAACATGGGGACTCTAGACCCAAGGGCTGCCATCAGCTGATTTCCTCAACGCATGTCCTGTCCCGCGCTATTGTTTCCTCACTTTTTGTTCCTTGGGTATTTGTCAGGCTTTTTTCCCCCTTCATTACTTCCTTTGCGGACATTGCAGCACTTCAATGCACGGAAACGTTTTTTCCATCACCCAGCCCTTTTCTATTCCCAAATATACGACGACGTTGTTTGTTTTTAAAATGAATAAACAATGTGCTGGATATTTATGTATAGTTCCCTGATCTAGGCTTACCGCAGACTGAAATGATATATATATATATATATTTTTTACTTAGCCATACCAGTCTGTAGTTTAAAACTGCCTGCGTTTGTAAGACTTTTATAGCGTGAAAATTGGTATAACTATACATAACATACGTACCAACCGTATGTAACCTTCCCGATCACTGACCCGTACTTCACCAACAGTAATACGCATTGTAAGTTTGAAAACATAAAACTCTTATAATGTGCTTTGAGGGCAAGTGATAGGTCATTCGTTCCCACTCTTGACTGTTTGATTTACACTCATGCTGACAGTTTCAGATAGTATCAGTAAATTCTTGTGAGGTATGAAGATAATATTTGCCTTTGAACCGATCTGTCAGGTGCATGCAAGGCACGGTGCGTCGGTGTTAGTAAGAACAGAAATGTATGTTTTCTTGCTTTGTGTAAATATTATTACCCACGCGTGCATTGGTCAATACAAGAACCAGATTAGTACGAGGGAAAACATACTTTCGATGTGCAGCGGGGATACAGTATAATAAAGCAGATTTTTCGTCGACCGGGATTTGGACTGGATTAATTCGAGAACGTTTGAAGGAATGTCGTCGACCAGGGACTGGCGGCCCAGCTCTAATGGGTACCTCTGAAATCGGCGAGTATCTGCCTGAATGGCGAGGGACACCTGTCTCTGTGCAAGAAAAAAAAGGATACTCACGTAAAATCAGTCTCAGGTTAGTCACCTGAGATTTCGCCTCGAGTAATAGCGGGCGTACGGAAAAGAAAAGAAAAAAAACACCTGTAGCCATATATTTCATTTTAGAAGCCATCTATAATGCTGATTTTTTATTATTATTAAATTCAGCTTTTCTCAGTGTGACACGGGCTGGGTTCTGACCATTCTCTTTTAACAAAGGAAATTATTATTTTTAAAATGTAATAATATTACTTCATCGATGAGCGTCCGATTGATAGAGTGGTTAGAGCGTTGGTTTCTCGCGGCAAAGGTGCCGGGTTCGAATCACGGCACCGACACGCTCCAGTCTACCCATCTGGAAATGGGTACCTGACTGATTTAGGAAAGGAAAAGGCAGCGATGAAGGGAACTGGTCACCCTGCCTCTAGATGCTGGACGTAGTATGGTGAAGTCTGTAACACTTCACTCCCCTACGACAGTATCTGCTTTGAGACTACCTTTACCTGTTTTACTTCATGGATATTTAGCAGAATGTTATGGTAGATCGCGTCAATCGATACTGATTCGGAGCCTTTTGGCCTGAAATAGGTGACGGGCTTCCCTTCTGGTAGCAATCACTCAAGCAGCCCGCCCCTGGATAAAGGGATTCGGCACGGATATAGCCATTGGCATTAACAGTGGAGACTGTTTTATTTTCATGTATTTTTATTGATCCGAGTTATGTCTGCGGTATGTTCTCTTTTTTTTTTTTCAACTCGCACTGTTAGCAGAAGCGGTTCGTTAGCGACACCAACGAGCAAAGCGCTGCCGCAACTACAGCACGGAGTGGCGTTGCGCATTTTTCAACATCGTTTTGGTGCATTACACGGATTCTCTGAAAATTGGAATGTTATCTCATAAAAACAGCAGCTATTTTTAAAAATAGATATTTGTTTACCAGCTGTTTCTCTAAAAGTGCCTAGCAGACAGACGGGCGTACACAGTCATATTCCATTCTTACGATTTGTGGTGATTTTGGTCTTGTTTTCTTCATATGGCCATGCGATTTAATCTGGTATAGCTTGTTAATTGAGTTCTTTTGAGAAACTACAGTCCTGTGGAGTAACGTTATAGAATCTTGTGACCAAAGCCAATAGAACCGATGTTTTGTGTAAAGTATGATCAGGAAATCGCAATGTTTGCAACCAGGCTGACCCAGACTACAGCCCAGCCAGTTGTCATCGCCGACTACTAGGGTTTCCGAAACTTCATTTTATTACAGCAGTTACGAGGGACAGTCAGTTCAGGAAATGGCTGTTTGGACCACTAATTTCCAAGCAGCTGTACCTGACCGCTACAGGGAACAAGCATTCTTAGACAGATTATATGTGTTGAAAGGTAATGTATAAGCTTTCCTTATATTTGTTGACTCAGAAATAAACAACGGCACTTGAGGTCTGCCATTCTTATTACATATTTTGAGTTTTCAGTGACATACACTAACGTTGTATGTTATATTGTACCATTATAGCCTTATCTTATCTTTTAATTTCCGTATATTTTCTCAGTGCAACGAAATTCTTGCATTCTGTGTTCTTATAACGTTGTCATTGTTTTTCCTCCAACCTTGTCTTTGTTGCTGCGAAGATAAGGAGTCCACATTTTGTAGGGGTGTTTCTCCATGTGCAGTCTGGCTATAATATGCCATCAAGTCCGTACAAAAATAAGAATTGTCAGCTCAAAACCAGTCCTATTGTATGGCTCAGAAACATGGAGGGAAAAAACCCCAAGAAGTTACAGACTTTCATAAACAGGCTCTTGCGCAGAATAGATGGATTAAAATGGCAGGACAGGATTAGGTAGTGTGGAACTGATGGAAAGAACCAGACAAGTACCAGTGGAACTAGAGGTGAAGAAAAGGATTTCACATTAGATAACATGGACTGAGGGAACCTGATGATAGCATTACATGACAACACTTCTTCTGAAATCCATTGGGTAAAAGAAATAGGAGATCTAAAAAGACAGGGAGGACGGAATTGGAGAAGACGAATGCGACTGTTTTTCAGACCACGGAACATAAACAATTGACTTGTTTTGTATGGATTGATGCAGGATACACTGTGTTTAGAGAATTTAGGGAGACATTGAAAGTGGTATCTAAATTTTAACAGAAAAGCAACTCCGGTTTAGTTTACTTTACATAAATTATTTCACAGCGACGTCATCGCCGTGATCTGACGTGATTTGTATTAGGGCTTCCTCATGACATAAATTCTTCAGTCCTATTTCTAACATGACATCATACCTCCTCCATTAGTCGTTTTAAAATGGTTGCTAGCTAATTCAAAATCGTGTACTGTATTGTAAGCACTGTGTACCGAAATAGTGTGTTCCAGTAGTGGCAACTTTCTGGCTTTGTCACCTTAACACAGCGTTTCTCAAACTTACAATAATCGCGTACCTCTTATGAGAGCTTAGTCTTACCGGCGTAACAATTTGGGGGGGGGGGGTGTAGTTAAAATAATACTATTTTATCTCTTCCTTCTCTTATTATTGTTCTTCTTCTGAGTGTTTCTTTTGGTCTTCCTTTTTTCCGCTTACCCTCAGGAACCCAAGTGAGCGCCTGTAGTGGTATTCTGTTGTTTTGCATTCGTAGGACATGACCGATATATGACCATCGTCTTTTCCTTATATAGTCGGAGACATATTTCTGCCTAAGTCTTCTCTTATTTGTCGATTAGTCTTGAATTCTTTCCAACTGATGTTCATGAGTTTTCTAAGACATTTGTTCTCGAATGTATTCAGCTTGTTCTCCAATGATTTTGTTATTTTCCAACTCTCACAGCCGTATGTTAACACTGAGATAACATTTGAATTAAACAGACGAAGCTTGGTATGTATATTCAATGATCGTAATTTCCAAATGTTAGATAATCTATTGAAGGCGCTAGCTGCCAAAGCAATTCTAGTATGGATTTCTCTTGTTGTGTCACCATCCTGAGTCATTTTACTGCCTAAATAATTGAAACTTTCAACTTTCTGTAGTTTTTCCCCGTTCAAGATGATATCAAAGGTCTCGTTAGAAAAGTTCATAGCTTTAGTTTTAGAGGCATTTATTTGGAGACCAATTTTAACCGAGAGATGACACAAATTATTTATTGCTTCTTGGATTGTCTTGGTGTTGAACTTAAGAATGCTACATCATCTGCGAAATCCAGGTCCCCCAGGAATTTTCCATTTGTCCATTTTATACCCAATTGTTCATTGTGGGTATAGTTTTTCATAACCCAATCAATAGCTATTCCAAAAAGTAGTGGTGACATAATACAGCCTTGTTTCACCCCTGTTTCTACTGTAAACCATTCTGTATTCCCTTTATTTGTTCTAACACAACATCTTGCATTGTCATATAGCGCTTTGATTATATTCACATATTTTGTTGGAAAACCATAGATTGTAAGTATCTTCCACAATGATGGGCGGTGTAGACTATCAAAGGCTTTTTGAAAATCGACGAAGGTGATAATAAGTGGCGATTGCCTTTCCACTGATTCTTCTATAATTGTTCTTAGTGTGAATATTTGATCAATACATGATCGTTTCGGCCTGAAACCCGCTTGTTCTTCTCTGATCTTTTCGTCAGCATGCAATTTAAGTCTTTCTAACATCATGCAACATAATAATTTTCCAGGTACTGATAATAGAGATATACCACGCCAGTTATTACAGTCTGATAGATCACCTTTCTTCGGTAACTTTACAATAATACTGTCTTTCCATTGTTGTGGTGGTTGTTCTTCTCTCCATACTTCATTTATAATATCTAAAATTCTCAAGAGGTTGTTGTCATTAACTGCTTTAATCATTTCCCCTGAAATTTCGTCAACTCCAGCAGCTTTAAAATTTTTTAATCTTTTAACGGCTTGTTTGATCTCGTCCAGCGTGAATTCATCGCAAGTTATTGGCAAAGTGGTTGTGGATGTTTCATTATTAAAATCAGGTGTTACTGTTGGTGGTGGTCTGTTTAGCACCTCCATGAAGTGCTCAGCCCATCTCTTCATTTGTTCTTTTTCTGTTGGTATTGAATTCCCTAATTTACCTTTAACAGGTGTTTCCATAGCAGTAGGCTGGTGACATAGTTGTTTTGTAATTTGATAAAGGCACCTACTATTACCAGTTCTTGCAGCATTTTCAGCTTCTACGGCCAGTTCATTGATGAAATGTCTTTTATCTCTTCGAGTTTTTGTCTTCACTTCTTTATTTAACAAGTTATAAGTTAGTTTGCAAGATTCAACTGCATTATGTGTACTTGCCGCTAGTAGTTTAAGTTTTGCTGTTTTCCTTTCTTGTATTTTATCCCAAGTATCTTCTCTCATCCATTTTTTCTTTTTATGTACTAGGTATCCGGTGGTCGCTACAGCTGCTTCTGTCATTGCTGTTCTCAGTTGTTCCCATTTAGTATCGATTGTCTTGGTGGTGATATCGTTGTCAATTTTGCCTAAAGCATCGAAATAGTTGTTCATTTTGACATTATATTCCTTCTTTATATCATTTGATTGCAGTCTGTGTACATCTATTCTTCTATTTTTTTATTCGGTTGGTATAACTTCTTCAGTTTAATTCTCATTTTAGCTATGCAGAGGTTATGATCGCTTCCGATCTCTGCACCTCTGTATGCTCTGACGTCTTGAACTGATGAGCGAAATTTAGCGCTTATGCAGAAGTGATCTATCTGGTTCTTAGTTCTGCCATCAGGTGAATTCCATGTTATCTTGTGGATATTCTTATGTGGAAAGATGGTGTCTGCCACAACGAGGTTTGATATTTCACAAAGTTCTAGAAGTCTTTCGCCATTTTTGATTCATACAGCCTATGCCATGAGTACCGAGATATCTTTGTACTCCATCGTTGTTGTCACCTACTTTGGCGTTAAAATCACCCATGACTGCTATTATGTCATGCTTGGGTATTGTGTTGATGGTACTTAGAAGTGCTTCATAGAAGTCATCTTTTGTGGTATCAAGAGCGTCGTTAGTTGGTGCATAACATTGTACAATTGAGAGCTTGAAAAATCGTGTCTGAAATCTAGCTAATATTAGCCTCTCATTGATAGGTACCCAGCTGATAAGCGATGCTGCTGCTTTCTGTGTCATTAGGATGGCTACTCCCTCTGTGTGACGATTATCATTACTACCAGAGTATATAATTTGCTTTTTTTCTTCTGAAATATATTTTATGCCCTTCCCCGTCCATCTACACTCGCTGACACCCAATAAGTCCAACTTATAATTATCCATTTCTTTAATTACTTCTTCCAATTTTCCGTCTTGATACATAGTTCTTACATTCCAGTATCCAATTTTAGAAATCTCCTTAGCCCCCAAGATATTAGAGTGAGTCATGTTTACTGTCGAGCCTGGTTCTGTTTCGGTAACAATAGCTTGTTTTACGATAGTGAATTGTTAACTCACTGATCAACCCTCCGATCCAACCGACCGATTCAAGGGTTTCGAGGTCAGTTATAGGAAAATATCTACACCACTAGATACTCTGGTGTATCTCTTATTCTATAATTTAACATAACATGGTGATATCCATCGAAATATACACATTCCTGATGTTTTTCTTTCGTCGTCTAAGGTGAGAAACGAATTTCACCTCCATCTTGGAAGGGTAGATAACTCTATATAAGGGGCTTGACATAAGTCTTGGGCCTGACTATGAAGGACATGTCACAGAGAGCAGAAATTTTGTATAGTGTTTTATGGCCTACCCTTCTTTTCCATTGTTTTGACAAATCTTTGGAGCAGCAGATCCGGTCAATAGGGTACATTGCGCCGTGCACCGTAGCGGGAAAACCCATTGAAGAAACAAACGCGTACTTCACACATTCAGTGCAAATATGATGAGCTTTAAATGTGCCGAGTTTCATCTTCCTCCTGTGACTCCTTCATAGTCAGTCCCAAGACTTATGTCAAGCCCCTTGTATATACAAACGACATTTGCCTGGTTTACACATGTTTAAATATACATATAAACTTATAAAATGTTGATATAATAAATATGTACACCATGATGTCATTATCATGCACCCCCTGCTCCACTTAGAACCTGGGGCTACCTCTGCTTTTGATTCCCTGTGAGAGAACCGGCATCAAGCAGTCACCAGCGCTTGCTGTGGTGGTTCATGACTCTATAATTTTCATATGCTGAGGTTGCCACCCTCGTATGAACTTGTGTAACCACCAGCGGGTTAAACGTGTCAAATGTAAAATATAAAATTATAAAATGCATATTACAACTCACCCCGTGTCGGGTTATTTACAGACGTCTGGCACAGGACACAGGAAGAGTTCCGAATAATGTCGGGCCACAGGTTTTGGGGCCGTCTTTCAGGTAGTCAAGTATTACTTTAATGATAATCCCACTCTTATCCTATTTCTAGGTTCCGAGGACTTTGTGGTTTCCAGTATTATAAAGTTGAGTTTTTTTGCTGATTAATTTCAGTAAATCCTCAATACTTGGTCCTATCCTCGTTATTGAAATCCTATATTTCTTTGGTCCTGGCTAGTCTGAATGTGTCATCTTGACTCAATGGAACACAGTGCTGGAGTCTGAAAATTTGCTACATTATATGGGTCCTTTCACCCACGCTCTGTAAGCTTTCTGCGCTGCGAGAATCGCCAATCAAACGTCGTCTAGTTAATATATTTTGGCTAGACCAAGCAAATGTAATCGTTTGACTTAAGTATATATCTTCTTCCCCCATTCTCTCATGAAATTCCGCAGACACAGGTAATTTCAAACGCCTCCCATATAAGGTATTGACACTTCTCCTTTTAGATGACTCTTGTCTGTACTTCATAACAAATCCTTCAGTTTAATTTGTTATTATGAATGTTGACAAACACGAACGTCCATCCCCTATCCCCTAGTAGGTTATGTAACTTTCCTGCAGGCAATTTATGTTTATTTTCCGATTGTCAATACAAGAAGTATAGGCGCCCAGATTGGCGTTCGCGAGAATTTAGCAACGAAGATAAATAGATGTCCTTGTTCTCATTTATACGAGGGGCGTTCAGAAAATAATGCACCACATCGTTTTTCTCAGGAGCTGTTTATTCAAAAAGCATGAAATTTATACACAGTATACATGGATATGTCATGTAAACATCGGTATTATTCAACATAATCCCCATCAACTTGTACGGCTTTATGCCAGCGCGAAACAAGTGCATGTATTCCTAGCCCGTACCAGATTTTGTCTTGATCATGTAGCCATTTCTTCGCTGCATGAATCACTCCTTCATCATCTTCAAACCGTGTCCCACGGAGTGCATCTTTAAGTGGACCATATAGATGAAAATCAGAGGGTGCCAAATCGGGACTATAGGGTGGATGGGGTAGTACAGTCCAACCCAATTTGGTGATTGCTTACCGTGTTGCCAGACTTGTGTGAGGTCGCGCATTGTCGTGAAGGAGAAGCAGGTCTGCTGGATTCTTATGCGGCCGAACTCTGCGAAAACGTTGATTGAGTTTTTTCAATGTCTTAATGTAAGCTTGCGAATTGATTGTCTCTCCTCTTGGCATAACGTCCACAAGAATCACACCTTCAATGTCCCAAAAGACAGTGATCATGACCTTTCCAGCTGAAGGAATTGTCTTGAATTTCTTTCTTCGTGGTGATTGCGGATGATGCCACTCCATTGACTGTCTTTTTGTCTCAGGTTCAAAATGATGTGCCCAGGTTTCGTCACCTGTAACGATCTTAGCCAAAGAGTTCTCTCCATCAGCATTGAAACGCTCCAACAATTCAGAAGAAATTGCTTTCCTTTGCAATCGGTGGTTATTTGTGAGACTTCGAGGAACCCATCTTGCGCAAACCTTAGAAAATCCGAGAGTTTTTATAACTGCATTTGCACTACCAATACTGACTGACAGCTGTAAGGCCAATTGTTGAGTAGTGATTCGCCTATCAGTAAGAATAATGCCTTCAGCGCATTTCAACATTTCTGCGTTGGTGGCTGTTGCAGAACGTCCACAGCGCGGCCGATTAATTAAGGAGCTCCGTATCTCCACTTCCTGATTCTTTGATTCTCTGAACCCAGCGACTGACTGTACTCCTGTCGACTGCAAAACTTCCATACACATCACATAGACGCTTGTGAATGTTCACAACAGTTTCCTTCTCTGCAACGAGAAATTCTATCACAATTCGCTGCTTATAACGCAAGTTGCTAACACGCTCCATTTCAACGGTTTAGGGCAGCCGTATAATTTGGCCGGTTGCGGTGTAATTTGGTGCACACAATTGGCACATGCCATATTTGAAGTCACCCTTGTGTTACCGGGGCCCGAAAGGGGAGCAAAGAATAGTAACACTGCACCCTACCACGCATGTCGTAAAAAGCGACTAAGGAGGGTTGGGCATGGGGCTGTTTACCCCATCCCGTAAAAACTTTGCACAGTGGGCTGATCACCTGCTTGCCAACCAATCTGATTACGGAAACAATGATAGATTGTTTGGTCTGTTTTTGTTCCACAAAGACGCCACTAGGCGTGGTGGAAACAGCGATAGATTGATTAATTTGTTGTTGCCCTAAGACGCCACTAGGCGTACTGGCCACATACTGCTTTGCCGGTTGGTGGCTAAGGATGGAAGAAGAAAGATATTTGAAGTGTGCAAAATTTCATGCTTCTATCTTCATTATTAGCTGAGAAAAACGATGTGGTGCATTACTTTCTGAACGCCCCTCGTAATAAGCAAGAGTTCACCGACGACGAAAAGCTTTGTTATGCCAGGAGGGAAGAAAAAAAAACGATAGTTATAAAAATCTCCTAAATGAAAATTGTTTCTTCATATTTCGCATTAGGACCACACAATCTCTTGTAACCTACCGATGTGACTCAATGTCAGGCATCACGGCATTCTGCTGACGTTGTAACATGCAAGCGTCGGAAACAATATTTCTTTCTCTCACCCCCCACCCCCATATCTCTCTGTGCCCCTATCTTACGCTTATGACTGAGCTGTACATTATTATTTATTCTTCACTTCTTTATATAAAAAAAAAGTATTCTCGGACGCCCCCCTCTCCCAGTTATGAATGCTTCATAGGGCCACACATGCAACTGGCCCCACGCAGGAAGCCTGCATCAGAACATTTCATGGGCTCATACAGTGATGATTTCTGTAGCAGTTCCTTTTATATATTGAGGTTACCATGCATCATGCAGTCAGTATAACTAAAGCAAAGTTGGAGGTAATAAACGATACTAGCTCTGATCATCTATTGAAAGAAATAACACTAAAACAGTTATAAATTAAACAAAGAGATCACCCACAATCCGCTTAAAATTTGGTACCCTTTCAAACAGACTTGAAATGATAACATTGGATGAGATACCATCTATTCAACAAGCTAAAGATAGGAACTACTGGTGTGTGTTACTGTCTCACCGATAAAATGACTGATGAACTGCAAAAGAGCCCGATATGTGAGGAACAGAGAAAGGAAATATCACATACTATCTCAGACCTATATTTGGACATGCGCCCTAATATAACCGACTAGGTTGAACGGGACGCGCCTCGCCAAAACGAGGCAAAATATTAAAAAAGAAAGCACATATGGCCGTCATCAGTACCTTTCCTGCACAAACTCTGCAGAAGTACCAACAAGCTCTGGCTGAATACTGCTTTCTTTAAAAAAACGTGTTCAAGTTGTTGTTTGAAAGTGTACGAAGGAAAAGACGAAATAGAAATTAAAAATATAGACATTTATAAACAGTTTAAATAAGGATCTTCAGTTGCAAGTTTTGTCTGTGTGGTACATTGCAAAATCTGGGGCCGGTGCTATGTAGTCATGTAAATCTACAAGTGCCCGTGAGCTTACAAGTTGTATGCCCACGCACGTATTAGCTAAGGAAGCGCTAAATAGCACCTATTTTTATTTTTTATTTTTTTTTTAGCTAGAGTAAACTACGTGTAATAAATATCATACTTTATACGTTTGAAAATGTACGCAAGTCTTTCAGGTATAAACTTAAAGACAGGTAGTTTATGTAGTCTCTGATAATGTTTTCTTCTGTATACATTTGCGCCTTTCAACCATCCTGTTTTCTGCATGTTTTACTTTGTATCGGTGGTGTACCAAGGGGGGTGCGAGGGGGCGGTCCGCCCCGGGTGACCACCAGGATTGAGGTGCCGCCGGACACTATTATGATAGTAACTTACTGTAAAGAAAACTCTTGCAAGTGTGAATTTTTACCGGGAGGGGGCAAAGGTAGAATCCACCACGGGTGTCAAATACTTTTGGGACGCCTCTGCTTTGTATTCATTAACAAACAAACAAACAAATTCTTGCCTAATTTTTTTCGTCTCTGTTTTGCTGTGAAACAGAGATAAGGGGGAGAGACCCCCCCCCCCCCCCCCCCCCCCCCCCCCCCCCCCCCCCCCCCCCCCCCACCCCCCCCCCCCCCCCCCCCCCCCCCCCCCCCCCCCCCCCCCCCCCCCCAAAACCAAAACTTGCTTTTGATAACAAACAAACATAAGCGTAGGCTTATGTAGCCTCCCTTTTCTTTAACTCGTGAACACTGCTGCCTATAATTTCCACTTTTCTTTTCCCACCTTCAGAGACTGTTATGGGTGTTTTGTTTTACCAAAAAAAAAAAATAAATAATAATCGAACTATATCACCGTTCTAGCTCTACAACGATATAATTCAATTACTTCAGCAGAGTCAGCTGATTGAAGTGGCACGATTTGTAATTATTTGTGCATGATGAGAACAAAGACGTCAATGAAATGTATGAACATTAAATAAATGGCATAACCTTGTCAGCCTGTACATTTTATTCTTCTTATTATTATCAGTATCAATATTTGCACTTCAAATGGCTATGGTTATCGATCAGGGCTAGACGGTTCATGTAGTGTTTAATTGTCACACAGCCTGGTTAAGAGAAAACAGTCTGGTTAAGAGTTCTAATATTCTCTTATTGTCTTAGCGTAACGACCTCTGAGACTGTAGTTTAAAATAACAGACGTTACGTTGCGCAACTGTTTATTAGTAAATATTGCTGAGCGATGAAAACACGAAAGGACTATCATGTGAACCAGATAACAGACAGCTCGTCTTTTGATGAAAATGCGGTTTTTGTTTATAGGGGGCTCCCTCCACCTTACCCGCGCAAATAGTGTCTGCATGGGCTACAATGCACAGCACTGCTTCTGTTGATTGTTTCCTTATGACCTAAAGAATAAATAAGAGTGTAAGCTAATAACTAACCTTTCATCTTGTAAACAAGAGTGAAAAAAAAAAAAAAAACAAACAAACAAACAACTTAATGTTAAAATGTGTATTTAAAATACTGTCGATGGTCTGCAATTCAAGTGTCCAGTACAGTGACCATTTTTACAGATAAACGTATAAACCATACTCGGATTCTTGTTTCAACTCAAAAGAAACCTGATTTGACATGGATTTAGCCTTTTCTCTATATTCTTACTGCATCTGATCACGCCCTGATGGCAAAACATAGTTTGTCATCCATATAACACACATTGCACAATGGGCTAATCACATGTTTGCCAAACATTTTGATTACCCTACATGTTTTGCCCAGGAGCATTGTGCTCTTTGGGTCGCCTCTACACCCTGTTTTACCGGGTAGAAGAGGTTCCGATTATGAGATGAGATAACACACATTAATAAAAAATATAATTTTGAAAACTTAAAATGCTGATGCAATGACTTGGTTTCGCATGTGATTCGACGCTGACCCTATCAATGCGGTTCCGAAAGCAATAAGGGTTTCTCCTCTTCTCCCCCCGATTTAATTATGCTGACGCCAGTGATAGCAGTATAATTTTTTAAAGTTTTAAACAAAATGGGTCAGCAGTCGAATATCAAACCTGTTAGATAAGCCATTAACTATATAGTATAATGTAGAGGTCATTCTTGAAACATCGTTTGCTCAATTTATTATTTTCGCTCCCAGTGGACCATGGAGCCATCACTGCTCTTTTTAGTGCCTCCTCAGAGATCCCTGGGAATTACACGGGACATCTAGGAAACATTGTTAACATTAAAATAAACACAACAACGCTTCTGAGTGCGCTGGCAATTTCAACTGCTAAAATCGCTACTTATTTCACTTTGTCCATCTGTCTGTCTGTCGCAACAAACTACTCAAGAAATATAGGACCGCTTTTGATCGGTATGTAAATTCTGTGACTCAGAGGCTCCTAGCAGCTAGAAAAAATGTTGAAAATACAACATTAAGCGTTAATCACACGTACAGAAGCAATAAAATGAACAGCACTAGAAGCCATATAGATGGCAATAGGATTAATGCCTCTAAAGTGGGGACTTAAATCCAGCAATCGCTCGCTTAGCGCTGTGAATTTGTTCTTGAAAAAAATCGAACGCTAAACGAAAATTAATTTCCCATATCAGAAGTCAAGTTCAATGCTGAATTGCTCTGAGTAATTGTTAACGTTTTATCTGCCCGCCACCTTTTATGAAGAATTATTATGTATTTTAGTTCGTTCAAGCCCCCAACTGATTTAATTCAGTGAAATATTAATTTAAAAGCTCTCTTTAAGTGTATTTAAAATGACTGAGACACACGGGTGCTGTACACTCAAAATGATTAAATCAACTACAAATTTGTATCTATACAGATAACAAATTTAATAATCAATTATATTTAACAGTGTAAAAACGAATAGTTCTTTAAAAGCTCATCAAAGGTGATGTTATGGTTAAGGGAATTTTCTTTTGGGAAAGTTCATTTTGCAGCTTTTAAGTGGGTACTTAGCTGCCAGTAAGAGGTCGGTTGGTTTCTGCTTCAGCCGATGTTTGGTTCTTTGCAGATTGTATGCTGGTTCACTCTCGTCAATGGTCAAGTCTGGTGGCGGTAACACGTTCCAAGAAGTATCATGGAGTAATTACGAAGCTGGTCCAGCGTCTTCAAGACCCGTCTGATGATGGTGTCTAGTTTTGACTAAGGCCACTTATACCACTCACTTGTTCCACAGATAATACCACCAATTGGTACCACCGACTAGTGTCAAGAAACAAGAGAGAAACAAATACCCTCCTGAGTATTGGGTTTCCTGACATAAAATCAGATGTTCCCCCTTCCCCCTTTTCATTCCACCATCCCATCTGCCTCAGAGCTTTACTCTCTCTGAGCATTAATATCAATCCCAGTGAGCGAAAAACTGCATGAAACCATCTTCTTTTGGTTCTTCTGTATGCTGAGATTGCCAGCCTCGTATGACTTTGACATCCACTACCAATTTTAACATGTTAATAAATGCAAAATATAGAATTATAAAATATACAACTTACCCCAAATTTCTCTAGGAATACAGACTGACTTCTGGCTCAGAGAAATAGTTAAAGCAACTTGACTCAGATGCCTCTTACTCGTGGTCTGGGGTGTTACTTTACAATTTACTCTCACTATAACTTAATGTTCAGGTTCCTAGGATTCCGGGCTTTCCATATTAATGAAAAAAGACTTTTCCTGAGAAACAAGTCCACAAGATGCTCAGACACGTTTGTAGCGAAAGGTTTTTCTAGTGTGATGATGGTGGTAGAGAAGAAGAGAATTTCTCTCTAGAAAGTATGAAGTCCCAGTGCCAGAGAAGTAAACTGGTATCACAATTGAGTTACAGCTGTGAATACTCTGAGCTGGACAATAGATTTAGGCTTCATAAGTATACTGCGCCACTTTCGCTATAGTAACCATATGTGATAATATAATTAAATTAGAAAAAGTAACTCAAAATTTAACAGTTAAAAATTTAACAAGTCAAATGAGTACAATTTCATAATTTATTATGTACATCTATCTAGCCTTGTAATGAGAAATGGGTGTTGGAAGATGGTAAAATGTATGATTATTTATATTTACAAATTAAAATAAATAATAGTAAAAAGTCTTGGAGGTATATTCCAATGAAATTATAAAGTCTGTCACAGTAGTTTTGGTATTTCTTGCTATCTAGTCTCTAGCATTTCTCATCATTGACTATCGCTTGTGAACGCTCACAGTGTTTGTAGGATTGAGTACACGTAATCTCAACTTGCATTAGGGCACGTCTGTTCGAGACACACTGGTAATCAAGAAGACTTTCCTTCAGCCCGCCCTATAACTACGGGGGACTAAGGTGTTGAAGTTTGTTTGACCACTAGGCTCCAGATAGCAGGATCAAAGGTCCTCAAGTCTTTAGTTGGTACTTGATCACGAACTTGATCAGACACTCGATCATGAGCTCGATCAGGAACGATCATAAAACCTGGAACAAAAGGTAATAGGTGGCTATGGTGTTCCAACAAGCTCACCCACTACTGATGTTCATGAGGCGACCATGTCTTCAGTGTTTGTATATAAATGAGTGATTCATTGTAGCATGTTACAGATATAGCGTGATAAGATAGTGTCTACTGTGCATAAGATAACAAAATGCATGAATAAATCACATGTTATGATACATGGGTATGATATAACCTTTGCCTTCCACTTATGGATGCCAAGTCACTTATGTACTTGCTGGTATGTCGTAAGCTTCCAGGCAAGAACTAGCCATGATATATTTGGCTAACCAATTAATTGTTATGCTTCCTGACAATGCCGGTGGAGGTTATCTCTGCTTAGCATCACTGGCTTACTGTATACCCTTTTTATTATGTCTGATACAATCAAATCGTAAACAAAATCTGAAATAAAATGATATTAGCCACACATATATCTTTAAAAAACCTACATACCCTCTAGGATTAATAAGCGCACGGTGAGGCTGTATTTGCTGAAGTATATCTGCCCTGCATGCAGCGTGAAAAAACGTTTCTTGCAGATACTGTCTTCCAGTCCCTCACTCTGGTGTCTGGATTTTGTGTGTGTGATTTTTTTTTTTTTATTAATGTGTTTGCTATTTTCCTTTGTAGCACGCCCCTTTCAACCATCTACCATGTACATGGAGTTGTTGGTTATATCAGGACGTGTTTCCTTTATTGTAATATGTTTTTGTTTGCATTTATTTTATACTATATTATCTCTAGTCGGTATTTTTCCTTTTGTAGTTATAGTTCAACATGGTTTTTAAAAGAAATTCCAAAATATGCTATTTTCTAAGTTAGTATGTTTTTAATTTTCACTGGATGGTTTCTTTGGTTAATCTGTATGTATCTGGGGCGAGTCTTTCACGAGTTTGGACTACTGACTCAAATCCTTATTTGTTTTTTATATGTTAGCTTTAGTTTTTGTAATATAGTGTTTTATTAGCTTTTGCATTTCTGAAGGGGTCTTTGTGCCTATGAGATTTTCTACCCTCATTTCTACATTGTGGTTACTACAGTATGTCTTAATGTTTTGCCTCTGTTGGTCATATTTCTTGCAGTCCACCAGAAAGTGTCTAATTGTGTTTGGTTCTTGACACTCTTCACATGTGGGTTCCTCAATCATGAAATATCCAGTTCCAAGCTTGAGCCTCAGCAATTTTTTATTAATTGGTAATTTTAGTTCATCTTTTATTTGACATTTTTTGCTTGGTTTTTTTAAGGATTTTATATGAGTGTCTTGCTTTTTTACTTTGGTCCCATGCTGTTATCCATTCTTTAGTTATTGCTTGAGCAATTAAGCTCTTAATTTCAAACTTCCCTAAGCCTACTTCAATTTTGTTATGGCTAGCTCTCCCCCCTTTGGCTTCTTTGTCTGCAAGCTCATTTCCTGCTATCCCCACATGTGATGGTATCCATGTTAGTGTTGCACTGCATCCTATAGTTTGTAGATATGTATTAACCTGTAGTATTTCCTCTATAATATCTGGCCTGCTACATTCATTTCTGTTTCTGATAGCTAATACTGATGATAGGGAATCTGTGAGAATGGTTACTTTTTTTGGTGGATTTTCTGCAGCTATTTCCAAAGCTTTTAGGATTGCCACTAATTCTGCTGTAAAGATGGATGTATTACCTGTTACTTTGTATCTTTTATAAATTTTTAATTTTGGTATTGCTATTCCTGCTCCTAATTGTCCTTCGTCTTTTGACCCATCTGTATATATAGTTAGGCTCCCATACGAGAAAGCACCAATAGACTAGTTGTAAACACACCACTGGTACTGCTATGAAAGTGAAACGTCAACTATCACCATGCAGATACATTTAATTTAAAACAAGGAAAAAATATACCACGCGACATTCTTTCGTTTGAAATATTCTAGACACTTTTGCAGAGTCACTCTAACTCTCTCTCTCTCTCTCTCTCTCTCTCTCTCTCTCTCTCTCTCTCTCTCTCTCTGTATGCGCCACTCTCTATCCCCCTCCTGCCTTATTTATGAGATCAGAAAAATGAACACAAACAGTATTGGCGTAGAATATGGTTTTGCAAACTACACTCTTCCAAATAAGCTAAAATTAGAATAATTGTTCAGCAATTGTGGACGAAACGAAAGCAGTTTTGTAATTAAGTGGTATAGCGATAAAAAAAAAATTAACTGGAGTTTCACAGAACAGGATGGGTATTTATGGTTTTTTTCTGGGGGCGGGGGGTCTGAAAAGAGGGCTTTTCCAATATTTCTCTACCCTATTCCCCTTTTCAATATCGCTGGTAAATCGTGATCGTAGAAATGGAATTGATGACAAACGTGCCAGCCTGATGTCAAAAATTAATACTGTTTATACGTTAAACTCATATCTGGTTCCACCAAATTCTGAATACTAATTTCTTGAATATTACCTAATTCCAGAACGATGGATATACATACATAATAATACGCTGTAAAGCATCAATGCCACGCCTGGGCTAGGGGTAAATGTCAGAACAGCAATTCTTAAACGGCCAAAGTTAAATATTAAAGAATCTTCATAAATCCCAGAGCGTGCGTATCATTATTTAATCACGGTTACTAATTTTCAACGACACTTTACAACTTCTTTGACATCTTCTTAATAAAGTATCCATGTATTCAAACATCATCCACGTATTTGCTTTGTCGTGCGTAATAATCCAATATCATAACTCCCGCCGTAAATAAGTCGGTCGGTCACTTCATGCACACCGTCATTTGCGCACTTTTCTATTTTCGAGAGAGTACATTAACTTTCAACCACAGCTAAGGGGTGCAACTGTGGTTGAAAGTTAGACAATAATTGTATTGTTTCCCTTATATGTACTCTCGCGAAAATATAAAAGGGCGCAAATGAAGGTGTGCATGAACAGTTTGATTATGGAAAGAAGCCAACAACACAATTGATAAACAGTACATGAACTGGAGACAGGAAGGTGCAGAGATGCAGATTAAATCAACAGACAATCAAGATACTCTTCTGTCCAGTTTAATTCGGGAAACGGATTTAACTCATCATTTTCTTAAAAATAACCTTAAAATGTAAGTTTTTGATTGTTTCTTACTTACTTACTTAGTCGTTCCCCTTCTACCGTGAGGTGTAGAGGTTTGGAAGAGAGAGCGCCAGACTATCCTATCGGCTGTCTTCCTCCTGGCCTGGTTCCATTCTAGTCCTCGGTCCTTCAAAGATTGTGTAATGTTGTCCTCCCAGCGGACTCTGGGTCGTCCTCGGGGTCTGGATCCTTGGCTCTTTGTTTCCCATGCTTGTCGTGGTATCCGATCTTCTCCCATTCTGCAGACATGGCCAAACCATCTTAATTGGGACTGTTCTACTTGGGTCTGCAAGGGGTAGGATTTAAGGCCTTGACGTATCGTCTGGTTGCGTACAATGTCTCTTCTTGTTATTTCAACCACCTTCCTCAGATACCTCATTTCTGAGGTTTGGATCTGGCTTTTATGGGTTGTGGTCATTGCCCATGACTCGCATCCATATGCCAAGACTGGGACATAGGTGGAGCGGTATGCAGCCATCTTCGTTTTCTTACCAACCTCTCTCTTGCTGAGGAATCCTCGATTTATGGCCTGAAAAAGTCTCCCAGCTGCTGCTTTTCGAGTGGCCAACTCTTCTTTGATGCCTCCCTTTCGGTCTATAATAGCTCCGAGGTATTTAAAGTGGTCGACCTGCTCCAGGACCTGTTCTCCCAGCTTAATCAGATGTCTTCTTTCTTCTCGTGATATCACCATGGATTTTGTTTTATAGCTGCTTAACGTCCATCTCTTCTCCAGCTCTTCCTTCCAGACTTGTAGGTTGGATTGGAGATGTGCCTCTAATTTAGCAATCAGGGCAACATCATCAGCAAATGCCAGCTCCGAAATATAGACCTGTCTCATCTTCCAGTACCCCACTGAATACTTTCTTGTTCTCTCCTTACATGCCTTGATGACATCGTCCATAAGGAGTATGAAGAGGTAAGGTGATAGGATATCACCTTGTCTTACACCAGTGGTGGTCCTGAACTCTTCTGACTTATGGTTTGCTGTCCTCACATAATTTCTGCAAGACTTGTAGAAGCTCTGTATAGCATGAATCAGTGTCAAGAAATGGATTTATGACTAGAGACTGTCTACCTATAGTGACACGACCCTAGTGAGAAGAAAGACTGAAAAGATAGATTTAGAAGAAAATGATAGTGAAAATGTGAACAGTTGACACTATTGGCTCCGAGGTTAAGAACCGAGGTTGATTCTTTCCTCGCCACTTCGGACATCTTATGTGCTATAGTTGTCAACGACCTCTAGCTACCCTAAGGGGATAAGGTTATATCAAGATTCACAAACAACATATAGCTACTGTACTTAAATGAAATGACTGATGCCAGTGGTTCTGTGATCGCTCTTCCCCTACCAACATGAAGAGGGACAGAGCTCTCTAAGGTAGCTCCTTGCAAATGCGTAAGGCCGCTTTTCTCACTCTTTTCTGGCCTGAAAAGTTGGTGAGATGCAACTGTAGACCACGGGAGCTCTCCGTCTAACACCCTGGTTCTACCTTCAACCTTGCCCTCCCCTGTGAGAGTTACTGGCGTCAGTTGGAATGTGTCCTGCAGTGACACTTGACGGTTTAAGATCCCGTTTGATCGCGGAGAATCTGAGATAAAGCTCTCAGTGACTTGTTCTACGGTTCCTTGAATACAGTTCTTGTCAGTATGTCCCTCTCCTGAAGGAGCTAATACCATCGGGGGCCTAATTCCCGACGACAAAGAATGTACTTCCACAATCACCACTGTTTTGCCATTAGGCTGCACAGGGATGTCAGGCAAATGCGCCTCTGCCTGTTGTTTTTCGCTGTCCCGCTGGGGAGCTGGCGAAACATGCCTTATTAGGGATTCGAACCCTGCCCTCGACTTTCCGTGTCGAGTATGTTGTGCTGTCTCACGAGCATGGGAGAATCGGTAGCCATCCGAATTATAATGCTTGCTCGCATTATTCCCCCTGTTATGCAGTTTCCACGCCTGGGATCGCTTCGTAATGTTCCTAGCATTGTAAGGTCTGCTTTCCTTACTTAACCCCCTCCCTTGTTTGGGCTTCGGGTCCATTTCCAACGGAAAGTCCTTTTCCTGGAGTTGGGGCGCGGTTTGAGCCGACACGTTTGCTATGGGCGCAAGATTTTCAGAGGGGTGGTCCAATATGGGCGACATAACTTGAGAAATAGAGTGGTTAGATTCATCGGCTCTTTCTTGTTGCTCTTTTTCCCTTGCTAGTTGCTCCATCGCCTTTGCTAGTCGATCCATCTCCCGTTTCTTGGCGCTTTCTTGTCGCTCTCTCTCCCATTTCTTTAAAATGTCATCCGAGGCTCCAATTTGCAGTTCCAGAGAACGCATGGCAAGTTCATGTTGTCTCTCTGCTGCCTGCTCCTTTTCCTCCGCCTCCAGGTATGCTTTGGTCTCGGCCTTATCTATTCCCATCTCCTCGACTGCCTCCCGCCAAGCAGCTCGTAACTGGACCAATTCCGCCATCTTACTTGTGAACTGCTGTAACTCACAAATTACCGAAAATGACAGAAAGAAGCCAAAGGAAGGAACTACCTGAAAAAAATTTATAAGTATCCAGCTACCCAAAACCCGAATTTACTTTCCTGTTAAGAAAAAAAAATTCAATTAGCCATCAATTACCTCTAAGTCATAAACAACCTTACTACAACTATCATCTAACTAACTGTAACCTGTGGAAAAAAACTTTATAGCTGGATCAGTCTTAATATAGCTCAAGTCTAGGGGATTTTTAAGAAATCTATTTCCAGAACTTTCTTCAGAGACAATTTATGAATGTAGATACAATCACAGACTTTATCCCAAGGACGTAGCCACCCACTTTGTCACGAAATGGTTTTATGACTAGAGACTGTCTACCTATAGTGACAAGACCCTAGTGAGAAGAAAGACTGAAAAGATAGATTTAGAAGAAAATGATAGTGAAATGTGAACAGTTGACACTATTGGCTCCGAGGTTAAGAACCGAGGTTGATTCTTTCCTCGCCACTTCGGACGTCTTATGTGCTATAGTTGTCAACGACCTCTAGCTACCCTAAGGGGATAAGGTTATATCAAGATTCACAAACACTAAGATACAGACAACATACAGTAGCTATTACTGTACTTAAAGGAAATGACTGATGCCAGCTACAATTTATACAAGTTTATTATACACCTATAAACAAACTCATTTACATGTCAAATACATAAAATTGCAGTGTAAGCACTCCTGAAAACAACCAAATTCAGGAAGAAAAAAATGACGAAATGATGTATCATCAAAAAACCAACCCCACCCTTCATCCACAAGTTTCACCTGTATGGAGAAAGAAGGTAAGGTTAACTGAAATGAACTACACTGCACTTGATGTCGCCTACACTCCAAACTAGCTGTTCTAAATTCTAACTCTAACTCTAAGTCCACTGATAGCTGGAACGACTACGAAGTGTCTACACAATCTCTGCACAGACTTCGGTTCTACACAGCCTATCCTGGAATCTCCTGAACACAACTAACTGCACCTCTAAACTGCAGCAGCGGTCCTCTGCTATGATTCACCAAAACTAACAGTTCTGCCTATCTGTGCTGACTTCAGTAGAGAGAATGTTTACCCTCTCTCTCTCCACGAACTCTGGAATTGATGACTAAGGTTTAACAGAACCCCACTGGATTCTGGACTGGAACTGTAGCTGGCTTCTCCTACCACTCTGAATTTACCGGCCCGATTACCTATGACTGGGCGATGGGCTTTCGGCGTTATTATGGCCGTGACGAAGCGAACATAAAATTACCACAACGCTGGCAGCATGCCAAATCTGCGTGAGTAACGAGCGTCAGAGCTCAGGATTTATCCATAAAAATCCTAGTCGCTGGAAAATGTCTTCCCCTGCCTGGGAAAACGTCTTTTCTTTCTCTCCTTCCACCACTGGCAATTAACGCGAGACTTTGGGTGTCTGCGAATGCCACCACTGTGCCGTGGGAGAAATTTTGTAGTATCAAAATTCTGCTCTTCCCCACAAAAGCCGGTACCTGCTGTTCAGACAAAAGCAAAAACAACAGCTAAACAAAACGTTAATACTCTAGTACAAATAACCATTAACTTCCTTACTCTTCAACACGTAACTCCCCTCTCTTCTCTCCCCCCCCCCGTCAAAATAAACATCACCCGGTAATACAACACCGCAGACCGTCTGACCCAGGTTCTGCCTGACTAACTACGAGCAACAACAATATTTTCACTGGCCCGTCTGGGCAGACGTACTGTGGCCTACTTCTTACGCTGACACTAATGCCGTAATGTTTAACACCAAAATACTCTATCTCTAGGAATTCCTAAACTTCCCGTCAATAATAGTAATCACATTCAAAATGTAATACAAAATAATTCCCTTTAAAATTTCTTCTCCCATCTTCTGAATTCACAGAACACCAATGCACCATCAATAACATATTAGATGCTAGCGTATACATACTGCAAAGAAGTTATACATAACCCCTGTTATCAAATTGAAAACCCCCGTAGTTCAACCACGTGTTTACAATTTTATGACCACGTGCGTCTCTCCCCCTCGTCCCTCTGAACATCGTCTCGAATAACACTTCCGTAACCCACGCACTGTCGAGAAAGTTGAAAGTTTCAATTATTTAGGCAGTAAAATGACTCAGGATGGTGACACAACAAGAGAAATCCATACTAGAATTGCTTTGGCAGCTAGCGCCTTCAATAGATTATCTAACATTTGGAAATTACGATCATTGAATATACATACCAAGCTTCGTCTGTTTAATTCAAATGTTATCTCAGTGTTAACATACGGCTGTGAGAGTTGGACAATAACAAAATCATTGGAGAACAAGTTGAATACATTCGAGAACAAATGTCTTAGAAAACTCATGAACATCAGTTGGAAAGAATTCAAGACTAATCGACAAATAAGAGAAGACTCTAGGCAGAAATATGTCTCCGACTATATAAGGAAAAGACGATGGTCATATATCGGTCATGTCCTACGAATGCAAAACAACAGAATACCACTACAGGCGCTCACTTGGGTTCCTGAGGGTAAGAGGAACAAAGGAAGACCAAAAGAAACACTCAGAAGAACAATAATAAGAGAAGGAAGAACGTTGGGCCTAAATAATGTGCAAGAGCTAAGAGGAGTGGCGTCACAACGAACAACCTGGAGAGCACTGGTTTCTGCCTTATGCGCCGTGTTTGGTGCTTAAAGAATTTATTATTATTATTATTAACCCACGCACGTGCTTCCAAATTACGCCTCTTTCCCTTCCGTGCTTACAGATATATGCGTAACTATATAATTAGCGAGCATCAATACTCTCAATAAAATCACAACTGAAAATACACATTACACACGCTCCCGACTATTCTGTAAATAAATAAAATTCGCAGATGCGGGTTTCTCTCCCGACCGACTTTGCAATAATACAAAGCGGTGATATCTCAACTTTTAAACCATGCCGCTATTCCTTCAACAAGGAATTAAATGGACCTATAAAGTTTCTCAAGTCTATCACTCAGATCGTATTTGATGGCTCTGAAGTTACGAATTTAATTAAACTCCACTTCCCAAGAAACTTACTGCTACGCCTAGACTAGAAAAATTAAATAAAGTCCCCACGCAAAAATGATGCTTACCAAATCTCGAATGTCCTACTGAAGGCAATCGACTTGACTCTGGCACCCGGCTTGGCAATTTACATTAAAGAGAACGAGAATTAACTTGCGGCCCTATTTATCATCTAAGCCCAGCACGCTGACCCCATGACGTCATCAGCGCGCGCTGCCATTCAAAGCAGTTTAAATCTCAGCCAACCAGAGATTGTAAACAATTCTGATGCAACCAGATTCTGCTAGCACGTGTTGCGTGCATTTAGACAAAGAACCGGGATATCGTACTCAGCCCTCTACTGACAATTGAAGCAAAAATGGCCGAAAATAATATATATATATATATATATATATATATATATATATATATATATATATATATATATATATATATATATATA
Organism: Oreohelix idahoensis; assembly: GCA_024509875.1. NCBI lineage: Eukaryota > Metazoa > Mollusca > Gastropoda > Stylommatophora > Oreohelicidae > Oreohelix > Oreohelix idahoensis. The sequence continues at coordinate 1,377,992 of JAMPIV010001448.1, forward strand.
TATATATATATATATATATATATATATATATAAAATCCCGAAAATGCGTCTATCCGCATGCCATATCTTTAGAAAGACTAAAACTGGTGCAAATCTGATCTAGGCTCTATAGTCTTTCTTCTAGAAAAATACTGCAACCATTCCCTTCCTCCCCCTACTAGTCACAGGGAAGAAACATAAAGCAGATGAGAGAAATTCCATCGTGATCTCATCTTGAAAAAAAAAAACGTAAATAATAGAAGGAGAAGAAACATGGAGAAGGATTACCTGTAATCCCTCCTAGAAATAGTGTAAATAATGCAAAGAGAAAGACATGGGGCCTTTTGAAAAAATAAATTACAGTATAGTATCACAATCAGAGGTGCTGGAATATTCTTCCTTGCCAAACAGTCCCAAAGTTTGCTCCAGGGGACCCTGTCAAACGCCTTTTCCAGATCTATGAAACAAAGATGCATCTCACTCTTATACTCAAGGGCCTTTTCACTCAGCTGTCTGAGTGTGAAGATTAGGTCTTGAGTACTTCGGTTTGCTCGGAATCCGCACTGGACCTCATCCAATTGTGGCTCAGCTAGGCGTCGGAGTCTCTGCTCTAGGATTGTAGAGTAGATTTTACCAGGGACACTGAGAAGGGATATGCCTCTATGGTTTCCACACTGTCGATTGTCACCCTTTTTGAAAATTGGTGTTATGATGGCAATCTCCCAATCCTTTGGTATGGTCTTGTTGTACCACGCTGCCTGTAAAACCCTTAAGAGTAATAGGTCGCCTGATGCTCCCATGAACTTAACCATTTCTGGTGTTATACCATCATGCCCTGCTGCTTTGCCCATCTTGATTTTCTCCAGTGCTGCCTTCAGTTCTTCCATCTTTATGTCATCTTCACCATCATTGGTTTTCTCTTCTGTGCTAGTTTGATTGTTTTTTCAAGACAAAATTTTAATTTAAAGTATTGCAGACTTATTATTATGGATCAAAATGATACATGGCTGCAATTTTGACGGGTTATTGCTAGTACATTCATAATAATGTTCATATTCCCATTTTTAATACACTGTCAATTCCTAAGACAATACATCTCGTTTCGCAGAATCCAGACTGCTTCTATATCTTTGTACTTCATATGTCCAAGTTTTCCTTTACACTTCCATCACGGTCCAGACACTAGAAGTATACATGATAAGTCCTATAGGTCACCCTGCAAAAATCCAGACACAGTTGGTCTGTTGACACACGGTACCATAATCATACATGTCAACCTCCTGAGAGAAAAATCTGTACGCCGGACCAAAAAAATCCTTACAAACACCCAAAAATCCTTACGCAAAAAATATATTAATAAATTATACACAATACAGTTTTAAAACGAGAAATGACATATACAAATCTATTAGCATTTGAATTAGTGTGGTATAAAACATGGGCATGCCAAACATGCTAATAGTCTCATGCTGTTCTTTACATATAAAAAACTTAGTGATCGTGAGGTACTATTCTTTCGAAGCAGTGTTTTGTATTATAATCAACACATGCACTTTTAGCACTTTGCAGAATTGCATTTGTGGGCTTAAAGTCTGCACAGCATGTATCAATGTTAATCTTACACTGTAAAAAAGAAGTGAGTGTGTCTGCATTCATGGACCTCCTGCAGTCTGTGTGGACTTTTTGATTGAAAAATAAAGCAGCGAAGTTTACGCAAACAAACTTTTTTTCTATACTGTTCAAAAAAAGAAACGCATAGCTACTGAATGCACACACATAGCTATAATTTTGACATTCAATAACTTTTTTAATGTAATGAGTTAATTATTCAAATTGCACACAAGAATACCTTAGGGTTCAACCAATCAATTGACAGTTGTTTTGCATCTGGGTCACGAGAGTTTTTTTGGTGTACGGGCTTTCGCGTTAGTATGGTGTGTGGCCTCCTCTTGCATCGATCAGCGACTGGCATCTCCTGGGCATGGATGCGATCAGACGTCTGATGTGGGCCTGTGGGATGGCTGCCCACTCTTCCTAGAGTGCCTGGAACAGATCACGACGATTGGCTGGAGCAACGTCTCGGCGACAAACACGTCTATGCAGCTCATCCCACAGGTGCTCAATCGGACTCATGTCTGGAGACAGGGATGGCCAGGGAAGGGTGAGAATGTGGTTGGCAGTCAGGAACTGCGTGGTGAACCATGCACAATGGGGTCTGGCGTTGTCCTGTTGAAACACAGACCTTTGGGCAGCCAAAAGTGGAAGGACATGGGGTCGAAGAAATTATTGACGTATCGTTGCGCATTCAAGCCTCCTTCAATGTGCACCAATTGACTCCTTCCATTGTAACTGATCATTCCCCATCATTGTACTTCCACCACCGTTCGCGGAGCTTCATCAACGCAATTTTGGGCAAAACGTTCATTTCGCCTACGATAGACCCTATGCCGCTGCAACATCATGTCGCTGCAACAAAAAGAAAGATTCGTCACTGAACCAGACACGTCTCCATTGATTGTCAGCTGCCCACGGACGATGCTGGTTGGCCCAAAGAAGTCAATTTTGGCGATGGCGGCGCGTAAGGACAGGTCCTCGGTGAGGTCGTTGTGCCCAAAGTCCAGCGTCATGCAGTCTTTTCCGCACAGTTTGATCAGACACATGACGTCCTGCAGGCAATGACTGAGCAGTTGAGGAAGCTGTTGTAAACCTGTCTCTGAGGTGACGAAGCCGAATAAAGCGATCCTCCGCTGCTGTTGCCACTCTGGGTCGTCCACTGCGATGCCGGTCTTCAACTGAGCCAGTGGCTTGGAACCGGTGCCAAAGTCGACTGATGGTACTCTGATGCACGTTTAGATGCCTGGCAACCTGACTTTGACTTTCGCCTGCATGCAGTCGGCCAATAGCAATAATTTATCGATAGAGACGCCATAAATGTCTGTTTGAAAATGAACTGAATTTTTTGTGTGTAGCATTATCCTTTTATGGGTGCTTGCGTAGAATAGAGGGATTAAAATGGTATGACAAGGTTACCAACGTGGAACTGATGACAAGATCTAGACAAGTGCCAGTGGAACAAGAAATGAGAAGAAGACGATGGCGATGGATAGGACACACACTGAGGAAACCTGTTGATAGCATTACAAGGCAGTCCTTGTTCTGGAACCCCCAGGGCAAGAGAGGCAGAGGAAGACCAAGAAGTACACGGAGAAGAGAGTTGGAAACAGAGGTGAAAATGATGAGGAGAACATGGAAAGAACTTGAGATGATGGCACGGGACAGGAGGACTTGGCATGTGTTTGTTGAAGGCCTATGCTCCTTTGGGAATAATAATAATAATAAATTCTTTAAGCACCAAACACGGCGCATAAGGCAGAAACCAGTGCTCTCCAGGTTGTTCGTTGTGACGCCACTCCTCTTAGCTCTTGCACATTATTTAGGCCCAACGTTCTTCCTTCTCTTATTATTGTTCTTCTGAGTGTTTCTTTTGGTCTTCCTTTTTTCCGCTTACCCTCAGGAACCCAAGTGGCGCCTGTAGTGGTATTCTGTTGTTTTGCATTCGTAGGACATGACCGATATATGACCATCGTCTTTTCCTTATATAGTCGGAGACATATTTCTGCCTAGAGTCTTCTCTTATTTGTCGATTAGTCTTGAATTCTTTCCAACTGATGTTCATGAGTTTTCTAAGACATTTGTTCTCGAATGTATTCAGCTTGTTCTCCAATGATTTTGTTATTTTCCAACTCTCACAGCCGTATGTTAACACTGAGATAACATTTGAATTAAACAGACGAAGCTTGGTATGTATATTCAATGATCGTAATTTCCAAATGTTAGATAATCTATTGAAGGCGCTAGCTGCCAAAGCAATTCTAGTATGGATTTCTCTTGTTGTGTCACCATCCTGAGTCATTTTACTGCCTAAATAATTGAAACTTTCAACTTTCTGTAGTTTTTCCCCGTTCAAGATGATATCAAAGGTCTCGTTAGAAAAGTTCATAGCTTTAGTTTTAGAGGCATTTATGAGACCTATTTTAACCGAGAGATGACACAAATTATTTATTGCTTCTTGGGATTGTCTTGGTGTTGAACTTAAGAATGCTACATCATCTGCGAAATCCAGGTCCCCCAGGAATTTTCCATTTGTCCATTTTATACCCAATTGTTCATTGTGGGTATAGTTTCTCATAACCCAATCAATAGCTATTCCAAAAAGTAGTGGTGACATAATACAGCCTTGTTTCACCCCTGTTTCTACTGTAAACCATTCTGTATTACCTTTATTTGTTCTAACACAACATCTTGCATTGTCATATAGCGCTTTGATTATATTCACATATTTTGTTGGAAAACCATAGATTGTAAGTATCTTCCACAATGATGGGCGGTGTAGACTATCAAAGGCTTTTTGAAAATCGACGAAGGTGATAATAAGTGGCGATTGCCTTTCTACTGAATATAGGGTTATGAATATGAATGAATTATCCTTTTATAGGGTTTCAGTTGCATTGTTGGTGAATAGTGTTCACCCCAAATTTTGTTGCTTTCACGTGGGCCGACACAGATTATTGACCACTGCGTTTTTTGCACCAAATTTTTACTTAACAAACTCATAAAGACATTAATTTATTGGAAATATTTAAATGATCAAAATATAACTGGAAAGATTAAGAGAACGACCAAAAAAAAAAAAAAAAACAACGAAAAAAACATACAACAAAGCAAAGCAAACAGCTAACAGCAAAAAAAAAAAAAAAATTTAACAAATTATGAACAGAATATCAAATCTAGGAAGAAAAACGTAGCACCAAAAATTTACAAAATTATTTAAGGGTTGGAAGCCAAGACCAGTGATAATAGATTGCCACTTTATTAAAAAATAAAGCAGCGAATCTCGACCGCTGAAATAAAGTAGGTAGGCCTACTCAAGTCAAATAAACTTTATTTTTCTACTTTTGTATGGCCTACAAAAAATGTTATGATATTAATTTATTGGAAATATTGAAATGGTCAAAATATAACTGGAAAGGTTAAGAGAACGACAAAAATAAAATACAACGAAGCAAAGCAACAGCAAAGAATAAAAAAATTAACTAAATTGTGAACAGAATATTAATCTAGGAAGAAAAAATGTACTACCGAAAATTTACAAAATTATTATTTAAAAATTGATAGCCTAGACCAGTGATAATAGATCGCCGCTTTATGAAAAATAAAGCAGTGAATCTCGATCGCCGGAATAAAGTAGGCCTACACAACGCAAACAAACTTTTTTTTTTTAGTTATGCAGGGCCTACACAGAATATTATGACATTAATTTATCGGAAATATACTGAAGGGCAAGATATAACTGGAAAGATTAAGACAGTGATTAAATTGCAACAAAGCAAAACAACAGCAATATTTAACCAAGTTATAATTACTTAGCTTTTTTTAAACAAATTGGCGTCGACGTGTCTTGGCAAGCGTGGCTGATAACAGGTAACTTTAAAAATACGTCATGTCACGCTGAAAGCCGAAAGTGTTTGAGGCCGAATTCAAAGTTTTTGCCGAATTATTGGGTATAAAAGGATTTGATTGGTTACTGAGACAGACTTCAGTTTAAAAACAGACGCTTAGATTCCTGGAATAAAAATAGTGGTTTAAAAAAACCTGGGCTAGAAAATATTTCTGATTTAAAATTTAAAAAAACTTGGGTTGGAAAATATTTTTAGAATTTAAAAAAAAAAAAAATTCGATTTTTTTTTTTTTTTTTGGGAGGGTGGAAAAATCCGTACAACGAGTCTGTACGGCCGTACACTGCTAAAAGTATCAAAAATACGTACATTGTACGAGAAATTTGTACAGGTTGACAGGTATGCATAATGCTCACGTTGCTACTGCAAACATGCTCACGTCATTCTCACTACCGTGCATACAATTCAATCGCAATCATGTCTTTTTGTGCAGCACATGGTCTACAAAGATTTCAACCTATGTGGTGCGCAAAAAGACTCTTAACACATACCTACATGCAAATATATATACACTAACGGAAGTATACGTCTGCGTCCGTACGTACATATATACATGCGTCTACGTATGTAAGAACGTACGAGACACAGGCCCAACATACACACTAGCACACACGTTTCTTACGTATGGGCATACAGTAGTTAAACCCTCCACATGCACATACAAATATATGTATACATGTACATGCATAATTCAGCTGTTTGCTTCATTTGAGAACTAATAATACATCAGTTGCAAGGTGTTAATAACAAATTGAGCCCCGTGCAGCCCCCGGGGGTTTCTGAAGAGACAAAGAAAGACACGGACTAGAGCCCTCTCAAGCATCTTGAGGAGATTAAAGGGCTGAAACACTTGTCCAATGGGGGAACTATTACTGATGATCAGATTGCATCATGTTGTAACGCTGTGTTATAGAGTTTCCTTTCATCAAAAATAATGTTAAAATTTATTACTTCGTTCATAACCCTCCACTCCCAAAGGAGCATAGGCCTTCAACAAAAACATGCCAAGTCCTGTCACGTGCCATCATCTCAAGTTCTTTCCACGTTCTCCTCATCATTTTCACCTCTGTTTCCAGCTCTCTTCTCCATGTGCTTCTTGGTCTACCTCTGCCTCTCTTGCCCTGGGGGTTCCAGAATAAGGACTGCCTTGTAGTGCTATCAACAAGTTTCCTCAGTGTGTGTCCTATACATCGCCATCGTCTTCTTCTCATCTCTTGTTCCACTGGCACTTGTCTAGTTCTTGTCCTCAGTTCCACGTTGGTAACCTTGTCATACCATTTTAATCCCTCTATTCTACGCAAGCTCCCATTTATGAAAGTCTGTAGCTTTTTGGTTGTTGTCTTTGTTGTTCTCCGTGTCTCGGAGCCATACAATATGATTGACTTCACATTATTTGGTTCCCTTATATTGGTGTATTTTTTCATTTAAAAAAGTACTTTAAAATATATACTTACTTACTTACTTAGTCGTTCCCCTTCTACCATGAGGTGTAGAGGTTTGGAAGAGAGAGCGCCAGGCTATCCTATCGGCTGTCTTCCTCCTGGCCTGGTTCCATTCTAGTCCTCGGTCCTTCAAAGATTGTCTAATGTTGTCCTCCCAACGGACTCTGGGTCATCCTGGGGTCTGGATCCTTGGCTCTTTGTTTCCCATGCTTGTCGTGGTAGCCGATCTTCTCCCATTCTGCAGACATGGCCAAACCATCTTAATTGGGACTGTTCTACTTGCGTCTGCAGGGGGTAGGATTTAAGGCCTTGACGTATCGTCTGGTTGCGTACCATGTCTCTTCTTGTTACTTCAACCACTTTCCTCAGATACCTCATTTCTGAGGTTTGGATCTGGCTTTTGTGGGTTGTAGTCATTGCCCATGACTCGCATCCATATGTCAAGACTGGGACATAGGTGGAGCGGTATACAGCCATCTTCGTTTTCTTACCAACCTCTCTCTTGCTGAGGAATCGGGTAGTCCATGCACAGGATAAACATATATATAGTTACACAAATAATTACACATCTGTCCTCTGTAATTTGAATTATAAATCTTGGATGTATCTTAATTGACATTGTATTAATAAATATTTAAAGTGTGTATACATTTTTTTGCGACACCCTATATATATATATATACCACACATACACACTTAAAGCTCATCTTCACATCTCAGTCATCCACACAGTCTGGCCACCCTATTCTTTAATCCTGCACACTGTCTCTGCAGCCTAATAGTTCTTTTTTTCACGGTATGTAGAAAAACATAAGGATGGAGGTGGATAACAGCAAACATAATACTGTATACTGGTGTTTATCCTGTGCATGGACTACCCAGTTCAACCCCATAGGGGTTATAATTAGGGTATGTAGTGTTCTTTATTCTATATAGTATATTGCATTAGTTGTTTTTCTTGTATTGGTTTTTCTGGGCTGCAAGTTCTCTGGCATTTTTTGTGTTGTTTCCTAATGTTTGTAGTGAATGATTAATCCCTTTTCATGTTCTTGATTGTTTTGTTTGAGGGATTTGTAGATGCTGATTTACGATGTCTTTTTCTCTCTTTTCAACTGCAGTTGAAACCATCTCATATATATATGTTTTACATTAGTTGTTGTTTGTCTTTTTAGGCTTTGCAGTTTAACTTGCTTCTCATGTTGAAATTGTGAGATTGGTATTATTTTGTAAATGATTTTGTTCATTCGTAATTGTTCTCACTTATGTGTGTAGTTGTTATATGTTAATTCTTGTTTGCGTAATATAAAAACAATGCCATATATATTATAAGAATATTAATAGAAAGATCTATACCAGGAAAAAAACAAATCTATACTTATGCTTTATATAGACTACACTAATGCATGTTAGAAAGTATAAACATTGATAGCAAAGACTTGAGAATAATAAGAAACATGCACTGGCAACAAACAGTAGCTATAAAATAAGCAACCAAATAAGAATGACCCAAGTGGAACAGTCCCAGTGATAATGGTTGACCATGTCTGCAGAATGGGAGAAGATCGGATACCATGACAATTATGGGAAACCAAGAGTCAGGGATCCAGATCTCCAGGGCAACCCACAGTTTGCTGGGAGGAGAACATCAGACAATCCCTAAAGGATAGAGGACAGGACTTGAACCAGGCCAAAAAGAAGATAGCCGCTAGGATAGTATGACGCTCTCTCTGACAAACCTCTATACCCCAAGGTAAAAGAGGAACTACTAAGTAAGTAGGTATAAGAATGTTTCACAGATAAAACTAGGTGTTATGCAGGGATTTGTGCTGTCACCTGCTCTGTTAAAACTGAATAGTGAAAATATAATGAGATCCATTAACGACATGAAAAAGTATATACAGGATGATTGAAAAGTCACTTCCTGTTTTTATTATCAAGAGCACCCACAGTGGGGACACTGGTTATGGATAAGGGAGAGATACTGACAACAATTAATGATCGCCTGTTAGAGAATGACACTGCAATAGATGAATCATCAAGGTTAAGACTGTTGGAATTTGGCATCAAACATAAGGCTAGCAGAGATGGATGTACGAGAGAATGCATCTGTCATGTATACAACCAGCGACCTACAGGAACAGTTAGCATTCTTGCTTCACACTGTTCAACATATACTGAGGGAGACTGAGCACCTATGGGTTTACCCAAAGTGCAGTGATGTCGATTCTAGTCAACAATAACAATTATCAGTAAACTGTCTATTGTGTGACTGTTTTTTTGAAAACTACTCCAAAGCAGCCACTACTGCTGTTGCCATTTCAAGCACCATTTATTGCCTGACACTGTTAATTTCTGAGTTAATGATGATAATAAACGTAACAGAAATAATGATCATAGTAATAAATGTCTACATTGGTTATAAGAATCCTGTTAACTAATCATTCTCATTATATCATGGCTACTTCATGGGGTCAGTTGTGTTGTCTGTTCATCGTTTTCCTTTGTGCTTCTTATGGAGCATGAAGCCACCACTGTGGCTGGTCCCCTGGCAGGAAACCTGCACCAAGCAGTCACATGCTCTCACAGCGGTGGTTTCTGTAGCAATTAGTTTTACATGATGAGGTTGCCCACCTCATACACAACCTCATATTAGTCACTGTTAAGAATAGAATTGGTGTAAGTTGCGAAAATCTGGGTAAATTAGTAGCCAAGATAGATTCTGAGTTGGAGCACTTGTTTGCTTGTAGCTATCGAATTATTTAGAGAGTATCTCGTGATAGTTTCGAGAGACAGATTACAGACAGCGTGAAAAGCGCTGATATATTTATTCTGTATTGTTTTGAGTTGGGTGAGAGAAGCTCGCTGCAAGCCCGCAATTGTTTGTGTTGTGTGAACAGTGAAAAAAGTCTTGTGACTGCTTTTGAGCGGAACGAGTGTGTTATTTGGGGAGAGTGTTCCGGGCGTTTTGACCGGGTAGGAAGACAGTGTTTTTGGGAAGTGTGAAATGCCTGTACAGTGCTGAATTTAAAATGTCGACGGATTTTTCGCTGTGGGTACAGCGTAGTATAAAACTGCAGTTTGAATTATTGTGGAAGTGTTTATAACTGCAGTGTACAGTACTTTAGGCCATGAATCATGATAACTGCTGAGTGCAGGATTCTTTATAGTGCTAAGTTTAATAAGAGTACTTTAGGCCATGAATCATGATAACTGCTGAGTGCAGGATTCTTTATAGTGCTAAGTTTAATAAAAGTACTTTAGGCCATGAATCATGATAGCTGCTGAGTGCAGGATTCTTTATAATAAGAGTACTTTAGGCCATGAATCATGATAGCTGCTGAGTGCAGGATTCTTTATAGTGATGAGTTTAATAAGTGTACTTTAGGCCATGAATCGTGATAGCTGCTGAATGCAGGATTCTTTATAATGCTGAGTTTAATATGAGTACTCTAGGCCATGTATTATGATATCATTGTAGCTGCCGAGTGCGCAGTCATTATGTGGTACTTTATATCTTGTGTTGTGCTGTGAACGATATTCTATGTGTATTTCCATATCAATGTGTTGTGACGTGAATAAATCCATATGAAATGTCACCAGTCGTTTACAACCCTTCATGACTCGTGTGTATGCACCTGTGGCGTGAACGACTAAACCAACACACGCACTTAATATCACAGAGGTGACAGGGAACTTAACACGTATTTAGAAATAGCCCCGGAGTGGGCGTGGCCTATTTATATCGAGAACCTGTTCATCGCTTACCAGTAGACTTCTACAGTGTTTGCCTGTGTGGCGTATATGTATGTATCAAATGTAGACATTACCAGATCCACAACACAACAGCAACGTTAGCAGATAATCAGTAGACACCTTACCGTATCCACCAAACCAATACGTTATCAGGGAAGCCCCATGACGTTACACGCAAAAGTTACGGCCATGATGCCCCGGGTTTTCACCTATAAAATTTACGGGGGTGCAACAGTCACCTTGTACAACATGCCTGAGTGTGCAGTAGTTATATTCTTTCTATGTCTCTTTAGAGACCCCCGGGGACTACATAGGGTATGTTGTCGATTAATTATTCTATTATCTTTTATGCCTCTTCTCTTCATTCAGATGAACAAGAGAGAGTGCAGAAGAAGACCTTTACAAACTGGATGAACACTTATTTGTGTCAGGTAAGGATTTGTTGTTTATTCAACATATGGTGTCCACAATTGTCATATCATGGGAAGAAATCTGCATTCACTGTTGAATTTTTCGAGTATTCTTTCCACCTCTTTTTGATCTTTTTCTCTTTAAATATTGAATTTATAAATTTGTCATTTATAATTTATTTCTATTGGATGGAAAGTGTTGTCTCTCTTTTTTTTTTTTTTTGCTGTGGTAATTTTATAAAAGTCTTGTGGAGATTCTTTGCTTGCATTATTTAAGCTTTCCCCATATATTATTCTAGGACTTTTCTTTGGCCTGTTTTAATTTCTCTCTTGATATTTCTGTTTGCTGTGTTATATTTTGAGGAAGATATTGAAAGACAGGATGGCACAGGACAGGAAGACTTGACCTGAGTTTGTTGAGTGCCTATGCTCCTTGGTGAGTTGAAGGGTGATGATGATGTTGTTATATTTGATGTAATAATCAGCTGTTCTAGGTAACAGCCACATTTTATATAAGTGCTTCTTGATTTGTAGTACTTTCTTTACTTATTGCTTCACAACAGTGTTCATTTCTTTGCAATTCCCAGTGGTCTGTCTGGTACCACATATTTTGTTAAACTATGGAGTAAGGTTTTCTTTAAATTCTGCTGTTTCTTCATTTTTATCATTATCCTTTTCTACATTGTGAGTAGATTGTTACATTTATGTGTGTGTGTGTATGTGCATGCATGCTTGTGCTATGATATTTGGCTCATTTGTTTGTTTTTTCCCCATTTCTATGAGGATATTTAAGGATCTTTCATTTAGTTTCTTGACTAAAATATTAGTAAAAACTATCTATGACACCATTTTTTTATTATTACCACATTTATTTCTTACTATAACATGTGGTGACATCAAATGTTTTACGAAATGTGCTTCCGTTGTTTATACTGGTAAAGTTCCCAGTGACTGTTACCATCTGACATAAAGAAGGTGTCACGAAGTGGATTTAAGTTTATAGAGTTTGCCTGAATGAAAACAAGACCCTAGTATGAGAAAGTCTGAGAAGATATAATTTAGATGGAAAATGACATGCCTGTGGACAGATGAGACTATTTGCTCAAGGGATAGAACCAGGTTTTGACTCGCCCTTGCCGCTTCGTGACGTCAAACTGGCTATAATCTCACCCTCCTCTGACTTCCTTAAATACAAGGCGATAAGGTGTATAACACGACCACAGACACCACTATACAGACCACATGTAGGTATAGTATAGAATAGAAGCTGATCCAGTAAATAATATATTTATATATTTATTTACATACAAGAAAAACAAAAAAATGGCATCATACGTCATCAAGTCAGTCGATAGCGTGCACTGTTGCACGGCCTGAAAACAAGTAACGATTAAATTGTAAGACCCTCAAAAAAAACCTCAATCACATTCACTCTTCCTGTCACCCTGCTGAGGAACAATAAAAATGGTTAGTGCTTTAAAGTACTCTGATCTGGTGGGGCTGTCAACTTTAGCCTCCACTCTCTAATACCACTAAGATTGCTACTGTCTCAGTCCTGTTGACTCTTCCTCAACGAACCGTCTACACCGCTCTCCGCTTGTTAGGCGATATGCGCCGCTAACTAACACCACTGGAAATGCTACAAATAATAGACTTGGAGTAACACAATGGCTCAGTATCTATCCGTCAAGTGGATACTGAACAGACCCTACTGGTCCTGTCTATTTTCTCCCTCCTTCCCTCTCTCTCTCTTGGTCTCAGTGTCTCTCTAACACTCGACGACTGATGATGCGGCGTCTCCGTTACGCTCTTCTCTCGTTACTTTCAGGACCTAGGTATGGTAACCCTGTCACCTGTTCCTGAATTCTGCGATGATGATGATGAAGTTCTGGCGTCAAGCATGAGGTACTTGATGAAATGTCGACAAAACTTCTCTGCTGCTGAATAGCTTCCCTCTTTTAACCCGCTCCGGAGTTAGAGGAAAAAAACACAGCCTTGATTTCCGGCTGTACGCAATTGAAACCAGTCTCACGGCCACCTGCCGTTGCTAGAGACTATAATAGCGATGCTCTCGGCTGTATGATAAATAAACCACAGTCCAGCTGAAGCATAGGGACTTCACTGCCAGAGACCATAGGTCTGACCCTTAAGATAGGTCCTGTTGCCGTGGGTAATTTTGCACATGGGCAAATTTACGCTCCCCACTGTTCTTGCCGCGACTCGCTGAAATTAAAATAAAATGCGTCTATTGTATAACAATTCCAACCTAACGCATCTCTAACCTAACTCCCCTTCACTCGTCATTTACAACAATACATAAAATAATATTGCCCACGTGGCTCACTCGTCATGTACAACAATACAAAAATTAATATTACCCACGTGGCACTTAAATCTCTCTCCTCCCTCTCCCCTTCTCTCGTTCTGAAAACGATACATAAAATATTTCTATTCCACGTGGCACTTAAATCTCCCTCCTCCTCTCTCTCTCTCAACTAAAATCCGCCAGCCAAATAAACAAAACCTGCCTGACGGGCCACTTGGCCGTCACACATGGCTACCCACGTGTCAACATTTTCAACTCGGGAACTTCTTTTGTCCGAAATTCCGGGGTCTCCCTTTTTTTTACATTACCCATTGAGGTTTCCTACTTAAGCCCCAATTTAAATGAAATCTCGCTATAGGAATAGTTTACTCCTCTAAGCAGTATAATTCACTTACAACATAAATCTGAACCCTCCGACAATATTTCTCACATTGTAAGGCTCAGAAAAATTAACGAACACACCAGGGATTTCCCCATAAAATTACATTAGTAAATACACAGAAATAAATGGTGGTTTTTACATAACATTCTACAAATATGAAGTGAAGAGAAATGGTGAAAACTCAAACTAGAACGACAGAATCGGGCCTGTTAAAAGACAGAATTACAGTGTAGCATCACAGAAGGGCATGGGGATAGACTTTGGTAGACATAATCAATGCTGAAGGAACAGTGGCCAGGCTACATTGCAAGGACAGTGCATACAGCAGAAATTCCAACAAAACTGAAACCTATCTGTAGAGGCAAAAATATAAATCTTAACGTCTGGATCAAATTAATACACAAATTTGTTATCCTTGTGATTTTGTATAAATGCAAAACTTGAACATTCAGCTCTGAACTAGATTGAAAAATGAAGCAAGTGGAAATGTGATGCTTTAGAAAGGTTCTTGGAATATTATATACATATCACTTCACAAATGCAAAATTTCACAAGAGAAAATGTGTCCTTAGTCACTTACATTTTCTGTTCACTTGTGCCATTAAACACCCTGGGGGAAAACGGTTTGCATTTTTGTGCTATGTATGTTACCTAGGTCAGCATCATGCCTTGTTCCTTCAAGATTTTTAAAAACAGTCAATCCACCTTCCTCTCAGGCATCTTGCCTTTAAGCCAGATCTTCTGCTGTTGAATGATCATGAGGATGGCTGTTGGTTTCATTCTGATGAGATGTCCATATTCTCTGTCCAACCACTGTACATAGCTGATACATGGTTCTGTTCTCTCTTATTTCTTAATGTCTGCATTTCTATTTATGTCCCTCATTTGACATTTGCAGCTTTTCTCAGAGGTTTGGTATCTTCTTTCTTTTCTGGACTTTAGACAGCAGTGACCATGATTTTACATTGATAGCTAGTGCAATTGCTTACCAATTGGTCCAAACTGACAGTTAAAAAAAAAAAAAAAAAAAATTTTATTTGAAATGTGAATCATGTTTTGTTTATCTTGACAGAGAAACCCACCAATTAAGGTTGAGAATCTGTTTGAAGAGGTGAAAGATGGAGTGGTTCTTTTGTCTCTGTTGGAGGTGTTGTCAGGGGAGAAGCTAGTAAGTTTAAGTCATGTAATTTCATTGTAATGTTTGCTTGCTACTGTTTCTTTTTAGACTTATCCCACATTTTATATGTCACAGAAACAGGGGTGGCATTTTCCTTAAACACATTTTCATTTTGTTTTGTTTTTTAAAATCTTCTACTACTTATTATATGAAATAATGCAAGGGAGAGGTTGTAGTTGGTTTCTGACACAGTGAGGCTTAGTGTCTTCTGTTGTTGTATTTTTGTAAGAAGCCAATCACATTTGTGAGTCGTCTTCACCATGGCTGACCCGTTATTCTGGCAGTTTCTTCAGCAGGTGCTTAATGCCATCACTCTTTCCTCACTGCAACCAAAGCTGTACATAAGAGGTTTATTCACTTACATAAGACGCAGCAAAAAGTATGATAAAGATGCCACACTACTGAAACTGACTACAGGGGGCTATCTTTGCATGCTTGTACTAGAATACTATTCATCTTCATTTTTCTTTTTGCCAATACTGCAGCTGATCCCCTTGCAGAAAGCCTCCACCAGAACATTCATGTGCCCCTTGTACCTGTATTTTCTGTAACAATGTGTTTTACATGATGAGGTTGCCAGCCTCATGCACAACCTTATTTTACGATCCTCTTATGACATTTCTGAGTGAGCAGTAGTCCTGTCTTTGTCTCTACAGAGACCCCTGTGAACTACACGGGGCAGCCTACTTTTGCCTCCCGTGATTTTCTCAACTGTGTGCTTAGTTTATCTCTACAGAGACCCCTGTGAACTACACGGGGCAGCCTACTTTTGCCTCCCGTGATTTTCTCAACTGTGTGCTTAGTTTATCTCTACAGAGACCCCTGTGAACTACACGGAGCAGCCTATATCTCTACAGAGACCCCTGTGAACTACACGGAGCAGCGTACTTGTGCCTCCCGTGATTTTCTCAACTGTGTGCTTAGTTTATCTCTACAGAGACCCCTGTGAACTACACGGAGCAGCCTACTTGTGCCTCCCGTGATTTTCTCAACTGTGTGCTTAGTCCCCAGACTCAATTTCGCACAATAAAACATCAATACTTCTTAATGCTTTTCAAATATTCATGAAAAATATTTGTTTAAAAATTTTAATTTTGCGGAATGATTTTGTTGCTTGTGTGGTGAAGTGGGATGTTATAAATATTTATAGGGGACTTAGTGTACTGACTGAGATCAGCTGTGAAGGTATATATATATCTAATAAGAGTAGTGTATTATATATCACCTTACTTGCTACCACATATCTATATATCTCAGTCAGAATTATTCTGGAATAGTGTGATGACTACGTTATGTGTCTAGGGTATGTGTATGATGAAGTGTAAGTCACAACAACAGACAGATAAACAATTTAATTTAATCCACTACTCTTAACAACACTGTGACACTCACATACATATAACACTCTATGAGAATATCTTAAAGAAGTCACTCGTAACTTTTCAAATAACAATATGTATTCATTACTGGCATGAATGAATATGTGTCCTGATTCAACTACAAGGGAACCAGGAATCACAATCAATTTAAATTACAAGTTATGTACAGAATGTATTTAATATGAATATTGTAGTGACATATATTATTACAAATGTTCTATGTGTGTCAGTTGTGTAGTAGTAAAATGAGGTAATACTGGTTTTGTTTTGTTCAAGCTCTGTTGGTATTTGTCATCATGACTTCAATAGTTTGTCTTTAGGGAGTAGTATTGGAGATGTTCACAGTTCCTGATTTTAAGACAAGTAAATTCCCCTCTTAATGTTAATTTTACAAAGTCAGTTCAAGATGAGGGGACATAATGTTGAGCTCAGCTGGCCAAGTAGCTTATCTGGCGTGATGGCGGCAGGAAAGGACTCCTCTGCTCGAATTCTCCTCTGGGCTCTGGAGACACCTCACTGATAGCTAAAAGGACCAAGGAGTATGCTGTCCGACACTGGATTCAGCAAAGCTCAGACTAGGTGCTGCTCAGTACCATCAAGACCACTGTCCCTGAAATCAAGAAGGATGTACCTTCTACTTCATAACTAACTTAAACTCTCTTGTTACACTGATCACAACACAGCACAAACATTGAGTTCAGAGCATTAGGCCAACTGTCAGCTTCATTTGAAATACTTTATTCCAGTATTACCCTTCTTAATGGTTACTACGCCTCTGCAATTCCAGCATTATTTCTTTCTATTCAATCATCCAGGTGTCAGTGTACTGTTTGGCCATTCCATGCCGTTTTACTTCTCTCCGACACCCTCTGTTCAGGCTGGAGCATTACAGGCTTTACCTCACGTTGGCCACTGAACTACACATATATATACAGGCATAAATCAACAATTCACATTCAATTTTCATTAAAAGATATTGAATGGTTCAAGCTTACCACAATTCATACGAATAAACACAGATACGTTGATTAGCAATGAATTCTGGCACAAACTGGCACAAATTCCCATCTGCTTATCTTCCAGGCTTTTATTTAGCCAAATATAAGCTGGCTTCAACGCACTGATGCTTTATCAATCTTATTTAAACAAGTGGTTTCGAACTAACGCTCCCAAGTGTGTATATCAGCGAGTCTGACCAATGATCCCCGTTTCGACAAGTGTTTGAAAAAATGTTACCTTTCCCCGTTTCCCCTAACAACCAAGATAGTATTTATAGCCCGACCAATCGTGGTTAGGCTTTCATTTGTTGCGCTCCAATCAATTTGGAGTTTACATGGTAGGCTATTTCTGTAACGTAAATTTTTTTCAAACACGTTATAAAAAAAAATCTTATGAGCAGAAATGATTTTAGGCTGTCAGGCACCCCCAATATTTTATTCTGGGTATAATTTATTAATTCCTGGACTATTTGCGTAACGTTTTACATATTATTTGTCAGCAAGCCCTAAGGAACCCAAAAATACAAATTTAAAGGAGCTACGTGGCTGCGTTCAAAATATGCAATTTCTTCTACCTCCTGTTTCGAAGATGTGCGGTCTGGGTACTGTTATGTTTTCAACCGTAAACCCATCTAATGTTATCTTTTCTAATAAGAGTTTTTTATGATTTATAAACCTAACTCTGGGAAAGGGTAGTGTATTTTATCACTGTCCGTCTGAAAAAAAATTAGTGCTTGTAGTCTTACACGCGTCCTAATAATTTATATATGTGGATTAGAATATTTCATGACAGCTTGGCATATTCTGTTCGTATTCTTCATGCTGCATTTTTTACCTGATTTTATCAACCATCCTAAGTTATTGAATGTGTGTGTGTTTTTTTATGTTTCAAGAACTAGTTTGAAAAAAGAGAAAATAAATTTGAATAAGACAAGTGAGATTGCATAATTATAAACCGAGATTGTCAGTATGCATGTATAAGTGAGAGAGACTGTAAAAGATTAAGGAAAAGCTAAAAGGGAATTTATTACAACGGGCTGATCACCCGTTTGCCAGTCACTTCGATTACGGAAACAACAGCAAATGGGTTGATTTGCCGTTGCCCTAAAGACGCCACTAGGCGTGATGGGAAACAATGGCAAAGAAAACCTATCTGCTGTTGCCCTAAGACGCCACTAGGCGTAATGGCCACTGACTGCTTTGACGGTCGGTGGCTAAGGACGGAAGAAGAGAAGAAAAGGGAATTTGGTTATATATCAGTGGAGTTGCTTACACTTGCTTGTAGTCATACAACAGACAATTTAATAACAGGCTTTGCTGAAAGATGTATAAATTGTCAAAATTCAGATTATCAATTCTAGAGCCCATTATGTACCAGTAAGCTTAAACTCTAACTTATTCTCTTGCTCACTTGTCGCCTTCTGATCTTACTCATACCCCAACAATACCGATGCATTGTTTTCTGCTTTACTTAGACTACTGGCAATGTTCCCTTCTTTTGTTTGTCTTTTGATTGTTTCTTTATCTTTAGTGTGTCTGATTTATATTGCCTATCACAATACACACACACACACACACATATGCATGCACACACAAAGACTCTTCACATGTGAACGTTACTGCCTTTATCACATATTCATCTTCTTCATCCTCAAATTTTTTTAGTTCTAAGGAACATGAGGCAGCCTTGCTGTTGCGCCCCCCTTGCCCCCCCCCCCCCCGCCCCCCCCCCCCCCCCCCCCCCCCCTTTGCAGGAAGCATGTTCTAGAACATTTCATGTTCTTTTACATTGATACTTTAATAACATAAATTGATTTATAATAATGAAGCTGCTAGCCCATGAAGTTGCCTCTTACAACATGGTTGAGGAAGCAGAGGTCTTATTCTTTCTTTGTTTTCTTTGAGGCTACCTAGGATGACATGGTATCTCAGCACACACTGCCGAACTAATATTTCACTCACCTATGGTGTCAGCATGTTATCTTGATATTCCTTCTTTCTGTTTTATTCTGCCTGTCTCACTCACTTGATTATTTGTTATTTAAACTTTACTTCCCTCACCTTACCCAATCTGAAATCCACTTTAGCTACCATTAAAATTGTTTCATGATTACAGCTTAAGTAATTATAATATAAATATGAGTATTTTTCATCTTTGTAACCATCATTTGTGCTAGTTTCATTATTCTGAATCCTTGCAGCCAATGGAGAAAGGTACCAAACTTCGCAGACCCCATCATCTTGCCAATATCTCCACAGCCCTCAATTTTTTGGAAAAAAAGAAGGTAGTAACAAGTAATGAATTGTAAATTAGCAAAGTGTCAGCTTTGTTATGTCCTTGGTGGGTCAGCTGTTTATTTATCTCTTGAACTTTTCAGATGTGTCAATAAGCTTTATGCATTGTCAGATCATTTTTATGGCGTTCAGATTAATGACATAGAGTCTGTACCTTTTCATTATTTTCCTTTAATTCCTAATTTTATGACCAACTTATACTCTTTCATGTAAGTTTGTTGGTTGCGATAGATATCTTTACTAATTATACAGTCTACCTATTTTTCTTCTCAATTATCATTTATGTGTTATATATTGTTAATGATAATCTACTTTAATAATGGTTTCATCATGCTTTATTTACAGAATATGACGCATCGGCAGTGTTAGATATGTAAAAAAGGTTTTTAGGTATAGCTGTAGGATACATTCATACTGCACGTTAATGAAAACACAAGAACTGCATAGATCAGAGAAAGTAGCACTTGTCAGTCAGTGTGCAAATATTTTGGCCCTTAAAACTCCTTACATTCTAAGGAAGTAGACCTATCTTGTACCATAACCTCCAGGTATCTGTGCATTGTTTTGAAGAATCAAGATGTGTGAGAAGAGGTTGCCCGTGGCACATTGTAACATGACCATAGCCAAAATCAAGATATCTCTGCACTCTCACCTAGACTGTTCAAATAACAGGATCTAGCTTGACATTTCTGTCCCACTTATTCTAAGAAGTCATAGACCAATGTGTTAGCAAAGCCACTTGCTCCTACTTCAACAGCAAGTAACATGGTATTAAGTGCATTCTTTCTGTGTAAATAACTAGAGAGATTGCTATATTTCATATATTTAAAGATAGGCTTTATCACAATATGAGACTTATTATGGAAGATTGAGCTCAATCAATAAGACAGTGGAGTGACACTGAAGACATGACCATGTCTCAACATAGTTCAGCCTCGGAGATAAAGTGTGAAAATTCTCTATAGTGAGGTAAGGTGGATGAAATATCCCTGCCTGTGGCACCATCCAGAATAGAAGGCAAGGAGCAGATGAGAGCTATTAGAATGGAAGTGTCCTGCAGAAAAATGTTAATAAATGTGAGCTTACTTTGAAAGTTGGTTTCGCTACCTGCACTGCATTCTCTGTGACAGAAACCCAACTCTATAGGACATGATTATGGCACCAGATGTGAAGATCCTGGTGCAAAGATACCCTCCATGTGGACGACATGTGCTGCAGTGTTTAATCCCCTCACACAAAGAACAAGAGGTTACTTGGGGTTCCAATGTTTCATATTCATTTCCAGCGTTCTAGAAAAACAGCTTTCTAGAAAGAAGCTAAAGTGAAACTATATCATTCTGCATACATCATGCAGTGACACTCTTGTTGTAGGATGCTCTCTCTCAGAATGCCCTATGTTGTAGGATGCTCTCTCAGAATGGCCTATGTTGTAGGATGCTCTCTCAGAATGCCCTATATTGTAGGATGCTTGCTCAGAATGCCTTATGTTGTAGGATGCTTGCTCAGAATGGCCTATGTTGTAGGATGCTTTCTCAGAATGGCCTATGTTGTAGGATGCTCTCTCAGAATGGCCTGTGTTGTAGGATGCTCAGAATGGCCTGTGTTGTAGGATGCTGTCTCAGAATGGCCTATGTTGTAGGATGCTCTCTCAGAATGGCTCTGTTGTAGGATGCTTACTCAGAATGCCCTATGTTGTAGGATGCTCGCTCAGAATGGCATATGTTGTAGGATGCTCTCTCAGAATGCCCTATGTTGTAGGATGCTCTCTCAGAATGGCCTATGTTGTAGGATGCTCTCTCAGAATGCCCTATGTTGTAAGATGCTTGCTCAGTATGCTGTATGTTGTAGGATGCTTGCTCAGAATGGCCTATGTTGTAGGGTGCTCTCTCAGAATGGCCTATGTTGTAGGATGCTCTCTCAGAATGCCCTATGTTGTAAGATGCTTGCTCAGAATGCCCTATGTTGTAGGATGCTTGCTCAGAATGGCCTATGTTGTATGGTGCTTTCTCAGAATGCCCTATGTTGTAGGATGCTTGCTCAGAATGGTCTATGTTGTAGGGTGCTCTCTCAGAATGGCCTATGTTGTAGGATGCTCTCTCAGAATGCCCTATGTTGAAAGATGCTTGCTCAGAATGGCCTATGTTGTAGGATGCTTGCTCAGAATGGCCTATGTTGTAGGGTGCTCTCTCAGAATGGCCTATGTTGTAGGATGCTCTCTCAGAATGCCTTATGTTGTAGGCTGCTTGCTCAGAATGGCCTATGTTGTAGGGTGCTCTCTCAGAATGGCCTATGTTGTAGGATGCTTTCTCAGAATGTCCTATGTTTTAGGATGCTTGCTCAGAATGGCCTATGTTGTAGGGTGCTCTCTCAGAATGGCCTATGTTATAGGATGCTCTCTCAGAATGGCCTATGTTGTAGGATGCTCTCTCAGAATGCCCTATGTTGTAAGATGCTTGCTCAGAATGCCCTATGTTGTAGGATGCTTGCTCAGAATGGTCTATGTTGTAGGATGCTCTCTCAGAATGGCCTATGTTGTAGGATGCTCGCTCAGAATGCCCTATGTTGTAGGATGCTCTCTCAGAATGACCTATGACCTTGCTGTGCTTGATGGATCATTGAAAGCACAGGATGTACATGGCATCATGCATTTCCTTAATTATCATTGCAGTCTTTTCACATTGTGATGTGCAGTTCTAACACATACTGTTATTATAACCTAATGCCAGTCTGTTCGACAAACTGTCTTAAAACAAACTGTCATTTATATTGCTGAAGTAGCTGTAGGCACAGTCCAAAAACATAGAAAGCTTGAAAAACAGAAAAGTTTAATGTGGCAGGGAACAATTTGCAATTAAGGTAACCATTTTCAGGCACTGCAGCATTGTGTTTTTAATGCTGTATTTGTAATACAGTGTGTGTATATTCTTCACAGATAAAATTGGTGAACATTAATGCTACCAGTATTGCAGATGGCAAACCTTCCATTGTGTTGGGTCTTGTGTGGACCATTATTCTTTACTTCCAGGTAAATAAACAAAACAAAAATCACACACCCACATAGACACACATGCATTCACTTACGCATGCATGAACATGCACTCACGCACACACATGCATGCACACACATGCATGCGCACACACACACGCACAAAAGCATGCTTATCTTAACTGTTTGATTCCGTAATTATTTTCCACCCTGTGCTGGAATTATTTTTTGAAGAATTCTAAACAGTGAAGTGTACCATCTTCTAT
Source organism: Oreohelix idahoensis (assembly GCA_024509875.1). Taxonomy (NCBI): domain Eukaryota; kingdom Metazoa; phylum Mollusca; class Gastropoda; order Stylommatophora; family Oreohelicidae; genus Oreohelix; species Oreohelix idahoensis. Next base: position 1,400,901 of record JAMPIV010001448.1, read on the forward strand.
TGTAAATTATATGTAAGTCGTTTCTGTGAACATGCACATATTATACATCAAACTATAGGAAAATGGATTGAGAGTTATAATATATAGTGTCTTTATTAGTTAACACCCGTAAATATGTCGTAGCATAGTCCTGCCTTAGGTGCTCCACATGATGTCACTGTCAAAATTTTGAAGTAGCCTTGATGCCAGATCACCGGAAGGGGGTACTAACATTGAATTAGTAACTGCCGTTGTCATGAGATGCATGTTTAGAAGACAGAAACGTACGAATGACGCGTTTTATTCCCATAGCTCTGGGGTTTGGGTAACCAAAGTTCAGTAGCTATCATTCCATCAAATTGATAAGATGACTTACAACTAGCTTCCACCAGTAGCATGGAGAATGAAAAAAGTTAGTTTTACTTGGGTCAACATTCAACTGTCACTGCAGATGTTATACCTTGCTTCACTATGTTGAAGATTGCAGCTCAGAACTAGGACCTGAAACTAGCAGGCCGATCTTTCTTATAATTCATTACTGAAGACTGAAAATAATGGCATGTAAGTAGAAGGTACAAGACCTCCAGCCCTATGTTTTTATTGGGACGTCGCTCGAGATTCGATATAGATTTTTCGTTTAGTTCATATAAGTCTAGCAAAAATGTGCTTAGTCTTGAGACATTATTATGATGAAGTGACGCCAGACTCTAAGCTGACCGTGAAATAGTAGTTAAATATTGATGAGAAAAAAATGAAAATCAACATTAGCACTTCATACAATTTATATTAATAAGGACAGCCACCATTTTAAAAAGGAAATAATGTTGGAAGGACTTTAGCAAATAACTTCAAGACTGCGACCACTGGCAACGTCACATCATGAAAACCCCAAAATTCATCATCTCACAGCATGAATTGAGAAATGAGAACCAATAACAGAAGATAATAAAAGAAGATGAATAACATCAAATAAAAAATGAAAACCGTGGTAGTTGGAATAGTATCAACTTCTAGATGTATTTGTTCAATAATTGTGAAGTTCCTATGTAACTGACATCATCATGTTCGTGATTCGTCACAAGTTGTTTTTTCTCTGTGCAGATGTCCATGTTTCTATGATGTATGAGCCAGTCATGATTTATTGAAGGTTTTTTCAATCAAATTAGAACCTTATGAAGGAAATGAACACTAAAGACCACCCTGGTCATATTATCAAGGAAATAATTGTGTGAAAATGAACTTTGAAATAAATATTTAGAGAAGGTCAGTTGGACTGATCACCGAGCAGATAATAAAAGGAAATATAAATTGAACTCCACTATCACGAACATCCGGCCCGAGACATTAACGACAAGCAAGTCTGGAAATGAAGGCGCAGCGGCCTTAGCATCTATTCCCTGAGACAATGACTGCGACTGCAACACACTTGGTATTCATAAAACCATGCTGCATGTAGATTGAAAAAAAAACTAAAAAGTTCACACAGGACAGTATGACTCATCAAAGATAATTTACTGTTGCAGACAATAACATTTTCTTTTAGTCTTTAAACATCAAGGTATTCCATTTACGAAATAATAAAACATTGAATATAGCCACAGTTAGCACATTTAGTGGTGTTCACACCATTTTTACTATGGTCCCTTATAAAAATACCAAAATATATAGAATAGTGCATTATGTAATTTTCAAACAAATAAACCAAAATAAAATCATATAATAACCTTTTACACTTGTTTCAGGTGTTAACAATACCCCTAGCTTCATCTTCTACCTATGACTAATCATTAGATGTAACTGTAGATTTAGTTCTGTGGTTTTTCTATGGGCCAGGGTAGGGCCATGCCCACTCATCACCTAAATCTAGTATGTCTAACATTTCTGCACCGCTACAGCTATTTGACAACAAACTGTGACTATGAAACAATCATCGTCACTGTCAACAATATTTCTAAGTAAGTTTGACACAGTTATTCGCTTCGGGGGCTTAGAATTTGTATATATAAATCCTGACATACTTCTGAAGTGATAACAAAGCAAAATGCAAACACGCGAATCGTCACACAAAATGTAATAATAATGTCAAAACACGTACACACAATGCACTGCACATCAAATTGGTTGTTTAAATAGTAACGAAAGTCAACCTATGCATTTAAAACATAAAATTAAACGGGTGAATTTTAGTGTTAATTTTTTTTATAAACTAACAACAATGCTCTCACTGTTGTTTCGGCACGGGCGTCAAAACTGACCAACGGTCTGACCGTTGTTTCATAGTCAAAGAGTTTAGCTACAGAGAACATTGTTCTTCATATTTTAGCCCCATCAGTATATTACAGTCACAAACTGTCTCAAAAAGTGATAGCTTCTGAAAAAAAAAAAATCACGGACATAAACGAAAGTCAAACTGCATTTATTGGACATTTGAAAATGATTGAATATTTTCGTCCAAAAGGGAGATTGAAAACAAAGGTATAAAATGACAGGTGAGAGATAAATAAGAAAAAAAGGTTTGTCCATAACAAGTAATAAAGGCCAGCAAAACATCCTGGTCTGATCAACATCTATAATAACAGTTTAGCAGTCAATAATATCATGATTAAACAAGTCAGAGAGTTAAAATACTAAAGAAGCTAGTTCAGAGAGGATGATAGAGTGGACAGGGCAGTAGAAATTAAAAAAAAAAAGTAAAGGTAGTCCCAAAGCAAAAACTGTCAAAGGGGAGTGAAGTATTACCATACTAGGTCCAGTTTTTTAATGAGGTGGGTTTGATAATTTCCCTTCCTGGCTGCTTTTTGCCTGCCTGTCACAAAGTGGATTTAAGTATAGAGTTATGTCTGAGTGTAAGACCAGACACTATTATTCTTCTTCTTCTTCCTCGTTCGCCTTCAGACTTCCACATTTATGACTCTAATAAAGGCAGTAGTCAACCCAAGGCTCCCAACATCACCAAACAGTAGACACTATTATGAGAAAGACTGAGAAGATAGATTTGGATGAGAAATGATAGTGAATGTGGACAGATGAGACTATTGGCTTCGAGGGTGAGAACCTAGATTGACTCTCCCTCTCCACTTCTGACGTATTTTATAGCTATAGACTCACCACCTCTGACACCCTTAAAGGAGATAAGGTTTAACTAACGACCACAGACACACTATACCGACAAATATAAAGACGTACAGTATAGTTAAAGAAAGTGACTGATCCAGACTACAGTTTATAGTTTATTTACACAATAAAATAAAGTACATATCAAGCATAAGTAACGTGCGTGGTCACACACCTGAAAAGAACAAAACCAAGTTAAACAAAAATGACAATTAATAAAATTAATAAAATCCAACCCTTTCACCCAAAACATTCAACCTGCATGGGGAAAAGAAAGAATCAAGGATTATACTCTATGAAATTGGTGGGGTCTCTTCTTCTTCTTTCGTTCGCTTGAAATATATTGTCTATATCTGCAATGTTGTTTCTTGTATAAACTTCACTGTCTTTTGTAGTTCATACAGAGGTCCGTATAGTTTTGCTTCCAGTGTTGTTTCTCTGGGCCAGCGGGTTTGCCTCAATATATCATATTCGGAGCAATCTTGAAGTACGTGCTCTGCAGTCTGGGGTGCCTGTCCACATGTACACATGGCTGAATTGCCAATCTTGAATTTTGTATACATGTGGCTGCGGAGGCGGTTGTGTCCTGTTCTGAGTCGCAGAATGAAAATTTGTTCTGATCTGTTCATAGCTTGGTAGTCATCCTGTGTTGGTGTTGGTGGCTTTCTGATTGATTTGATCATCTTTTACTTCTGATGGTACGTAACTGGTACATCCGGTTGCTCGTCTGCAGCACCTTCTTTAGCCAGTCCGTCTGCTCTCTCGTTTCCTGGTATTCCACAATGAGACGGTATCCACTGCATGGCAACCCTGCGCTGGTTGCACAGGTCTCAAATCACGAGCCACCACTCCTAATTATCTTATTTTTAATTTATTAAATTTGACCACCACTGTCCAGCTGTAGACCTAACTCCTGTCTACACAACCTCTGCATGAATTTTCTAAAGTCCTACACTGCAGCTCACGAACACTGCTCCACAAACTGACTTCTTCAATAAAACTTCAGAAGCTGTCCTCTGCTCTGATTTTATAACTCTTTATCACTTCTGTCTCTCCACTCTAAGCATTCAGAAGGAATTTTAACCCTATCTCCCTCCACGAATTTTCTCTGTTGATGACTTGGGCTTTAGACTCAGTGACTCTCTGACGCGGCTGTCACCTTCAGAGGATCTGATGAGTGGCTGGTTGGGAAAAGTATGATTTCCCTATCTCTGTTCCATTGTACTGATAACGGATCTGGTTCACTACCACGACATGTGATAGCTGAAGGCGGTAATTAGATTCAAGGCTTTATTGTGGCCTTCTGATGAGCACTAGGCAACGCGCCTATCTGATGTGCTTTAGCGAGCTTAGAGCTCCTGATTTCTAGAACCAGTTCCCGCTGAAGATTTTTCTCTTCACTGCAAGGGAACTTCTCGGTTCTTTCACCTCTGGCGCTATCTCGAGCACTCGGCTCCTGAGATGACAAATTTGCCGTTGGTAACTTGTAAGGGCCGGTTTCAACCCCCCTTTTGTGCCGCAAAACTGCTGAAAACAAAACAAATAACAACTTATGTACAACCACTTCCATTAAATCTCAACCAAAGCATATAACCACCTAAATAAAGACCACTCCACTCAATCCCCTACTCAACTATGCCCAGCAATAATTAAATGTTTATGCCCCAAAGTCAGCCTCCCATACAATTCCCTCTCTGATCTCTCTACCCCGTTTCAAAGTAAACATCAGTCTGGTAATAAAACTCCCAGACATGGCTGACCTAAATCTTTTGTTACGCTCGTCTAGCCACGGAGTCACAACAATTCAAACTGAGGGAAACTCCTGTACTAAATTCCTAGCCCTACTTTATTTTTACAGGCTGACTTTTGATGCTCATCACCTTATGTGAGAAGTTAATGTGATTGAATTTACAACAGGCCCCAAGTTTCGGTTCCTAGCATTTTTTTTACGTTTTTAAGGAAGATTACGGTGGGATTTTTTATCTTATTAGTTTTTTTTATTTCTCTTTGTATAATAATAGAGTTTGGACTTTTTGTGTAGATTAAGAATTACGGTTTCTAGCAAAGATGGTAGTTTTAACTTTTAGACTGGCACCAGCGCGCTGTTTCATTGAGATAATTCGTTCATGGAAGATTTTCCAGTGTAACATAATGGCAGAGCATTTTCGGTTCTTCTCAGTGAGCGCGCTATAATTTTTAGTAAGGGTGAAATCAGATGGGGGTAGAGGGGGAGTTTTAAGCGCGTGGAAACAGGTCAGCAACGGAATTTTTCAGCTTGATCGTAAGTTCTAAAATTAGATCATGACCGCAGGCAATTCCTGGCCCGTTGATTGGTTCATAGATCGACCCGCTTAAGAACAAAGCCTAGCTATGACTCACGCGTAGCGTGGTCTGGGGTAATAAATAAGCGGGGTTCCCTGGCAGAAGGGGAGATTTTTTTTGAACTTCTACGCCTTGGAAAAGAACTGTCTGTATTTATATACAGAGCCGTCTGCTCTTTCGAGAGAAATTCGTGCTGGTAAATATGAAGTTAATTAAGCTTTAATAGTTTATAAGATTTTTGCAGAGTTGTTTCTAGGAGGTAAAGTTAATTCATAGAAGTAGAGCCATCAATGCTATAATTTTAATTGACTATAACTGACAGCGCAATTAGGTATTTTGTGAAAAGGTAGTAGGGAATTTTGATAGTTTCCTCAGAGTAGCTGTTTGTATAAATTGGAATATTACTGTTATTTGTCAGAAGACAGGGGATCTAATTTTTCCTGGATTTGTGATTTTAAATGGTGCAGCGTAAAACACGCTCGCGGAATTAAATTAATTTTAGTTCATAACGGACATGCCATGAGTTACCCTCTTATCTAAATTATTATCAGAGTGCATTCATTCTTTTTATGAGATAATGAAAGCTTAAAGATGGTAGATGTTAAATACTATAATTTTGAGACACGATGCACGTAATTTCATTGTGATTTTCAAGGATTTGGAGAGAGGGGTACCGGAGCACGTGCTGTGTCTATTTTCTTAGAGGGGTGAATCTGAAAAACGGAAGGAGAGGGGAGATAGCGGGGTATGCATTGTAAAATAGGATTTCAGTTCCTTTAGAAATGTTAATGTACATTGTTATCAGAATCGGGTGTAAATAATATTCCCGACACGTGGGTGTAGATTTCTCAATATTTGAGTTATAATATTAGCGAATAATACGCTAGGGTTTTGGTGTGTATTTAATTGTTCAAGTGTGTGTAAATTACCAGCGGACTAATTTGTGTAACGCTGTGGTAATAGAACGAGTGGCTTTAAATGTTAGAGCATGGGAAATTGTGTATTTTTCTCTGTGTGGGTAAAACCTACATTTTGAAGTCAGCAGTTACGGGTCTAGTTGGGATTTTTAATTAGTCCCTTATTTAATAGACATATGTTTATACTGATGAATTCATGGAGACGGGAGATTATTGTCTCGGGTGAAGTCTATTGTATTTGGGTAGCCAGGTAAACACATCGATCATTGTTAAATAGTAGGGCCAGGAATTTACTGGCAACAGGTTCATTCAGTGGTTAGAATGTTGTGACGGGCTAACCTAAGCTGAGTCTGGAGATTAGAGTGTCGATAGGACAGTATTTGAGGGAAAGTGGGGGTTGGCATGTTTACTAATCGCTGAAGCGATACTAGAGCATGGGAGCTGTATGGAAGATTTGAAAACTTAGGTGTTAGAGATTTGCAAAAACTTAAGTGTTAGATATTTGAGACTTAAGTGGTTGAAGAGTTGGGATTTAAGTGTTGAAGAGTGAGAGTTAAGGGAGTTAAGTGTTAAGGATATGGAAAATTTGTTGTGCGATATATATTTGTTATTGTTTTGTCCACAGCAGATATTTTCCAGGCGTGGCAGCTAGGGCTACAGTAGTCCTTGAGCGGCTAGAAGTTCGCCGGTCTTCTCAGGAGAAGAAGAGTCGGCAGAGCCAGGAAAGAAAGTGGAGTAGTGACAAGGGGTTCACTGGTGCAAACGTTTTGTACCCAAGAGAGCAAGGAGCTGGAAGCACAGACTTCTTCAGCAAGAGCAAGAGGTTCTTAATAAAATTCGGAGCTATTCACGCTCAGATAAAGCACACACTGAACCTAGGCGCAGGGCCTAGAGGTGTCGTGATTGGTCGGTCATAATAACACCGACGGCCCAGACCCAAGAGATGGGTAACGGGGCCTGTGATTTTTCCAGAATCGTCATTTGGTAGTGCAGAAGAGTCCAAGTCGAGAAACCAGAATGCCAATTCAAGTTAGCAGCTACAACGGCAGTCAGAGGAAAGAGGGTAAAATACCTCTGAGCTGCAATAGAGGGAGAGAAGGAGAGTAGTGGAGGAGTCGTTTTTTTTCTGTAGGAACTAGGAGTGTCAGACAGACACTGAACATAACATTAGAACTCAGCAAGTCATCTGTAAGTTGTGTCGGAGGAGATAGAAGGGTTCTGGTCGTGGACTAGTCAGAGAATATTTAGCCTATAGTGGAGCAGCGGTGTAGGCACGTCATTTGTGTAGAACCACGTCTGCAGACAGACGGACAGTAGGAGTTAGGGTGTGTTTACATGATATCAGGTTGATTAGGAGAAAGACGGATCTGGTGTTCGAGATCCTCCTTCACATGTTGTTGTATTACTTACCTTTCTTCCTTACAGGTTGAGGGGAGGGCGACTGTGGGGTTACCTTACCTAATCACTTGAAATTAATTGTTATGTTCTTTCCAGGTGTAGGAACACGCATGTTTATTCTATTTTTGTAGTATGTTATATGAATTTTTTTTTGTGTGGTGTAAATAAAATCCATTGTAAATTTCCGGCTGGATCAGTCACTTACTTCAACCTATATGTTGTCTGTAAGTGGTGTCTGTGGTGTTAAGTATTAAACCTTATCCCAGTCTTGGTAGCTAGAGGTAGTGAGGTTATCGCAAAACATTACGTCACTTAGTGGCAAGGGAGAGTCAATTTCGGTTCTCGACCCTTGACGCCAATAGCCTCATCTCCCACAGTCACTGTTATTTTCTTCTGAAATCTATCTTCTTAGTCTTTCTTTCCACTAGGGTCTAGTCTATTTAGGTAGACAGCCTCTAGTAATGAATCCACTTCGTGACAAAGTGGGTGCTATCGTCCGGTGAATCATCTTTGTTACGTTCAATTCTGTGATCTTGACAAAGTGGCGGCGTTCGTCCGGTAGATCATCTTTGTTGGGATCAATTCTGTGATCGTGTCAAGATTCATAGATTGTTTCTATAGGAAGTTCTGGGAAATAGATTCTTTATATCCCCTAGACTAGAGCTATATATAAACTGATCCAGCTAATAGTTTTTTTTCCACAGGAAGTTTCTCCACAGGGTGCAGTCAGATTGTAGCTGTAGTTAGTTTGATGACTAGAGGTAACTGATGGCTAACTGAATTTTTCTTAACAGGAAGGTAAATTCGGGTTTTTAGGTAGCTGCTTAATGAAAATTTTTTCAGGTAGTTCTTCAGATTGGTGCTAGTCTGAGTTCGGGTTTTGGGACATTGGTTACACAGGGAGTAGTGCCCAGAAGGTAACAGTAAATTTTTCGTGTTCCTTTTTTGTCATTTCCCCTCGTTGTGAGTTACTGCTGATTTGTCAGGTAAGATGGCTGAATTGGTCAAGCTACTTACTGCATGGAAGGACGCAGCTAAAAGCATGGGGATGAATGAGGCCGAGACTAGGGCTTACATTATGAGGGAACAGGACCGGCAGACGGAGAAAGAAGAGAGGGCCCGACTGGCAGAGATGGACCTGCGTAAATTGGAAGCGGAGAAAGAAGAGAGGGCCCGACTGGCAGAGATGGGCCTGCGTAAATTGGAAGCGGAGAAAGAAGAGAGAGGGCCCGACTGGCAGAGATGGACCTGCGTAAATTGGAAGCGGAGAAAGAAGAGAAGGCCCGTCAGGCAGAGGAGAGAAAGGCAGAAAGGGAGGCGAAGGAAAGGGCCACAGAAGCAGAGAGACAGCATGAACTTGCCCTGCGTTCACTGGAACTGCAGTACCGATCTTCGGAAGGCAGTTCGGCTAACGGAGATTCTCCCGGAGCAGGGGCGACAGACACCTCAGGAAACGGAGGGCCCCGGATGGCAGCCATGAATTTTCCAATGGACTCTTTCCCTAACGGGAATGAGAAAATTGACATATTCCTGGAAAAATTTGAACGAATGGCAAAAGCGTACGGGTTGGATGAGAGTTTGTGGTGCCTCAAATTATCTCAGTCGTTGAAAAAACCAGGCCTACGACATCTATAGTAAGATGCTCAGTGATGAACAAAATAACTTTGAGGCCCTTCGTAACGCACTGGTTACAACGCTTTCAGTGGACTCCCCGTAAGTGCCAAGCTATGTTCAGGGAGAGCAGGCCGGAGAAAGGAGAAAGTTTTCCCCATTTCGCAGAAAGGCTGAAGAATTATCTCACTCGTTGGAGAGAATTGTCGGGTCTAGCAAAAACTTTTGAAGGACTCGAAGAGCTTGTCATGTGCGAACAAGTGAAAGCACACATGTCTCCAGACTTGAGGAGGTATCTGGCGGAGCAGGGCGCCCAGCAACTGGACCAGATCATTCTTTTTGCTGAAAGGTTCCAGACGGCACAGGCCGAAGTACTGGGCCAGAAACGAAAACACCCAGACCTGCCAGCACTGGACCAAGGAGCATCGGCATCGCAGTCGTTTTCATCTTCTGCTCATCAGCAGCAGGGGCCGTCTCGCAAGGAGCCCCATCCCATTCATAACCTGCGGCCCCAACCGCATAACAGAGCACAGGCGACAACGTCTCAGGAACCTGCTAGAAACAGGGGAGAAAACGACAGGTACTGTCGCGATTGCCGTACTTTCTCTCACTGGACTTCTCGGTGTGTAAACAAACCACCCACTCACCATACAGCGTGTTTAAGGGCGGTGAGAGTGAAAAAAGGGAACAATTGGGAACCTTTCAAAGCAGAGAAGTGTTTCTCTAACAGTGGACCAGCAGTAGTGAATGGGACTGCTACCACTTGTTTATTTGACAGCGGGCTTACTTACCCGAGTATAGTCGCCCGACATTTGGTACAACCAGGCCAAATGACTAAGGAAAAGGTTGATATTGGTGGAGTTTTGAGGGGAGGGACCTCACAGCGTCTGCAGATAGCCAATATTAAGGTGGAGAGCAGGTTTGTGCGTGGCACAATCAAAGCTGCTGTAATGGAACAGCCAGCTTATGACTTCATCTTGGGGGCCCCATATATAGTTTTGGGAAACCCCCCAGTCCCGATCCTTGCTGGTGCAAGGGGGCCTACTACAGGCCAGAGAAGTGAAAAGGGAATGTCCCGGATTCACGGAGCCCCACGAGAGCTCAACCAGCCACGCCTTGAGATGGAGAGGTTAAATACCTCCAAGGTTAGTGGAATGGTTTTTGCAGAGGCGTATCCCTCTGACAGCCCTGTTAAGCCGAAGGGCCAAACAGCGGCGACGCCTTTGATTTTGGAAATACCTTCGTTGTCGTCGGGAATTAGGCCCCCGATGGTATTACCTCCTGAGAGCGAGGAACATACTGACAAGAGTGGTAGAACGTATGTACACGACCAGCGCAATCTTCATAGGGCAGAAGACAGCGAATCGAGCGAACATATGTTTCCAACCAGCCCTGGAGCCCCATCCGACCAGCACTTTACTCAGACGGAGGAGGACAGTGATCTGAGAAACCGTTTGCCTATAAACGGAGATGGGCCCCATCCCGCTGCTAGCTCGCTAACAGAAAGCGGCTCTTGCAAAGAGGCAAGAAGCAAAAACGTACCACCAAATGCGTTCTGCTTAGTAGGGGAAACGGATGTCGCTGAGGTCAGGCGCAACCCAGTGAGAACCCCTGGTGGGAGAGTAGAGAAAGGAGCAATCTCTACGCAACCTCTAGGCAAACCAGAGGGGAGTGAAGCGATCGGAGAATTTATGCTGGAAGCACCAGATAGTTCGCACCTTCATCGCCATATACCTGCGGTCTCAAACCCGCCGAGGTGCAGCAAGGTAGTCGCCATCGTCAGGCAGCCACAAAGCCAGTTGGTCAGGGCAGCTGACCAAGACAGCTTTTTTACGGACATAGCCAAGGAAGGTTCAGACCCACCATTGGATGGCACAGGTCCGAAAAAAGTTCAACTCTTCCACTGGAGCATGGGAGTTGGTAGAAGAAGAAGAAGGAGGAAACGTAGAAGAAGAAAGTCGCAGGACAACCATGGGAGTTGTAGTCGCCAGGCGGTATTCACCAGTTGTGATCGTACAACTTCAGGACTGACAGTCAGATCTGTAGACTTGTATAGGGGCCAGTCTGGAAATACAAGATCACATTAAATTAGATCGTGTACCACGAACTTGAAGAGGGGGGTAATGTGAGAAGTTAATGTGATTGAATTTACAACAGGCCCCAAGTTTCGGTTCCTAGCATTTTTTTTACGTTTTTAAGGAAGATTACGGTGGGATTTTTTATCTTATTCGTTTTTTTTTATTTCTCTTTGTATAATAATAGAGTTTGGACTTTTTGTGTAGATTAAGAATTACGGTTTCTAGCAAAGATGGTAGTTTTAACTTTTAGACTGGCACCAGCGCGCTGTTTCATTGAGATAATTCGTTCATGGAAGATTTTCCAGTGTAACATAATGGCAGAGCATTTTCGGTTCTTCTCAGTGAGCGCGCTATAATTTTTAGTAAGGGTGAAATCAGATGGGGGTAGAGGGGGAGTTTTAAGCGCGTGGAAACAGGTCAGCAACGGAATTTTTCAGCTTGATCGTAAGTTCTAAAATTAGATCATGACCGCAGGCAATTCCTGGCCCGTTGATTGGTTCATAGATCGACCCGCTTAAGAACAAAGCCTAGCTATGACTCACGCGTAGCGTGGTCTGGGGTAATAAATAAGCGGGGTTCCCTGGCAGAAGGGGAGATTTTTTTGAACTTCTACGCCTTGGAAAAGAACTCTGTATTTATATACAGAGCCGTCTGCTCTTTCGAGAGAAATTCGTGCTGGTAAATATGAAGTTAATTAAGCTTTAATAGTTTATAAGATTTTTGCAGAGTTGTTTCTAGGAGGTAAAGTTAATTCATAGAAGTAGAGCCATCAATGCTATAATTTTAATTGACTATAACTGACAGCGCAATTAGGTATTTTGTGAAAAGGTAGTAGGGAATTTTGATAGTTTCCTCAGAGTAGCTGTTTGTATAAATTGGAATATTACTGTTATTTGTCAGAAGACAGGGGATCTAATTTTTCCTGGATTTGTGATTTTAAATGGTGCAGCGTAAAACACGCTCGCGGAATTAAATTAATTTTAGTTCATAACGGACATGCCATGAGTTACCCTCTTATCTAAATTATTATCAGAGTGCATTCATTCTTTTTATGAGATAATGAAAGCTTAAAGATGGTAGATGTTAAATACTATAATTTTGAGACACGATGCACGTAATTTCATTGTGATTTTCAAGGATTTGGAGAGAGGGGTACCGGAGCACGTGCTGTGTCTATTTTCTTAGAGGGGTGAATCTGAAAAACGGAAGGAGAGGGGAGATAGCGGGGTATGCATTGTAAAATAGGATTTCAGTTCCTTTAGAAATGTTAATGTACATTGTTATCAGAATCGGGTGTAAATAATATTCCCGACACGTGGGTGTAGATTTCTCAATATTTGAGTTATAATATTAGCGAATAATACGCTAGGGTTTTGGTGTGTATTTAATTGTTCAAGTGTGTGTAAATTACCAGCGGACTAATTTGTGTAACGCTGTGGTAATAGAACGAGTGGCTTTAAATGTTAGAGCATGGGAAATTGTGTATTTTTCTCTGTGTGGGTAAAACCTACATTTTGAAGTCAGCAGTTACGGGTCTAGTTGGGATTTTTAATTAGTCCCTTATTTAATAGACATATGTTTATACTGATGAATTCATGGAGACGGGAGATTATTGTCTCGGGTGAAGTCTATTGTATTTGGGTAGCCAGGTAAACACATCGATCATTGTTAAATAGTAGGGCCAGGAATTTACTGGCAACAGGTTCATTCAGTGGTTAGAATGTTGTGACGGGCTAACCTAAGCTGAGTCTGGAGATTAGAGTGTCGATAGGACAGTATTTGAGGGAAAGTGGGGGTTGGCATGTTTACTAATCGCTGAAGCGATACTAGAGCATGGGAGCTGTATGGAAGATTTGAAACTTAGGTGTTAGAGATTTGCAAAAACTTAAGTGTTAGATATTTGAGACTTAAGTGGTTGAAGAGTTGGGATTTAAGTGTTGAAGAGTGAGAGTTAAGGGAGTTAAGTGTTAAGGATATGGGAATTTGTTGTGCGATATATATTTGTTATTGTTTTGTCCACAGCAGATATTTTCCAGGCGTGGCAGCTAGGGCTACAGTAGTCCTTGAGCGGCTAGAAGTTCGCCGGTCTTCTCAGGAGAAGAAGAGTCGGCAGAGCCAGGAAAGAAAGTGGAGTAGTGACAAGGGGTTCACTGGTGCAAACGTTTTGTACCCAAGAGAGCAAGGAGCTGGAAGCACAGACTTCTTCAGCAAGAGCAAGAGGTTCTTAATAAAATTCGGAGCTATTCAGGCTCAGATAAAGCACACACTGAACCTAGGCGCAGGGCCTAGAGGTGTCGTGATTGGTCGGTCATAATAACACCGACGGCCCAGACCCAAGAGATGGGTAACGGGGCCTGTGATTTTTCCAGAATCGTCATTTGGTAGTGCAGAAGAGTCCAAGTCGAGAAACCAGAATGCCAATTCAAGTTAGCAGCTACAACGGCAGTCAGAGGAAAGAGGGTAAAAATACCTCTGAGCTGCAATAGAGGGAGAGAAGGAGAGTAGTGGAGGAGTCGTTTCTGTAGGAACTAGGAGTGTCAGACAGACACTGAACATAACATTAGAACTCAGCAAGTCATCTGTAAGTTGTGTCGGAGGTGATAGAAGGGTTCTGGTCGTGGACTTTGTGAGAGTCAGAGAATATTTAGCCTATAGTGGAGCAGCGGTGTAGGCGCGTCATTTGTGTAGAACCACGTCTGCAGACAGACGGACAGTAGGAGTTAGGGCGTGTTTACATGATATCAGGTTGATTAGGAGAAAGACGGATCTGGTGTTCGAGATCCTCCTTCACATGTTGTTGTATTACTTACCTTTCTTCCTTACAGGTTGAGGGGAGGGCGACTGTGGGGTTACCTTACCTAATCACTTGAAATTAATTGTTATGTTCTTTCCAGGTGTAGGAACACGCATGTTTATTCTATTTTTGTAGTATGTTATATGAATTTTTTTGTGTGGTGTAAATAAAATCCATTGTAAATTTCCGGCTGGATCAGTCACTTACTTCAACCTATATGTTGTCTGTAAGTGGTGTCTGTGGTGTTAAGTATTAAACCTTATCCCAGTCTTGGTAGCTAGAGGTAGTGAGGTTATCGCAAAACATTACGTCACTTAGTGGCAAGGGAGAGTCGATTTCGGTTCTCGACCCTTGACGCCAATAGCCTCATCTCCCACAGTCACTGTTATTTTCTTCTGAAATCTATCTTCTTAGTCTTTCTTTCCACTAGGGTCTAGTCTATTTAGGTAGACAGCCTCTAGTCCTAAATCCACTTCGTGACACCTTACACAATATAAAACTAGGAAAGATGAACTCCCGTCTCAGTAATATTAATTACATCTCTTGTCTTCTGACTACACAACAATAAAATGCCCAATAAAATAACGTACACAAAATACACTAGCATATTTATACTGCAAAAATTATAAACAAATCGAGGTTACCTATATATATCGGACCCTCGCAATTTCCGTATTGATAAAGCCTAAGGACTTAACCTTCTACAATTAATTTCGCAAGCGTATTTACGCTGCAAATATGATAGATCAAAAGATAAGGAAATATTAAGTACACCCCTGTCTTCTGACTATATAACAAAGTAATAACCCAATTAAATAAAATACACAATTACGCCCGTGTATCTACTCTGCCCCTATCATAATCGCGTTGCGATTTTCCCAGTCTACCAATTACCTATGACAGAGCGCCGCATATCTAAACGCTATACTCACACAGATAATATCACAAAGCTACCCCAACAACCAAAGATCGAACTAGCTTAACCTAGAAAAACATTATATGCACACTTGCATTTACATTTTATCTCTAAGATAGTAATTGATGGCGCTTACGTTTATATGAAAGCTAATTTAACTCCCTGAAGAGAAACTTACGTTATCGTGCTAAGGTTCTATTAAGAATCGAATTATAAGTACCACGCTAAATTAAAATATGAACATACCCAATTCGAATTTCCCACTTAAGAGCAGTCGAAAATGACTTTGTTTGCACGGCTGAATTTCTGGCGACAAAAGAGACCCGCTAATGATTTACCCTGTTATTTATCCAAGGGATCCCACGCCAGAACACACACCCTACGTCATTGCTTGGCGTCGCTCTTAAACCAATAATATTCCTGCATTTCATAAACTATTGAAATCCCCCAATGATAACGCAAGCTACTCATGACTCATATTATTACCGCTACCGCGCGTCCAAAATTGCGTTACGTAAGATAATGTTACATCGACCGCGTGAGCAAAATTAACTTTAATTCGATCCTAGCACCAGTTTTAAGTACCTGGGTAGTGCTTGTTCACACCCACCCCCAATTTACGTGGGTAGGTGCGGGTTTTTCGGTTTTATCCGAGCTGAAAAATCTACCCAGCCTAAAATAACTACAACGCCTAGTAAATACAATAAAATGACCGCGATTAATTTAACAAAGGAAATACGACTACTTGCACGCAATTACTTTAAAGAAAAGAAAACTGGTGTGAGTAAAACTTAAATCCTACAGTAATCCCTCCTGAAAACACAATTAATTACCAAGAGAAGAAGACTAAACAATTAGTTATAGAACAAAATTACAGGGAGAAGAAGAATGGTCTCATAACACCATAAATAATTATCTAGAGAGAACGACTGGGGCCTATTGAAAAATAAAATCACAGTACCACATCACACTGCCCTAACTCAAAAGCAGAGTCAAGTACCCATTACATCTGGGTAGACTGGAGCATGATACTACCAAGTTTTGATCATGAAATGTGGCAACTTTTGCAGAAAGAGCAAAACTCTCTAGGACACACATTGAGGAACCCGTTGTAAGCATTACAAGGCAGTCCTTATTCTAGAATTCCCAGGGTAAATGAGGCAGAGGTAGACAATAAAAACACATGGAGAAGAGAACTGGAGACAGAAGTGAAAATGATGAAGAAGACGTGGAAAGAACTTGAGCTGATGGCAGCTAAAGGTTATTGGTTGATTTAATAGTATACTATTAACTGCATTGCTACTATTGTAGGAACAAGTATTGTTTAGAATGATTTGGTTTGGTTTGAAGGACTGTCTTCATTACACATGCACAACTCCATCAGTGCTCCGATCTCTTCCCTTAGATCACACAAGGAGGATCTCAGCACAGTGCACGAACTCCGTAGCACCGGCGAGAATCCCAATGTTTGTTTATTGGAATCACACATTCTGTAATATTGTTGTGGTGTGTAGGTTTCTAATTTTTTTAATTTTGCCAGGGCAGCGGCCATGTGGCCTACTCTTTACGATTTCCTACTGCCGTGGGATTTTTAACATGTGCAACTTGCACACAGGACCTCCTATTTATTTGCCCTTATCCGAGAAGGCCAAGCATCTGATCTCACTATCCAGGAGACCAGGGGGAGTATGACATCATTTGGACCACTGGTTTTGAAAAAAAAATTTCCGAAATTTATATTCCCTCAACTGGGAATTGAACCTGACACCTCTAGAATTTGAGGCAGACACCATACCTCTTAGCCATTCCGACCCCCTGAAAGATACACCTCTCATATACTTTCAGATACTACCGTGATTAGAGTTGTCAATGACACAGGTGTCTGTTCACCACCATTTTGGTGCTGATGTTGATGTTAGGCTTTCTGATGATAGTATTTACTTTTTTTCAGATTGAGGAGACATTCAGTTCTGCTGGTAATGAAGGTGAAGTCAAGAAAAAAGGACCACTGCCAAAGCAAAATTTGCTGGACTGGGCGGAAAATGTTTTATCAAAGTAAATGCCACTTAAAAATAATTTATAATAGTAGAATGCTCAAATTTATAAAAGTTCTGTTCTGTTCATGTATGTCCTACATATGTCATTGTAAAAATGTTAGAGCTGCCCATGTTATGTTGTATCCAACTTATTTCACATACAGACTATAGATCTTATCTACTATCCAAGTGTATGTTACCTGTAGAATATTCTCATAAGGTTCATTGAACAGCTATACAATCTAAGTTATTAAAAAAATTGTCCATCCGTCTCACTCATTCTTGAAAAGACCTTTGACAGCTTAGACAGAGAATCACTTTGGACACTGGTAAGGCATTACAGAGTCCTCCATAAGTTCATTAACTAAATGTAGAAAACATTCAAAGATACAAAATGCAGAATTCTTAATGAAAGGCAATTGCAGAACCCTTTGAGACAAGAACTGGAGTGTGGCAGGGATACATATAACTATGAACTTTGCAACATTAATAAACTGTGTAATGGCTTGCGGTGTTAACCCTTGGCTTACAAGATGGATAGCAGCTGCCTTAACTGAGAGATCAGTGGCATTTGCTTGGGAACATGGGCATCAGACTCAATGCCCATTTGCCTGGGACTACCCCAGGGTTCTCCACTATCATCAGTGCTGTTTAATATCTATATAGCGAAAGTAGCCACCATTCAGTCAACTAGGTTGGGACTTTTGCTGATGACATACTTATTTATAGAACCTGCTCTGACCGACAAGAAATGGTTAATAGCATACATGGGACACTACAGGAGGTGTCTAAATGGTGCGAGGAAACTGGCTCCAAAGTCAATCCCAACAAGGCCTGCATGATGTGGTGTTCTTTGAACAACTCCTTTGTGAAAACAGACCTCCCAGATATCCTTCTCAATGGACATAAAATTGAACAGCAAGAGAAGCTGAAATACCTTGGAGTTACATTTGATCGCGGGTTCTCGTATAAGTACCATGTTGCGCAAATCACACTGAAATGCAGGAGAGGTCTAGCAGCCCTGAAAATAATGGCTGTGGCGCATCTGGAGCAGAGATTACTATTTCTTCTTTATCATCAGCTAGTCATATCGGTCACTGAGTATGGGCTGGGAACACTCATGCTGTCAGTAACACAATGTGAGTGACTAGAACGCATTAAAAATGAAGGGATGCATATAGTCTTGGGCAGTACGAGAGATACCCCCGTTGTGACAATGAGGTACATGCTTGGAGTGCTGTCGATTAGATCCAGATATGAGATGGCCCAAGCAAAAGCCTATATGCGAGTAACCACGGACAAACTGCACCCCCTGCATGGAAACATAGCTGACATAAAGGGAGCAAGAATAAAGAGAGGGATGTCATGGATGGCACAGGCAGAAACAACGATCAAGCAGGTGGCCACAGTTGAAAACATATTCAAAGGGGAAGAGTGGAGTATGTCAGATGAGAACTGGATTAATTACCAGCAAGTCATCATCAGCCTTGGCAGAGAGTGTAGAACTTGGTGCAATGGAAAAGCAGAACTGAAAATTAACCAACTGATACATGATCATGCTGGGGATAATGACGCCATTGTGTATACAGATGGGTCTGTGATCCGTGGTGAGAAATCAGGCTGGGGGCTTCTCTGCTAGGGTAAAAGGCAGAATCGTCGTGGAACATAGCGGGGCTTACAAGATAACAACTTCCAGCATGAGAATGAAGGTAGAGGCAGTTACTGCAGCCTTAAGGTGGATATCTAAAACTTCATTCACAAAGGCAGTTATTGTGTCAGACTCTCAGTCCATGCTTCGAAAGGTTCAAAGTTGTTGGTTGCGGCATGAATGGAAAACATTCATAGAAGCTTCGAGTCTACAAGAGCTGGTGTGGATCTACTGTCCTGGTCATGCAGGAGTATGTGGTAATGAGAGAGCTGACAGACTCGCAGCAAGAGCACCCACAGTGGGGACACTGGATATGGATAAGGAAGACATACTGAGAACAATTAATGATCGCCTGTTAGAGAATGACACTGCAATAGATGAATCATCAAGGTTAAGACTGTTGGAATATGGCATCAATCATAAGGCTAGCAGAGATGGATGTATCAGAGGATGCATCTGTCGTGTATACAACCAGTGAGCTACAGGAACTGTCAGCATTCACACTCTTTGACATATACTGAGGGAGACTGAGCACCTATGGGTTTGCCTGGAGTGCAGTGTTGTCGATTCTGTATAACAATAACATCTTGTCACATTTTTCTTCCTTCAGGCCGTAGATTAGATTTTGAAAACAACAGCATCAGCCAACAAGTTTTGAATTCAGTGAACTCTGGTAAAACAGCTTGGTGATCCAAATTTGGCTGATGAACTTGCTCTTCTGTACTATAACCAGATGATAGACAAAATGAGAATACTTGATGGTCGCAGCAAATGGATCTGAGAATACACAAAGAAAGGACAAAGATTATGACAATAAACATGGCTAATGACAGACAGCCTGACGCACTTGGTGAAACATCCTTTCAATATATGGACTCGTGAATATAACTTGATAGTAACAGACAAAGTTAGAGGAACAACAGTGATATCTAAATAAAAACAAGAATAAAAATCAAGAGGAGCTTTAACTGAACTGTGAATTATATGGAACTCAAATTTTTTATGCAGACAACACAAAAACAGAATCATCAACTTAGATGCCAAGGATATGGGACTTTGAAACATGGAGAACAACAAAAACATAAAAATCCTGAGGTCGCAGACGTTCATAAATGCAATCATACGTGAAATAGAACGATCTAAAATGAATGACATGATCAGCAATGTGGAATGGATGGAAAGAACCAGACAAATACCAGTGGAACTAGAGGTGAAGAAAAAACATTGGTGTTGGATAGGACACACCCTGAGGAAAACAACTGATATTACCAGGCAGTCCTTATTCTAGAATCCCCAAGTTAGGAGAAATGGAGGAGACCCAAAAACATATAAAGAAGGACATTAGAGATTAGAGACAGACATGAAAGGGATACAGAAGACTTCAGCTTGAACTGATGGCACAGGTCAGGAAGGCTTGGCATGAGCTCATTGAAGACAATATGCTCCACAGAGGGCTGAAAGGTATGATTGAAGAACACCATAAGTGCTTTATCACAAGCTTTCTGCAAGTGCCAATTGTAATGGTGGCCCAATGCACCTTTTACAACATAAAAGGAGAATGATGAATGAATGATTCGTGGTGCTGCTTATTGTTGCTTATTCATTTTGCCAAGAACCATTCTGCATATGTTCAGGAATGTTTCTGTTTGTTGATGGGGTCATCTCCATGGTTATCTTGTTTCCTACTAGAGTTACTTGCCCTTATACTTCTACTTTTCTACTTCTTCCTGTTTCTAAGATGGTCGATTAAACATGTCGTTATGTATTCAGTGTGTTCGCCTTCGTGATTATGCTTCGTAACGTGAGTATGTATGACAGCCAGCCACGTCTCATTATATTTAATAATATTTACTACACACGACAATAATTATCAACACTGTTATTTGCACCAATGAGTATCAGTGGTTTATTCCATGAAGTGCTGTACATAATATTGATTAATACATGTTTTGCCATTACCACAGCAAGCTTTTGGAGAGATCTTAAATCTAACTGGGCCATATAAGGAATACATCCATAGTTATTTATTATGAATGGGAGAAAAATGTTCTTAAATTTTGTTTTTTAACTTTTATCTAGGAAATATGGATTGCATATAAAAGACTTTGGCAAAAGCTGGAAAGATGGTGTGGCTTTTAATGCCATGATACACAACATTCGGCCAGACCTGGTGGACATGGATCAGGTCCAGAGACAAGAAGCACGGATAAACCTGGAGCATGCCTTCTCCACTGCCGAAACAGAGTTGGGTATTCCCAGGTTGCTAGATCCGGAAGGTTAGACTTTAATCTCAGCTTTTGGTGTTTGGTTTAGGAACAGAAATATTGTCTATAACATATATGCCTATGATGAAATATTAACACATTAACTACCGTGAGCCGGTAAGACCAGCTTTTGAAATCCTATCTTTTGGACCGCGAGCCGCTCAGAGCGTCGATCTATGTTTAGTAATAAAACGAATGAAAAATGTACTGAAACACTTTCTGATCTGGTTCGAGATTTTAAGTTGCCACCGGAAAACAAATTCCCAAAGCATGATTGTTGTAGAACACTGGAAAATTGATATTATGTTCATATTTTTCAGCGTTTTGGGTTAGTTACCAAATCGTGTAAAACTGTTTACCGTGGCAACTAGTGATAGGACCACAAAAAATGCTTGTACATCTCATCTAACGGCTGAATAGGCTAGAAACTTGTTTCAACAATTGACTGATAGATCTAGCGACAAGGACAAGAGTGAAAATGGTGTGCACATTGATTGAAATAGTGATTTTGATAGCAATGGGGCGCAAGCAGTTATAATTGTAAAAATATTGCAAGTCCTCGGACATTGGAGGGCCGTTAAATAGAAACAACCTCGATTAGAGTTACAAATGGTGTTTATTGTAATAGTACATTCATTTATCTTTAAAATGACGTGTAATTCATAAAAATCTGTAAACAATTACGAAAACTACAGCTTACTTTGTGCAAACACCTACAGGATGAAAATGGGAAAACAATTTAATTCGGCCACAGTGTGTTTTTCAATTCGGTAGTTAATGTGTTAATATAAGCATATCTGATTTAGAGAAAGAGGTGAAAAACCATTAATATCATTAAAATTATTAATTTTAAGATTGTTATTTTTTTTATGCAACCTCAGCTTCTCTAGCATGAGGTACATTTGTCCAAATGATCTAAGTTCATTTTAAATTGTTGTTTCTTTTTTAAATTATGGCTATACCATTTAAGTTTGCATGATTTGTTCTGTGGTGCTCCTGCCGGCACAAAACTGGCTTGTTTTTCAACAGTAATCTGCTCTATTTTTGAGTTTTTGTATTCATTTTCTTCTTCTTTGTTCACTTTTAGATGAGCATGAATATATTTAAAGAAAGCAGTGGTCAGCTTAAGGTTGTTGGTATCTCTGTAGAGTATTTCCAGGAATACTGTTGAAGGCCATATGCGCTTTCTCTGTTCTTCATATGTTGGACACCTTTGAAGCAGATGTTCAGCAGTCATTTTATTGGTGTCACAGTTACACTGATCAATAGTTTGTATCTTTAGCTTGTTGAATAGATGGTATCCTAATCTGTTGTGGCCTGTGCAAAGTCTGAAGATTACCACTTGTTGTCTTCTGCTGAGCTGGTAATATGCATCATTTGTTTGGTGCCCTGGATGCTCTGCTTCCCACTTCCTGCTGTGTCTGCTCTTGATAAAACTGTTGGCTTCTTCATAAGTGATCTATTCATTTTAATTTTAAGCATTACTTTTCTGATCTGACTACTTAATTTAAAGGTACTGTACTTCTTGTGGCTCTGAGGATTTCCTTACTTTGGGGTGTTGATGATCAGGGACTGTGTCCCATTTAGCCATATTTCTGTCAATGAAATCTTATTACAGATTTCGATTAAAAGTTCTTTTGTTGTATCCTCTACAAGGTGTAATTAATCCTCCCCAGGTGTTATAAACTTCTGTTACCGTTTACTGCTGCTTTCTGCTTCTTTTCATGATATTAGGAAGTTGTTGGCTAGAGTCTGGACGACTTGTTCTTATTGTACACGCCAGACAATTATTATATCTGTCTTTCTGTAGTGTTTACTTTTATAGATGTTAAATTGTCATCTTAACTCTTAGTATACGTGCTCAAAAACAGCGTTTTTATGAGCTGATTTCAAAGAGTATATTTTTAGACATGACTGCCTTTACTGATTTTGCATTAAGTAACTTATTTATAATAATAGCATAAAGTGATATATATTAAAATGTAGAAAAATGAAACATCTATGACATGCACTTAACTTAATTGTTAAGTGGTGTTAAACGTGCATGCAACATATACTGTAATGAGTGCAGAAAAATTTTAAAATTGAAAAAAATTGAGAAACAAATTGTACTTATCAATATGTATAGTTAATTCTGGTAAATTTTACCCCTAAACCTACTTTCATTTTAAAGTACATCCATTTTCACATAATGTAGGAAAGTTGGAGTTGTTTCTGAGCACAAATAAAGTTTTTATCACAATTTGAATTTTTTGGGTATATTTAGATAAAGCGCACAAATATTTTAACCTTTATTTACAGACATTACTACCGTTACTGATTTTGCATTAAATAATTTATTTATAATGATAACATAACGTTTTATATATCTAAATATAGAGAAATGAAACCCCTTTGACATGCACCTAACTTAATTGTTAAGTGGTGTTAAACATGCATGCAACATATACAGTAATGAGTGCAGAACAATTTAAAAATATAAACAATTTGGAAAAAAGTTGTACTTACCCACAAAAATAATCCAATTTGGAAGCCTGGAACTCCTTGAACCACTTTCATCCAATTATATGGAACACAGACAAGTTTCAGTTGTTTTGAATAATAAATAAAAATGTTGTTTCCTTTTGAAATGTTCAAGTCACATATTGAAAAATCATGACGAAAATAAACTATGTACACAACTTTATACACAACTGATATTTACATTTACCACAAACTATTTCCTTTCATGATAAGCAGCAAAACAGTTATTTGGATGTAGATGGAGATTATTTGTGCATCCTTCACAATAAAAGGATGTCCTGACCCTTACTTGAGGGGTGCTGCAAACGACACAGTTGCGATGAAATTTTGATTTTTTTAATTAAATGGTTTGTTCCTCCTAGTCTGTTGACTGGATTGTTCACTTGATTGCCATGTCCAATCCTGGGAGGAATTTGCTGGAAATCCACAGCAGCAACAAGAGAGAGCTCACTGACAAGTTGCCATTTAAATTGAAGAAGGCTGTTTTTTGGCATTTGTTGTTCTTGACAGTGCAAATAATTTATATGCATTGAGCTGAGCTATTTCAAAAATCCAGAAGATAATTTTTTTCCACCACTTTCTTGTTCTTCTGCTAAATGTGTCATATGTTACAATGCTTTGGTCTACTCTGTCACATCCATTCATGCATTGATTGTAATAATCAATCATCAGTGGTTTATGTTTTGTTTCACGAAAGCGATTGGTGATGTCCTTGCTTTCCACTGTTGCGCAGCTTGAAACAAGAATGCATGGTTTTTTTGCTTTATTGTCCCTAAACATTACACATAAAAATCTTTTTTCTTGCTCCATATACCATTTCATTTCCATATGCATTAGCTATGTAGTTTTCAGCTCTTTTGGGAAGTTCTTTCGATTAACGTTGACAGTCCCAGTGAAATAATGACTCCTGTTATTCAGATATTGAAGCAACGGCACACTTGTGTAATATCGATCAGCATAGATGTGATGACCTTTTCCACATGGTTGTAGCAAAGTGTCAAAAACTTTGATGGCTTGCTGGCTATTTACATCAATATCTGGACTGTAAGAAGTATTGGCCCCAAAGTATATCAACAAATTTACTACATACCCTGTGCTACTGTCGCAAAGACCGAATGTCTTCACATGATATTTTTTGAGTTTAGAGGCATTGAACATTTTGTGAGCCCATCTGCCTTTCCACCCAATTACCATTTCATCCAAAGACAGCTCCTTGTAAGGGTAAAATGCTTCCTGGATTCTAGATAACATTTTCTGTAGAAATGGTTCGATCTTTGCTTTACCTTGTGCGTCTACATCACTCACATGAAACATCGTGTGATATAACATCTGAAACCTATCCCGTGTAAACATCTGTCTGTACCAGGGAGTTTGCATAAAGCCTTCATTAGACCAATAATCACTAATGGCTGGTTTTTTTCACAATCCCGATTACTATTATCACAGCAAAAAACTTGCACAGTTCTGGAGATGTAACTGGATACCAGTTTTGATAGACAGATCTTTTTGTCACCGTTTCTGAATTTGACTGACAGAGTCGATCAGCAAATTTATTTATAGAAACAGTAAGCTCATCTATAATCTTATTAGTTAAAAGAGCTTTGAGACAATAAAATGCAGAAGAATCATCAGGTATAATATTTGGATTCACACCTGTAATCCTAGCTTGAGGCGGTACAAAGCGGAAAGCATTTTGTGTTGAGCCAGTATCAACTTCATTCCACCTAATTTCCTCATTCATTGTACTTGTATTACCATCAGTACTTGTGGGTTCTGCTTCTCTATGGGGTGATCTAGATGTAGGCCTATCTTTTCTTAATCTTTTCTTCATGGGAGCTTTACCTTTTCCTTGTTGTCTTTTCACTGGCCTGGCATTTCTAGTACTAGTACTACTGACAGAACCAGCTAGGGGAAACGCCCCCTTCTGATCTGATTCAGTGTTTTGATTACATATATCTTCGCTGGGCAAAATATATTCTGAATCTGAACTGTCATCGCCACTCGATAACTGATCATCCTCATGTTCAATCCAAGAAGAAATAAGTGGTGCTGCTTGCACAGCCGATAACCTTTGCTTACTATCGTTTGAAGATGAAGCCATTTTGGTTAGAAAAAAATTTGTTTACGGTCAACAGCCGAACAAAGGTACTAAAAATCGAACGTTAATAACGGATAAAAATACACCACGCTAAAATTGTAAACAGATTGATTAAAGGAAGTGACTTTATAAATGTTGGATTGGATAAAACATCGACAATTTTTCATTAAACTTTGCCGATAGAGACTTACTGTCCTCGCCACTTCAGAGGGCGAGCCGTATATTTGGTACCAATTAGGCGCCACCTCACCTGGCGAGCCGAATACTAAGAGTTAATCACTGATTATATTATTTCTTGTCACAGGCTGTATTTCAGGTTCCTTAATAGTTGAAATGTTCTTCATGTATCTTTTCCATTTATGCATTCATAAGTTTCTGTGCATTCTTGGGCTAAGCATTTATTCTTTGCTCCTCATTTCATTTATGATTTTCTTGCTGTCCATTCTGTCCTTGTTACCCTTTCTTCAATAGTATTTTAATCTTTAAGTTGTTTTCATTTGCTACATAATATTAATATTTCATCAGTCACCCAAATTTCAAAATGTATACATTTATTATTATACAGGCATCAAGAAAGTGTCAACATATGCAAGGTTTAACTTGCACTTTGTTGAATCTGTGGCCGTGTATGTTTATATGGCACTAGTAGTTATATTGATTTTATTTAGTCAGAGTTAATCCTTCATATGTTGTGGTGGTTCAAGTGCTAACTGGCCTTCCACCAGAGATGGTGATACTTGACCTTTTGTTATTATTAGTCAACCCAGGAATGTTCTTCCCTTTAAGTTTGGTGATAAGCAAAACAGTTTCAGCACAACAACTTATATCCAAAAGAAATTACTGTAAAGTTCCACAAACAGCAATGTAGAAAAATTCAATTTGAGTTTATTGATGTCATTAGACAAACACTGTAAATTTCACAATGATGATTGGTTATCCAAGATGAAAAAAATATGTAATCCAACTGAAGAATATATGTATATCCAAATAGAATAATATACTGATTTGTCTACTCAAAAACTTGTCTTGGTATCCTCAAAGACGAAGTTCACCTAACGCTATCTGTAAAAATCCTCTAGTCTAAAGTTATGGTTTCATTAGAATCATAAATTCTGAAATCTCTGCCTATCGCCCACAACTCTTCTATTTATACTATTTCTTCTTTTTTCCCGCCTTTTTTCACACGACCCGTCCTTTTTTCACATGGTACAATAATCTACATTTGCACTCCTTTCCTCGGCTTTTCGACCTTTTTGCACACGACATTCTGTTATTTCGACTTTTTTTCACATGTGTGATCTTTTCCAACTTAACAATTGGATTAAAAAAAACCATATCACACTAACATTCATTTCCCACTTTCGCGCTTATAAAACCCATTCATTATTATCTGGGACTGACCTACGTTTGCGCTGTCAGAGCAGTAACTGCCAACTGAACTTTGATTGAATACTGCGTTTTGTGTAAAAACGTCTCATTTGCTTTTAACTCATTCATTCCAGAGTTATTTTGCACGCTGTGCCAGACTTTTTTTGTGGGCAGAATTTAATAGAGTGAAGTGTTCATCTTTCCGTCTAAATTTGTTTGTGAATTTTCCTTTGAACATGTACTTATTATATACCAAACTGTAGGGAAATGGATAGAGAATTCAAATATATAATGTCTGTGGTAGTATTAACACAAGTATGTTCGGTATAATTTAATCATTTTGCATGTAAAATTGAAAAACGCTAAAAAGTTGACTGTAGAATACGAACTTACCAAAGATAAATTACTGTCATAGACAATAAAACGTTCTTTTTAGTCTTCATACGTCAAGTTAATCCATATACAAAGTAAAAAAAACATGCTTATGGCCAAAATTAGTGCATTTAGTGTTATTCGCACCAGTTTTTCCGTGGTTCTTTGTAAGAAAAAAATAAATTATGCAATCGTGCATTACGTAATTTTCAAACAAATAAATAAGAATAACGTCATATAAATACTTTTTTACTCTTGTTTAATGTTTTAATAGTATCCCTAGCTTTATCTTCTACCAAGAACTAGTGATTAGATGTTACGGTAGGTCTAGTTTTGTTGCTTTTTGATCGGCCAGAATATGACTACGCCCACTCATCAACTAAATCTAGTGTGTCTAGCTTTTCTGCATATATTCCGTATTTTGACAACAAATTACAACGCTCTGAGCGTTGGTCTGGAGTCAAAGAGTTAAGGTCTGTCATTCTTACAAGCAGATATTTTGTTTCCTCAAGGCAAATCTCCATATAAAAAACTCTTTTGTTTTTAAATTTATTTTATTTTATTTTACTGCTCAGTTAAGACAAAATTGATTGTTAGAAACAAAATTTATGAGATGTGTTAAATAAAATGGAATTGATTGAAAGAAATTGCTACATAATTGCTTTATAGTTCAACAATAAATATGGTTGACCTGTTTAAATTTTAAAATGTTTTCTTTGCATTAGATATAGGTTATGATTTATGTGAGGGGAAACGGGAGCCGCGCTAGCGTAGTGGTTACAACACCGCTCTGGCGACCGGGTGATTCAGGATCAAACCCGGGCGACGGCATTTGAGGATTTTTCGTCGACCGGGAATTGGACTGGATTAACTCGAGACCTGGCAACCACATTTGAAAGAGTGTCGTCGACCAGGGATTGGCGGCTCCTGAGCCGACCCAGCTCTAATGGGTACCTCCGAAATCGGCGAGTATCTGCCTGAATGGCGAGGGACACCTGTCTCTGTACAAGAAAAGGGATACTCACGTAAAATCAATGTCAGGTTAGACATTAACAATAACCTGAGATTTCGCCTCGAGTATTAGCGGGCGTACGAAAAAAAAAAAAAAAAAAAATAAAGACAGATTCATACTTTAGTAATCTTAATAAAGACATTTCAAGCAAATGATGAACTGGAGGTTTTAAGATAACTAAAATAATTGGGGTGACAAACAAATAAACTTGGGAATTTACCTAAGGCACAAAAGAGTGCCGGCGTGATGCTGACCACATCACCCCTAGTGTGCCGACGGTCAAGAAAATATGGGCCTAACACCATATTCCCAATATGCCGCAATGGGCGTGTAATGGGATCCTTTACCTTTTTTTTTTTTTTTTTTTTTACAAAAGAGTTCTAATAGTTGATTCATAATTTTGTTTGAGGCAGAACTGATTTTAATATAACAGTCCTGTTTATATGGTGCAACAACTTCTTAGATATGGATTTACGCTGTGCTGCAACCATTACAAATGATCAGTAAACATTGTCTAGCCACCTATCATATCAGGATTGATATACATCATGCTCACTTTTAATCTAGGAAATACTAAAGTCATATTCAGTTATGCCTTGTGAATTGTAACCAGTGACTTCTCAGATGTAGACTTATTGATATAAGTGGACCATATTCAAACATTAGATTTAAATATAAAATGCTATCTTGTCCAAGGATGAGCAATAGCCTGTCTGTTTTCATTATTTACAGATGTGGATGTTGAGAAACCTGATGAGAAGTCTATCATGACATATATTGCTCAGTTCCGCAAGGCATTCCCTGTAGGAGCCAGTGTGAGTATCAATCAGCTGTTCGCTTAAATTTAATTTTAGAAGAAAACTTAACTGTCCTGTGTTTACAGTCCTCCAACTTAGCAATGAGTTAGTACTTTAGTATTAGAAGAATCTTATTATTACTCTTATGTGCATGTAATAGAAATATGCATAATCACATGTTTGCTCTGTGTGCATTTGAGACACATGCAGGATCATATTATTACATTGTGTGTATGTGATACACATATGCAGGATCATATTATCACACTGTGCATGTGATACACATATGCAGAATGATATTATCACTGCGTGCATGTGATACACATATGCAGAATGATATTATCACTGTGTGTGTGTCATAAATATATGCAGGATCATATTATCACACTTTGTGCATGTGATACACATATACATACTTACTTGCTTAGTTGTTCCTCTTCTCCCTGGGTTGTAGAGGTTTGTCAGAGAGAGCGCCATACTATTCTCTCGGCTGTCTTCCTCCTGTCCTGGTTCAAATCTATTCCTCAGTCCTTCAGAAATTATCTAATGTTGTTCTCCCAGCGGAATCTGGGTCGTAATGGAGGTCTGGATCCCTGGCTCTTAGTTTCCCATAATTGTCATGGTAGCCAATCTTCTGCAAACACGGCCAAACCATCATAGTTGGGACTGTTCTTCTTGGGTCTGCAGGGGCTGGGTTTTGAGGCCTTGCCATATTGTCTGGTTGTGGACCATGTCTCTTCTTGTTACTTCAGCCACCTTCCTCAGATACCTCATTTCTGAGGTTTAGAGCTGGCTTTTGTTGGTTAAGTCATTGCCTATGACTTGCATCCATAGTCAAGGCTGGAACATAGGTGGAGTGGTATACAGCCATCTTTGTCTTCTTGCCAGCTTCTCTTTTACTGAGGAATCCTCGATTTATGGCCTGAAAAAGCCTCCCAGCTGCTACTCTTCCGGTAGCGAACTCTTCTTTGATGCCTCCCTTCCAGTTTATGACAGCTCAAAGGTATTTAAAGTGGTTGACCTGCTCCAGGACCTGTTCTCTGAACATAATCTTATTCCTTCTTCCCTCTCATGATATCACCATGGTTTTTGTTTTAGAGCTGCTGATGACCCTCCCTCTCTTCCCTCTAGACATGTAGGTTGGATTGAAGATGTGCCTCTGATTTAGCAGTCAGTGCAACAACATCAGCAAATGACAGCTCTAAAATACAAACCTGTCTCATCTTCCAGTATCCCACTTTATTGTCCTCTCCTTACATGCTTTGGTGACATCGTCCATGAGGAGTATGAAAAGATAAGGTGACAAAATATCACTGTGTCTTACACCAGTGCTGGGCATACAGGATATTATCCAGTGCACACACATATTCAGGATGGCATTATCACTGTGTGTGTGTGATACACATATGCAGGATCATGTATTATTACACATACAGTATCACATCACTCTTTGTGCATCTGATATACATATGCAGGATCTATGTTATCACTCTATATGCATGTGATACTCATGCAAAATCATATTATTACATAGTATGCTATTATAACTGTGTGCGTGTGATACACATACAAAGGGCCATATTTTCTCTGTTTGCATAACACTCATATGCAGTTATATTATATCTGTGTGCATGTAATAAAGACAGGATCATGTTATCTTTCTTTGTACAAGTGATAGACATATGCAAGATCTTGTTACTACTTTGAATACAGGAAGTTCCAGGCACAAATATTGAGACAGCGGAGAAAGAGAATAAAGCTTACAACAGCCTGATGAACTGGCTGAACAATGAGGCCAGAGAAATACTTGCCACAACACAGGAACCAGTTACAAACAGGGAATCAGAATTCATGGTGAGACTTTCAAGCAACAAGCTTTATAAGATTTGACCTGTGTTGCACAGATGGGTTTAAACTTTGAAATGAAATACTTGGTCAGAAAAAAAAAAAACAAACAAACAAAATTATTTGTCACATGCTTTGCTGTGTGAAGTGGTCAAAATAATGTTATTTCAATAACAAGTACTAAAACAAAGTCAAATTATTTGCTGGTCATTAACAGTTTCATTCACCCGTGTGTTACTGGTGCCCGAAAGGGGAGCAAAGAATAGTAACACTGTTCCCTTCCATGCATGTCGTAGAAAGCGACTAAGGAGGGTTGGGCATGGGGCTGGTTACCCCATCCTGTAAAAAAATTTTAACCACAAAAAACTTCAACAAACATGGACAAGTCAATTAAGGAAAATAAAACACAGCCATCCAAGACAGGGGAAGGTCCTCTCGCAGGGAGGCGTATGATGCAACACAGAGAAAGCCAAAAAGAGTCTGTGTTACTGACTAACCTTCTTTCTTCTAGGAGAACTTCCAGATTTGGCACCTGGAATGTTCGGACATTAAACAAACAAGGGAAAGTGGCACAAGTAGCAGCAGAAATAAGGGAATATAAAATCGAGGTTCTGGGAATGTGTGAAACAAAGTGGAAGGGGGTAGACGAGAAGAAACTCATCACAGGTGAATTGGTGCTGTCCTCAGGACATGAAGACAAAAGTTCACACTACAGTGAAGGGGTAGCTCTTATGTTATCTAAAAAAGCACAGAAAGCACTCATTGAATGGGAAGCTGTTGGACCCAGAATAATAACAGCTACTTTTAAAACAGCTAAAAAGAAAATAAATGTAAATGTCATCCAATGTTATGCACCAACTAATGACAAAGAAGAGTCTGCGAAAGAAGCATTTTATACTAGACTACAGGAAATTATGGAAAAAGTAAAAAGAAGAGACATCACAATTTTGATGGGTGACATGAATGCAAAGATAGGAACAGTCAACACCAGATTTGAAGAAGTCATGGGAAAACATGGGCTAGGAATAATGAATGAAAATGGGGAACTATTCTCAAACTTCTGTGCTTCAAATCAACTTGCTATAGGAGGAAGCATGTTTCCACATAAGAGAATACACAAGGCAACATGGATATCACCAGACCATAGAACAGAAAATCAGATTGATCATATATGCATAAACAAGAAGTTTAGATCATCATTGCAGGATGTAAAGGTATATAGAGGAGCAGATGGGGCATCAGATCACCACCTTCTGATAGCCAAAGTAAAAATGAAATTAAAGAGATGTGCACCAATGCAAAATTATAGACAACAATTTAATGTAGGACATCTAAGAAATCAAGAAACAAGAGACAAATTTGCGGTAACAATATTCAACAAATTCCAAGTGCTCCATCAGCTGGAAGATGTAGAGAATACAGAAGACTATTGGCAGCAAATCAAAACTGTATGGAATGAGACATGTGAAGAAATACTGGGGAAAAGGGAACGACAACAAAAAGCATGGATAACAACAGAAACCATCAGTAAGATAAAAGACAGAAAATACAAGAAAGCAGATCTAAACACAAGCAAAACCAGAAGTTCCAAAGCCAAGGCTCAAGAAGTGTACACAGAAGCAAACAAAGAAGTAAAAAAAGTATCAAAAGAGACAAGAGGAAGTATATTGAGGAGTTGGCAAGAGAGGCAGAAGATGCTGCAGCCAAAGGAAATATGAGAGAACTGTATAGCAGCACAAAGAAGCTAACAGGGAAATACAAGCAAACAAGTTGCCTCATAAAAGACAAGAATGGAAAACTGCTCAGCAATATACAAGAGCAAATGAAGAGGTGGACAGAATATTTTGAGGACCTTCTCAATAGACCAGCTCCACAAACCCCCCCCCCCTCCCGGACATCCAGCCAGCAGAAGAAGAGCTACAAATTAAAGGTGAAAGACCAACGAAGGAAAAAATAAAAAAAGCATTAAAGCTTCTAAGAGATGGAAAACGTCATTCCAGCAGAGGCCATCAAAGCAGATATCAACACTGCATTAGAGATGTTATATAAATTACTTGGTAAAGTCTGGGAAAAGGAAGAGATACCAGCAGAATGGAAGGAAGGATATCTGGTTAAGTTGCCTAAGAAGGGAAATTTACAAGAGTGCACAAATTATAGAGGAATAATGTTACTATCAGTGCCATCCCAGTAGACCGAAGGTAAAGTATTTAAACAGGATTATCTTGAGAGATTAAAAGAGTCTATAGACAGGGGTTTGTTGTTCGGACAGTAATAGTTCAGGAGTTCTATTTCCATCTTGTATACCTTTATCTGCAACAGCTGATATTCTGCTCCATCCATGAAGGTTTTCCTTTCGTGTGCAGGAATGTTTTTTCCACAAGAAGATGCTGAGTCTCCTTGGAACAAAACACTGACTTTTCTCATGTTTTCCCAGCCTCTGTCTTTTTGCTGTATCCAGCCTGCTTGCTGTTCACTCCCTCTGCATTCCAATCTATGACAAGTGGCACTCTGGGGTTTCTCTTTTTCTGTTTTGTTTTGGTCAGTAGTTCTCCTCCGACAAGACGGAGGGTCCTCCAGTAGCTGAGGGTGGGCTCTGTCGAGGCTCAGAGCCCGGCACTGCACCTGCCTGGTGGAGCTCCACAGGGCGAGCACCAGAACGAGATTTATTTGACGGTGTGTACTTAAGCGAGTTGCATGTATACTGTGGTTTCCGGGACTGGCCCAGTATCTACGGAAACGGGAGAAAGTTTATATGTTCCCAGTAGTAGACTATTCGCAAGCAGCCTGGGGGTGTCACTGCTCTGCGCGGACCTTGTTTACCGAGGCGGCGTCCGAGCTCGTATGGTGAAAATATGGTTGCGTTACAAAATAGCCCTGTCTTTTCCCGTGGCTTTTTGCCATCCTGCAAACTTTTGAGTTAGGGAGTTCTGAGCTCCAGTCTCTTTCCCAGGCATTTTATTTGATACAGAGGACCCCACTTCAATAGCACACTGTGCATTCCCCGTAATCCAGGGGGCTCTCCAAACTATGCAGAGCTTTGCCAAAGTCTGGAAATGGAATTCACCACTATTACATCGTCAAGAGCCAGTATTAATTTGTGCCCAAGTGACTACGAAAAGGCATTTGACAGTGACATCGGGGACTTAACTTTGCCTCAGTACTGGGAGGCCCCCGTTAGACAGAGGAATCACTTTGGACAAAAATTGAGACCAGAGCATTATGGGGAGTTTCCCATTTAGTCTGGCCCCTGAAGATCATTAAAAATAAAAAATTTAATAAAGAAAACATATGAAGACATGAATTGCAGAGTTCTTCATGAAGGACAGCTTACAGAACCATTTGGGATAAGAACAGGAGTGCGACAGGGATGCCTCTTGTCGCCATTTATTTTTTTACTAGCAATAGACTGGGTAATGAGATCATCAACAACACACAACAGAAATGGAATCCAGTGGACTCTGACTAAGCAGTTGGATGATCTGGATTTTGCTGATGACTTTGCTCTTCTATCCCATAACTGTAATCAGATGCAGGACAAATTGAAAACACTCGATGAGAGGTCACAGCAACTGGGTCTGAAAATACACAGGGAAAAGACAAAAATAATGAGAATAAATGCAGGTAATGATAACAGGGTTGAACTTGAAGAAACACCAATACAAGATGTAGAATCGTACACATACAAGGGGATTGACATAAGTCTTGGGCCTGACCATGAAGGACATGTCACAGAGAGCTGAAATTTTGTATAGTGTTTATTCCTTTTCAATATAGCCACCGTCTGAATTGACACACTTCTGCCATCTCTGCTTGACCTTGAAAAGACCTTGGGAGTAGAACACCCTATTTTTCAAACTAAACCAGTCATCACATGCCAGAATAACCTCTTCATTGCTGTCAAAATGATTTCTTTTTAGCTGTTTTTTAAGATTTGGGAATTAAAAAAAGTTTGATGGAGCCAAATCTGGAGAATATAGTGGGTGTGGAAGAATTTCAATATTCAAATCATTGGCTGCTAGCTGCACAAGCCGTGCTTTGTGAGAGGGCGCGTTGTCTTGAAGCAAAGGAAGATTTTGAGTGCGCGTTATCCCTCGTTTCCTGGTCACAACCTTTCTTAGTTTGATGAGAAGATCTGCATAGTACTGTCCATTAACTGTGTTGCCACGAGGCAGATAATCTTTCAAAAGGACACCTTTGCCATCCCAAAAATCAGTCAGCATCACTTTTCCTGCAGATTTCTGCCCTCTCGGCTTGGCAGGTGTTGGGGAGCCCGGGGTTTTCCATTGCATGCTGGCAATTTTGGATTCGGGGTCATAATGGTGTACCCAAGTCTCATCTACTGTCACCATGGTCTCCAAAAAATTTTTTGACTGACACCTTTTGAGCAACTGTTGACAGCAATTTACCCTCGTTTGCTTCTGTTCACGTGTCAACAGTCGCGGAACCCAGCGTGCACACACTTCTCTCATGTTCAGTCTGTTGTGTAAAATTCTATAAACTGTTCTTTCATTTAGTTTTACTCTACTAGCTATCTCCACAATTGTCGTTTTTCGATCCTGGTCAATGATTTTCTTCACTCTTGTTGCATTTTCATCGTTGCACTCTGAGGCTGGTCTACCAGATCTTGGCAGATCAGCAACATTTGAGCGGCCGCACTTAAACTGTTGACACTAGTTTTTTTCCGAAGTATATGAAGGACAAGAATCACGAAACACTGGTTCCATCTCCCTATGTATTTCTGTAGGTGTTTTTCCCTGAAACATCAGAAATTTTATCACAGCTCTGGCCTCCTTCTTTTCCATTGTTTTGTCAAAT
The DNA here is from genome assembly GCA_024509875.1 of Oreohelix idahoensis. NCBI lineage: Eukaryota > Metazoa > Mollusca > Gastropoda > Stylommatophora > Oreohelicidae > Oreohelix > Oreohelix idahoensis. The sequence goes on from JAMPIV010001448.1 coordinate 1,436,808, forward strand.
CTTTGGAGCAGCAGATCCGGTCAATAGGGTACATTGCGCCGTGCACCGTAGCGGGAAAACCCATTGAAGAAACAAATGCGTACTTCACACATTCAGTACAAATATGATGAACTTTAAATGTGCCAAGTTTCATCTTCCTCCTGTGACTCATTCATGGTCAGGCCCAAGACTTATGTCAATCCCCTTGTACAAGTATCTTGGCAGCAATATAGACAAAGTTGGAGGGACAGACAGTGATATCAAACTAAGAATACAAAAAGCAAGAGGAGCTTTCATTGCATTGGGAAATATATGGAGATCAAGAGAAATCGGATCCAACACGAAAATAAGAATCTTCAACTCAAATGTGAAGTCAGTCCTATTGTATGGCTCTGAGACATGGAGAACAACAAAAACAACAACCAAAAAGATACAGACTTTCATAAATGGGTGCTTGCAAAGAATAGAGGGATTAAAATGGTATGACAAGGTTACCAACGTGGAACTGATGACAAGAACTAGACAAGTGCCAGTGGAACAAGAGATGAGAAGAAGATGATGGCGATGGATATAACACACACTGAGGAAACCTGTTGATAGCATTATAAGACAGTCCTTGTTCTGGAACCCCCAGGGCAAGAGAGGCAGAGGTAGACCAAGAAGCACATGGAGAAGAGAGCTGGAAACAGAGGTGAAAATGATGAGGAGAACGTAGAAAGAACTTGAGTTGATGGCACGTGACAGGAGGACTTGGCATGTGTTTGTTGAAGGCCTATGCTCCTTTGGGAGTGGAGGGTTATGAACAGTTTCATTGAGACAACTGAGAAAAAAATAATTGACAAGTATAATAACAAAAGGATAACAGAGTTTCAAGAAAACTGCAATATACATACAGCCAATTGTCATGAAAATTGTCACATATTTATTATAGACCTTGAAGAAAATTGTCACATATTTATAATAGAACTTACAGAAAATTATCACATATTTATAATAGAATTTAAAGGAAATTGTCACATATTTATAATAGAACTTACAGAAAATTTTCACATATTTATAATAGAACTTACAGAAAATTGTCACATATTTAAAATAGAACTTACAGAAAATTAGAGCTGCGGTAGCAAAGTGGTTAGTGCATTGGCTTCCTAGCTCAGTGGTCCATGGTTTGATCCCCAGTTGAGGTGGGAATTTTTAGACCACAAACGGCTCCGGGGGTCAACCCAGCCTCAAAAATTGGGTACCAGAGCAACTCTGGGAAGGTTAAGGCGGCTGGCGTGATGCTGACCACATCACCCCTAGTGTGCCAATGGTCAAGAAAATATGTATGGGACTAACACCATATTCCCAATATGCCTCAATGGGCGTGTAACGGAATCTTGAAGAAAATTGCCACATATTTATAATAGAACTTCCAGAAAATTGCCACATATTTATAATAGAACATCCAGAAAATTGCCACATATTTATAATAGAACTTCCAGAAAATTGCCACATATTTATAATAGAACTTTAAGAAATTGCAACATATTAGTAAAAGACCTTGAAGAAAATTGCAACATATATTATAATAACAGACTTTGAAAAAAATTGCCACATTCTTGCTATACAACTTCAAAAAATTGTCACCCTTATGCTATTCAATTTCACATCTTAAGGACTACATTGGCTTTAAGACAGAGCTGGACAGGAGAGAACCGCTGTACCTGAAGTTAGGAGAAAAAGTTTTATCAGGGCGAGCATTGAGAATCACCCGACCTGAGTGGGATAAATTGGACTTCTGCTGGCAGGATGTGGATGAGCAGGTGATATTTCTTATCTTGGTATTTGTGTTTACACTTATGTGCATTATTCCACTTTCTCATCAAATGTGTAACACTTCTTTGCAATTCACTACAGCTTTGTGGGAATATGAAAACAAAATGCCAGAACTTATCAGCAGTATGTATCTTCATCAGTGGACAAACTGACGTGCTAGTGAAGTAACTATTAAAATGAAAACATTAGAGATAATTAACATAAGACTTACTTACTTAGTCATTCCTCCTCTACCATGAGGTGTAGCAGTTAACATAAGACATTAAATATAATTAACATAAGTCATTAACTCATTCTGTCCAACCGGACGCGTGACGCGCCAGAAAGGTCTTCCATGACACCCCGGATGTACCACGTGCCAAGGTGATATATGTCGAATTTGAATGGAAAATTATAAAATACCTGGCAACTAGATTGTTTTAAATCATTTCATTACATCCGGCACATGTTTGTGGATGTTTGTGAGCGGAAAAAAAATTTGTGAAGCTAATATTGTGTGTTTTATATCCATTTCTAATCCTTTGTTTACAAACAAAATGGAGCGAGATTCTTCTTCTAAACACCGGCTATCAGCTGAGCAAGCACGAGTGCTTATTTCTCAGTGGACACAAGATAATTCTAGCGACAGTGATTTAGAAGTTAGGTTTAGTGATTCCGATGAAGACGTAAAGACTTTGTGTCAGAATATTCATGAAAGTGATCATTCTGACGGCGATGCCGATCAGCTGATGGAACAGGCATCAGGTAGGGCTGTTTAAAAAAGAGCTAATCTTTCAGTCACTACAGGAAAAGGAAGGGGTAAAAACCCCATTCTGACCAACAGTAAAGCTACGAGAACTGCCACAAGTCTAGAGGCAGGTGCATCCTCACAGGATGTCCTAGAGTGGTTAGAAATTGCTGAGGGCATGAAACAAAATGCATTTCGATTTTGTCCAAAGAAAACACCAGGTGTGACTAAGGGGCTTGACCTGTCGACCCCATTGAAATGTTTCAATGTTTTGTTTACAGATGAGGTTGAAGATTTCATGTGCCAGTGCATCAATGATTATGCCAGACTCAAATGTATTCAAAATAACCCTGTGAAACAATATTCAATGTATTCTCGGAGGACCGAAGTCACACCCCATGAACTTGATAAGTTTATTGCTGTCCTAATAAATATTGGGATTCAGAAAAGACCATGCATTCGCGACTACTGGTCTACATCTGCAGAATTTTATACTCCTTGGTTTAGTCAGATGTTTTCAAGAAGTAGATTTGAAGCATTATATCATACAATGCTTCATGCCTCTGATGAAAATTCACAAGGAAAAGAAAAGATTGAACCTTTTATGAACATGTAGTTGCAAAAATTTCAGAGTGCCTTTGTGCCCATTCCAAAATCTCAGTTTGGATGATTTGGTAATAGTGTACAAAGGCAGATTGCAATATAAGCAGTATAATCCAAGTAAACCAAGCAAATATCACATAAAAGTCTTTGGTCTATGTTCACATATTTTGGTTCTGATACTTCATATGATCCTGAAGTGGATGCAAACAGTGGGCAAGCTGTCAAGATTTTTCAGACCCTAATACAGCCTTTGGGTACAGGACATCATTTATTTGCTGACAGGTATTACACCACAAGAGAACTCATTGACTTCTTACTGGAGAAGAAGCAATACTACACTGGTACTCTGAACATTATCTGGAGAAATTTTCCATTACAGCTGAAGACTCTGCGCCTTAGTTATCTGGAATACAGATGGTATATGACACAAACAAGCACAGTGTTGTGTACAGCATTTAGAGACAAAAAGGCCAAGAAATCAGTTTTCCTTGTATCTTCTCAGGCCAAAGTGGAGACCATAACGACACAGAAGCACATTGTCAAACCAAAAATGATAGATGAATACAACAATTCAATGAATGGGTGTGATCTTCTGGATCAAAAAGTTGGTTATTATGGTGTGCACAACAGAAAATCTGTTAAATGGTGGAAAAAATTTTCTTTTAGCTGCTTGAAATAGTGCAGGTGAATGCTTCAGTTTTATACGTTTTCATCGAGGTGAAAAGCAATCACAGCTGCAGTTCAAAAGAAATCTGCTTCACCAACTAACTGAAGCTTCTGCTGTTTTGAGCCCACTTAGTGTCCAAGAAAATGAAGCTACTAATACTGTTAGATCTCAAGCTGCCTCAACTTCAGAGTACCAGTGTGACACAAGGCATCTTGTATGTTATGCAAAAAGATTAAAGAAATGTGTCCACTGCAGCACACCTGCTCGTCATCAGCGCTCTCATTATTATTGCACTGGATGTCCAGACCAGCCACATCTACACCCACAATGTTTTTATGACTACCATAAAAGCATGTGAATAGTGGCAAATTCTTCTGGGAAATGTAAAATAGAATTTGGTTGGTGTAAATAATATTAGTCATAGTTGTTTGGTTTTTACAGAAATATATGGTGTAGGAAAAAAATCATTTAAATTATATATTTGAAGTGATTGTGGTAAAAATGTGTTGTGTTTCAAAATGGATGTGCATAGATATTCTGAGATTTGTCTGCAATGGATTAAACTGAAGCTGACATATGTAAGTACACAGTTTTATTTATCTTTTTTTCCAGTTTTTTTTATCAGGTCTACACTTCACATAACATTACAGACACTTTTTCTACATCAAATAATTATTTACAGCATCTCACAAGATTCTTCAGTCAATTTCCCACTGTTTATGTATAAAATCAACACCTAGTTAAATAAAATGTGTATCTACTGCCTGTTTTTAAAGTATAACCTGAAGAGAAAAATTGCACACATTTTGAGTGGTTGTTTTTACAAACTTGTGGTTTTGAGAAAAAAAAATCATAAAAATTACATCTGTGAAGTGATAGTGATAAAAGTTTCTAGATATGTTTCAAACTAAATGTGCACTGATATTCTTAATATTTTATTGCCATACATTAATTGGAAGCTGAAAAATTTAAGTTTCAGTATACAATTTAATTTAATTTTTTTAATGAGTTGTACACTTTACAAGACAAAGCAGACACTTTTAACATCAAATAATGATTTAAAGCAATTCAAAAGATTTGTCAGTCAATTTCCCACATGTTTATGTATAACATCAACACCTACTTAAATAAAATGTGTATCTACTGCCTGTTTTTTAAATATAACCTGAAGAGAAAAATTGCACACATTTTGAGTGGTTGTTTTTACAAAAATATGTGGTTTTGAAAAAAAAAAAATCATAAAAATTACATCTGTGAAGTGATAGTGATAAAAGTTTCTATATATGTTTCAAACTAAATGTGCACTGTATTCTTAATATTTTATTGCCATACATTAATTGGGAGCTGAAATATTTAAGTTTCAATATACAATTTAATTTAATTTTTTAAACACTTGTTTAATCAAGTCTACACTTCACATAACATACACCTATTCATATCAATTAATTATATGAAGCAATTCATAAGATTCTCCAGTCAGTTTCACACATTTAAATGTATAACATATTTACCTACTGAACTTATGTATTTGTCCACTGTCTGTTTTTAAAACTTCACCTGTCTGAAAAAATTGCATCCATTTTGGGGCCTGGGTAAAACCCCAAAATAGCCTGGGAGAGAATGAGTTAAATATAATAAACATACGACATTAAATATGGTAACTTTTTGAGACTGTACTCAGTGAGTTAATTCACAGAAGTTGAAAGCCACAAAAATAAATTCTTCAGGTTTTCCAGCTGTTTTTGAGAATGTATTTTTAATTGTTTTTATAAATCAAAGTTATCTGGTCATTTTCCTTGACAGATTGTAGAACATAGCATTGAGTTTCAGGAGTCATTAATGCTTGTAACCGTGAAGTAGAGTTTACAGTATGTAAATCTATATTTCTGTCATACTTTCTGTCGGTTGATTTTCGTACCTATTTTTGAGACAGAAAGCATGGACAATGATTAAGCAATTAGAAAAAAGTATTGATTCCCTTAAGATGTGGATATATTGAAGAATAGTGCACATCATGGAAAGAGAAGAAAATAAATAATGAGGTCCTAGAAATCCTACGAATGAAAAAAAGAATTAATGAAGGGGATCAAAATAAGACAGCTAAAATATTTTGGCCATGTAAAAAGACATAATACCATATGTGTTACTAAAGACCTGTGAGGAGTTACTGTTAATTTTTATTTTCAACTCGCCCCATTTTTCTTTCCCACATAATTTTTGCGTTCTTTTATTATTATTAGGTGGTCTAGTTCATAGTTTCTTCTTCTTCTTCTTTCGTTTGCTTGAAATATATTGTCTATATCTGCAATGTTGTTTCTTGTATAAACTTCACTGTCTTTTGTAGTTCATACAGAGGTCCGTATAGTTTTGCTTCCAGTGTTGTTTCTCTAGGCCAGTGGGTTTGCCTCATTATATCATATTCGGGGCAATCTTGAAGTACGTGCTCTGCAGTCTGGGGTGCCTGTCCACATGTACACATAGCTGAATTGCCAATCTTGAATTTTGTATACATGTGGCTGCGGAGTTGGTTGTGTCCTGTTCTGAGGCGCAGATGTGTGACGACTTGCCCAATCTTCTCTTCATTTTTTTTATTATTTACGTGACATCATTTTTTCTCATCCTCAATGCATGATCGCAAAGTCCCGGGAATTGTCACTTGCGGATAATCTCCTAGCGTTCGGTGATTTTCTTCTCAAGTTAATGCTATTTTTAGATACGACGTCATTGTTGACCACTGACCTCGGTAGATAGAACCAGTTTATGCCACTTTCGGACCCCCCCCCCCACCCCCAGTGACTTTTAACGTTATTGATTGGAGCGTCTTATTGATGCTAAGGTCACATGATGCACGCTACGGATCACGTGTCCAAGCGGAAATGACCCGCTAAAAGTGCGGCAAATCCAGCCATTTTTCACTTACGCCCAGGTAATCAAGAAAGCTAGACCTAATCTAGACAAGCTGCGAATTCATGCATTAAACGCACTGAAGCCACGTGTCTAAATTGCTGGTCCATCTGAGTAGGTAAGTGAAAATCTCGTTAGAAAATAGTATTGTGATGAAATGTGTAGTACCTTGCAAAATCGACGCAAAATTGGTATAACTGCGTTTACTTTATTCATATTTTTGTTTTACGATCACATCCAGCCACATGGGATCGGGTGTATTTTATGATCCCACGGGATATGTACAACATGTTCATAATAATGTATAACGGGAATATATATAGCTATTAATTTCCATATTATTTGATTATTTTTGACCCGACGTTTAGACTAGCGGAAATTAATATTAACGATAATGTTGACAGACCGTGACATATATTCATTATAAATTATATGACGATGCGACCAGACATGAAGTGTGTGATAATGTTGTCAGACAATTCTAAAACACTGATGTCCAATTATTTGTTAAATTCATCATAATTGACATGACGATTAGGCTAAAGGCACAGAACTAGAATACTGTTGCCGACATTTCTATGATAAATTTGGTGGGTTTAACTGACATTTATAATAATTCATCGGGTTAAGTTGACGATAAATCAGTCTAAAGAATTATAATACTGCCACTGGGGCAGAGGAATATAATAAAGGACAGAAAGGAGAAACTTGAATTCAAGATTAGGCTCTAGACATATGATGTTAGAGACTAAAATCTGAGATGACTGGCAGACGGACGGCTTAGGGAAAGACTGCTTTCTACAGCCAGAAAATTAATGAAGCCGTCGTATTTGTCTTCAGTCTATGGTGGAGCCTTGCACGACAGTCCAATCTCAGAGCAGAATACGGAGTCGAGCACAGAGAAGGCAAATCCGAACCATTCAAGACCTACCTGGGGCAACGTCAGGAGACCGGAGAACTAACCACGCTTCACTATCAGCCGGGGGCTGAAAAGCTAAGTTCCTATAGAAAGGGAACTCACCAGATCAATGCCATAGATTTTTGTCATCCATGATGAAAAACACTTGAATTGTGAGACACATATTACATACAGCAGACACTAATTCCATCGACAATACTATCATTCACCATCTATTCGTTTTAATTGCAATAAACCAATTGGGTGTATATAATGTACCCCATGCTTTGTTCCTTCTATCATCCACACTACTATCATTCACCATCTATTCGTTTTAATTGCAATAAACCAATTGGGTGTATATAATGTACCCCATGCTTTGTTCCTTCTATTAGATGTTGAATATTGTCTGATGTTTATCTTCCTTTATAAGGGAGGGGGGGCTCGTAAAATATAATATAATATAATTTAAAGGATAACAATAATAGATGACTGAGAAGGGGACTACGGTAGCGAGAGACCAAATATCTCCTTACAACCTTTTCCAGACCTGTCTAGTTAGGAGAATTTACCCTCTTCGTCACCCTTCAGAAGTGGGAAAACCCAACAGGAATTCTTGAGCCAAATTTTCCACATTCATATCTATTATTTCTTCTAATAAATTCTTATCCTTCAAACGCTACGCGACAAGAATGACAATTTGTTCTGATCTGTTCATAGCTTGGTAGTCATCCTGCATTGGTGTTGGTGGCTTTCTGATTGATTTGATCATCTTTTTCTTCTGATGGTACGTAACTGGTACATCCGGTTGCTCGTCTGCAGCACCTTCTTTAGCCAGTCGGTCTGCTCTCTTGTTTCCTGGTATTCCACAATGAGACGGTATCCACTGCATGGCGAACCTGCGCTGGTTGCACAGTTCAGAAAGTAGGGCTTGTATATCTGGCAATTTTCTGGACTGAAGTGCTTGGAGTGCTGATCTTGCATCTGTCAGGAATACCACAGGCTGTGGATCGAGATTGGTGTTCAACAGTTTCTCAGTTGCCACCTTGATTGCCTGGATTTCTGCATCATAGTTGTTACAGAATTTCCCCGTTGGTGCTCTGACCGTATCCCTTGTGTTGTTTGGGTATTCTATGTACACTCCTGCTCCTCCATTCTTGACTGCATTCTGTGCTGACCCATCCGTGTATACTCGGACCCAGAGGTCCTGTGGGTATTCATCATCCAGGAAACTGAGAGTGACTGTCCTACGTTGCACGCTGTTCTGTTCATCCCTGTCGAATATTCCTTTTCACTTTTGTCTGGATGTGTATTGGTAGTCCAGGCTCTTCTCTCCAAGGGGTTTGTTCTGGCACAGACTTTAGGGGGCTGTCAACTTCAGGCAGGTCTGAGGTTTGTCTACGAAATCGTTTGGCCTGGTGGATGAAGCTGCTTCTTTTCAATCGCCCCATTGCTAGGTTTTGGAATCTGTCCTTCATTGGATGGCTTGGCATACAGAGGAACTTTTCTGCCTGTGTTAGCACTTTCGTGTCTCTGCGTTCTCGCAGTGCTTGTATCCTCCCCATTTTCTCCATCTCCACTATAGGCTTTGATTTCATTGCCCCCGTGATGACCCTAAGCGCCTGGTTTTGCACCTTATCTAGCTCTTGTAATGTGGTGTTTGATGCTGGACACCACGCAGCTGACCCATATTCCAGGTGTGGTCGTATGCCCTGCTGGTAAACTTTACTAAGTATTTTCCCGCTGGCTCCCCATGTGGTTCCACTTAGTTTTCTCAGGATGGCTAACTTCCTCCTGGCCTTTGTTGCTGCCTTGTTGATGTGCTGCTTCCATGTCAGCCTATCATCGAATGTAACTCCGAGATAGGTGGGTTGTTTATCTTCTCTCAGGAGCTCTTCATTTATCTTGATGACACCAGCTTTTTGTTTGGGAGAGAGGGTGAAGAGCGTAGTGCTGCACTTGTCTGTGTTGATGCTGACACACCATCTATTTGCCCACGAGGTTAAGGCATCTATAGCTCTTTGTAGCAGTTTGGTGGCCACTGTTGCATGCTCATCTGTGCACCATATTACCAGGTCATCAGCGTACATTGCCACTTTCATTCCATGTGGTAGTTCAGCAACCAGGTCGTTGATGTAGACTAGGAAAAGTGTGGGGGACAGAACCCCTCCCTGAGGGACGCCATGACGCAGTAGAATTTTCTTACTCTTGAGGCCATCTAGTTGTACTCGGGCTCTTCTGTTATGCAAGTATGCTTTCACCCATTTGTACATCCTACCATTCACTCTACAGTTTCTCAGTTTCTTCAGAAGCCCTTCTTTCCAAACCTTGTCAAATGCTTTCCTTAGATCTATCCATGCTGCTAGTACCAGTTTCTTATCTTGGAACGCATCCTCAATCTCTTGGGAAAGGTAAGTTGCCTGATCTTCGGTAGAGTAACACTGCCTAAAGCCCGCCTGCTGTGGTACAAGAAGGTTTTCACTTTCAAGGTACCACTGTAGCCTGAGGTTGATGATACGTTCCATTGTTTTGCAGAGACAGCTTGTAAGGCTGATTGGTCTGTAGCTGGAGGCAGTGGAACTGTCTTTTCCTGGTTTTAGGAGTGGTATCATGATTGCTTCCCTCCAGGTCTGTGGAACTCTGCCTGAGTTCCAACAGATATTGAAGATCTGCAGCAGCTTTGTTTTTGCTGCGGTTCCCAAGTTCTTAATCATTTCATTGGACACTCCATCAACTCCTGGCGACTTTCTCATTTTCAATTTGGATATTGCAAGCTCCAGTTCTCTGAATGTGATTGGTGCCTCCATAACTTCAGGTATGGTTCCATCTCGTCCTGCGTATTGTTGTTTCTCACGAGTCTCCTGTTGCTTCTCTGGGCTTACTTCGATGTTGTTGTCTTTAGCAAAGGAGTCTGCAAAGTGATCAGCTGCCTGTTTTCCCATGAGGATGTTTCCATCTTTGTACAGTGCAATCTTTGAGTTTCTCCCTGTACCCTCATCATTAAGTTGTTTTACCAGCTTCCACAGTTTCCTTGTATCTCTTTCGAAGTTCAAGGACTCTGTTTTCTCCTTCCAGCTTCTCCGCCTGGCCTGCAACTTGGCCCTTTGGAATTTGGCCTTAGCTTGCTGGTAGTTATTGTGGTGTTCTTGGCATGGACTGGTCTCTGCCTGCTTTCGAGATGTTTCCACGTCGTTGTGCAGTTGCTCTAGTTCACTATTCCAATATGGTTTGTAGTGCTTACGAGCCCCTCTAGGTATTGTTTCACGAGCAGCCTGTAATATGCATCTGCTGAATTCATCGACTAACTTATTGATGTCTTTGTCTACAGACAGATCTCTAGCCAGTATACTGGTACGATGCTGGTACATTGTCCAGTCTGCCTTCTTGTAGTTCCACCTAGAGAGAGTGCTGCTCTCCTTGACAAGTTCATTTTCCACAATTAGGAAGACTGGCCGGTGGTCGCTGCCTCCAAGTTGTTTCCCTACAACACGTGTGGTGTTCCACTCCAGGCCTGGTGAGTGGAATGCCAGGTCTGGTGTAGAGGTGTTGTGCCATGATCTCGAGTAGAAGGTTGGTGGGTCGATTGGCTGGTTAATCAGGATAAGCCCATTGTCATCCTGCCAGTTTTCAAGCTCATCACCTCTCCTGTCCATGTGATCATAGCCCCAGCTCTGTGAGTGGCTGTTGAAGTCTCCGCACACAATCAGTCTTTCTTTTGCTGGGATTGTGTCTAGTGCCAGTGGGCGGTCACTCGGACAGTAGTAGTTGAGCAGGTGGAATTCTGTACTTTCTGTCCTGAGATGAAGCATCTGGTATTCCGCCCCCTCCATATATGTTTCAAGCTGACATGCACTGATGTTATTCCTCACGAGTGTCAGTATTCCACCCTTTCGCCTGTCTATTTGGTCAGATCGGTAGCCTCTGATTTTGAAGGCTATGTCTTTGTTGAGGTGGGTTTCTTGCAAGCAGCATACATTTACTTGCTCTTCATTCAAGATATTTTCGAGCTCTAGTTTTTTGCTGTAGCCATCTTTTTTACTGTTGACGCCTTCAGCATTCCAGTGCATTATTTTAAGTGGTCTTTGCTTTGCTTGGCCAGTAGCTCTATTCTCATGCCTCCTGGCTCCACGGGGCAATTGAGAAGGACCCCCAGTAGTAGGGGTTGGGCTCTTTTAAGGTAGAGGGCCCGGCACTGCGTCTGCCTGGGTGTCCGTCACAGGGCGAGTGCCATAACGTTTTGTAGATATAGACATATTTCCATTGCGTGTGTGCATGGCATCCTGATTGCTGTGGTGCGCCTCTTCAGCACCTTGACTTGCTAGGGCAGACTGTGGTCTTGCTCGAGTGTAGGAGGGCCTGGCCAGTCTTGGTTTTTCGGCCGCTGATGGCTGTACTTGAGCCCCATCTCCACGTCAAGGAGCTGGCCTCGATGGGGTAGCTCATAGTTATTAGTCTGGGTTAATTTTCGGACGTTAGGAGAAAATCCTAACAACCGCACCTACCCTGTTTAATTGTAGGGATGGGGGAGAAGCACGACCCAGGTTCAGCGCTGTAACCAATAAATTTATTCTGGTAACTAGAATGGTCAGAGTATTACCTAATATTACGTATGCTTTTGTGCATGAGCAAAAATAATTTCGCGATTTGGCATGGTAAACACTGAGTCATCGGTTTGTTTACGATATCATTGGCTGAGGTCAGATTTAATTTATGTGCAGAAATATAATTGGTCAAAGGTCGGTCGAAAGCGGTTTTCAGATAGAGCAATGACTCATAGCGTCGGTTATTGCATCAGCTATTTCTATTATAAATAACAGCGTCTAAGTCTTTAGCGCATGAGGTCCCAAGAGATTTTCTGCCGTGAATCAATGCCGTATCGTCTGCTCAGCGAGAGAAATTCAGTAGTGGGTATGTCTATAACTTAATTAGAGTTGTAGGAAGTTCGTTTTATATAAGAGCTTAGCATGTTAGAGTAAGTTTTATTCTGGGAGTTAATTTAAATTTTACTAGTTAGAAGTGCCATCAATTGCTATCTTATACAGAAATTACAACCAGGGTAGTGTAAGTTGTGCCTATAATTTTTCTATGAATAAGTAGCAGTATCTATGATTTGTGTAGCAGCTTTTTGAGATATTAACTGTGTGAGGGTAAGCGCTAAGATAAATGGGTGCTCTGTAATATGTAATATGAGGTCTGTGAAAACCGCATTTTGATTATGATAATTTGTAGTGTATATACATGGGTATGGTTGTGTATTAATTTGTTGTGTTAATTGGTCTTGTAGTCAGGAGACAGGGGTGAAGTGGATTTTATATTTCATAGATGGTGTAGTAACAGTGTGTTTAAATATTGTGTTAATTGATAACCATCCCAGGTCAGTCATTAATAAGAAGTTAAGGGGGAAATTATCCTGTACCGGGGAATGTTTTGCTTCAACGAAGCTAATGTTATGATGCCAAAGGGGCAAGTGACGCACACAAAAGATTCAGGTCAGCCCGTGTCTGGGGTTCACATAACAGTCAGATAGTTAAGTTGGGGCGGGAGAGAGATAGGAGGGACTGTAAATTAGTGACCCTTGGGTAGGAATATTTGTTTATCGCTTGTGCGTAGCTTGTGTAGGGGAGATGTATTAATTTAGGGTGTTTATGTGTTAGGGATGAGACTGTTTTGAATTGTTGTATAGATGTTTTTTTTTGTTTTACAGCATTTTCATGGCACACAGGGGAGGCTATAGACTGCCATACAACTTACCACAGTATTTTTCCTTCTCAGGAGCCGAAGGCTCAGGACATCACCATAGGTGAAGCGAACTGGGGATGCGTTAGTACTGGCGCCCAGTACGTCTGCCCCAGTGAAAGAAAGGAGGCGGTCTCTTGCAGTGAGGACCCATACCTCAGCGGGAACTGGTCCCCAAATTCAGGAGCTCTTAGCTTGTTAAGAAACACCAAACAGGCTATGTTGCCTGGTGTTTAGAAGACGGCCACAATAAAGCCGTAGGGCCTAAACCCGAAGAGGATTAACTGGGCAGTGGATAGAAGTTTCATCAGCAGTGAAGCATCTACATCCCGAGTCAAGTACATCGTTATTAATACCAAAGTCATCAGCATCAGTAGTCAGGAAAGGAGAGAGGGAAAACATTCCTTTCCGAAGGCTAACAAGAGGAGGGGAGTGTCGGAGACGCCACTCAGCAGAAGACGGTAGTGTCAGAGAGACACTGACCTGAAGCAGAGGAGAGAGAGAAGTTTGAGAGTCAGATAGAAAGATTAGAGGACAGCCTCTGAGTAAGAGCCGGTGTCACGAAGTGGATTTAAGTTTAGAGTTTATCTGATTATAGAGACAAGACACTAGATTGAAGAAAGTCTGAGAAGATAGATTAGATGAGAATACAGTGTAAGTGGAAAGATGAGACTTATAGCTTCGAGGCTGAGAACCGAGATTGACTCTCCCTCGCCACTTGTGACGTAATTACTAACTACTGTCTCACCACCTCTGACTACCATAAAGGAGATAAGGTTTCACTAAAGTCCACAGACACAACTATACAGACAAGCATATAAGTACAGTATAGTTATAGAGAAACTGATCCAGTGTACATTTTATAGTTTATTAAACAACAATTCAATCCACAGTAAAAAATAACAAAAATGCGAGTTCGCACCACCTGGAAAAAAAAGAACAATTTCAAATGAAAGACAAATTAAAATAAATTCCCACACACTCTTTCACTCTTGCATAAAATAATAATAATACCCAACTAACTAAAATAAACCTATATACCGGGTGGGGGTCTCTCAGTAGAGCCACCACTCTTGACCACACTAAGGTTACTAACTGACACTGTCCTGCGGACGATGCTTAAACTATTTGTCTACACAGCTTCCAAGCGCTTTAGGCGATAAAACGCCACTAACTAACACCACTGGACTGCTACACTAGTAGACTTTTATTACAGCGCTAGCGCAGAGGCTGTCCTCTAAGTATACTATCTGACCCTACTGGTCCCCACTATTTTCTCTCCCTCTCTCTCTCTACTCAGTCTTGATTCAGTGACTCTCTGACGCTACTTTAACTTCTGAGGATCTGATGGCTTGCTGCTCCGTCACTCCCCTCTTCTTGGTTGCAGTTTGGAAAAGTATGATTTCCTTATCTCTTTTCTGTTATACTGATAAAGGGGTCTGGTTCACTAAAGCGATATGTGGTGGCCGAAGGCGGTATATTGATTCAAGGCTTTATTATGGCCTTCTGATAAGCACTAGGCAACGCGCCTATTTGATGTGCTTTATCGAGCTAAGAGCTCCTGATTTTAGAACCCGTTCCCGCTGAGGCATGTGCCCTCACTGCACGAGAGCGTCTCTATTTCTTTCACTGGTGCAGATGAACTGGGCGCCGGTACTGACGCGTCACCAGTTCTCTTCACCTCTGGCGATGTCTCGAGCCATGGCTCCTGAGAAGGCAAATTACCGTGGTAAGTTGTAGGGCAGGTTACAACCCTCCCTATGTGCCGTGAAAATGCTGTAAACAAAAAAAAAATAACCACAACTATACAACAAATTCAAAATAATCTCATCCCTAACATATAACCACCTTAAATTAATACATCTCCCGTCTTTCCCCTAAATTAATACATCTCCCCTACACAAATCTACGCACAAGCGATAAACAAATATTTCTACCCATGGGTCAACTAATTTACAGTCTCTCCTATCTCTTTCCCCTCTCCCACTTAATATCTGTCTGATATGTGAACTCCCAGACACAGGCTGACCTAAATCTTTTGTGCTAGGCTTGCCTCAGGCGTCAAAACATTAGCTTCGTTGAAGCAAAACATTCCCCGGTACAGGATAATTTCCTAGCCTTAGCTTCTGATTAAACACACTGTTACTACACCATCTCAGTAATATTAATTACATCCCTTACGCCCCCTGTCTCCTGACTACAGGCTTAATTAACACAAAAATTAATTACTCAACCATACCTGCGTATACTTACTTACTTAGTCGTTCCCCTTCTACCGTGAGGTGTAGAGGTTTGGAAGAGAGAGTGCCAGACTATCCTTTCGGCTGTCTTCCTCCTGGCCTGGTTCCATTCTAGTCCTCGGTCCTTCAAAGATTGTCTAATGTTGTCCTCCCAGCGAACTCTGGGTCGTCCTGGGGGTCTGGATCCCTTGCTCTTTGTTTCCCATGCTTGTCGTGGTAGCCGATCTTCTCCCATTCTGCAGACATGGCCAAACCATCTTAGTTGGGACTGTTCTACTTGGGTCTGCAGGGGGTGGGATTTTAGGCCTTGACGTATTGTCTGGTTGCGGACCATGTCTCTTCTTGTTACTTTAACCACCTTCCTCAGATACCTCATTTCTGAGGTTTGGATCTGGCTTTTATGGGTTGTAGTCATTGCCCATGACTCGCATCCATATGTCAAGACTGGGACATAGGTGGAGCGGTATACAGCCATCTTCGTTTTCTTACTAACCTCTCTCTTGCTGAGGAATCCTCAATTTATGGCCTGAAAAAGTCTCCCAGCTGCTGCTTTTCGAGTGGCCAACTCTTCTTTGATGCCTCCCTTTTGGTCTATAATAGCTCCAAGATATTTAAAGTGGTCGACCTGCTCCAGGACCTGTTCTCCCAGCTTAATCTGATGTCTTCTTTCTTCTCGTGATATCACCATGGATTTTGTTTTAGAGCTACTTATGACCATCCCTCTCTTCTCCAGCTCTTCCTTCCAGACTTGCAGGTTGGATTGGAGATGTGCCTCTGATTTAGCAATCAGGGCAACATCATCAACAAATGCCAGCTCCGAAATACATACCTGTCTCATCTTCCAGTACCCCACTGAATACTTTCTTGTTCTCTTCTTACATGACTTGATAACATCGTCCATGAGGAGTATGAAAAGATAAGGTGACAGGATATCACCTTGTCTTACACCAGTGGTGGTCCTGAACTCTTCTGTCTCATGGTTTGCTGTCCTCACATAATTTCTGCAAGACTTGTCCTGCGTATATACACTACCAATTATCATAATCAAAAATGCGGGTTTTCATAGACCTCCTATTACATATTACAGAGCACCCATTTATCTTAGCGCTTATCCTCACACAGTTAATATCTTAAAGCCGCTACACACTCCTAGATACTGCTACTTATTATAGAAAATTCTAAGCACAACTTCTAGTTTTATTATAAGATAGCAATTGATGGCACTTCTGTCTAATAAAATAAAGTAAACTCCCAGAAGAAAACTTACTTTAACGTGCTAAGATCTATTATAAACGAACTATCTACTACGCTAATAAGTTATAGACATACCAAAATACCGAATTTCTCTCTCTGAGCAGACTATAAGGCGTTGTTTTCACGGCAGACAATTTTGAGACCAGAGAGAGCGCTAAAAGATTTTGATGCTACATATATAATAAAATATTATGATGAAATATCAGATGCGATAAGTCATCGCGTGGCGTCTCTCTCTCTGGAACCGCTTTCTGCCAACCAAGGTGGCTGTGTCCGCTGGACTCGGAAAGTGTTCGTCCAAATGTGGCTGTGTCCACTGAATTCAAAATGTGTCCAATGGACTTGGAAAGTGTAAAAATTATTCTACTGAAATAAATACGGCTAAGATTGCCAGGAATGTGTGATAGACTTATCACTGAACAAGAGTCTGACTTGACTCTGGAACTGAGATTGCGTTACAAATATACTTCAAGTGAAATAATAAAGAGGAACTGAAATTCAGCTAAGATTGCCAGGAATGTGTGATAGACTAAGGTTAGTATTAACTTCGAATAATTTGTGTAAAATGTCGAGAAGCGTCAGTATTGACTACCTTCAACCACCCCGTTGTAGGTGAACGAAATATATAATGAAGATTGTGTGAATACACATTTGTTGATCCCTTCGGAGCATAGAAGGATGTATAAACATTGTGGACGTTTTAAAAGGGCGAACCTAAATAATTATGTGTTCAGACTGAACTTTATGGTAACGAACTCAGGATAAAAATAAATGAAATTAATATAGTAGCTGATACTGAAATACACAAGGACGATAATATTGAATTGAATGTTGACAGTGAATCGAACATGTTTCTTTATAAGTAATGTATTTTTATTATGTTTAATCGTCGTGTGGTAAATTAAATTGAGTCAAAATATTACATGGACTGCAGCATTAATGTTTACAGTTCATTTGTTATATTAAATTGAATTTGAGAAATAGTAATAAGTTCCACAGATGCATACGCAGGGAAGATGAAATGAATGCTACAAATTTATTTATAATCGATTCCAAAGAAAATGAAGCCAGATTTTTCTGTTGACGTAGTGTGAAAAATGAAACACCTAGACAACGAGATCAAAACGACCCGAGATGCAGTTTATAGATTTACATCAATATAACACAAGTACGAAACGAAACCACACTAATACCGACTCATCAGACAACTAGTAGCATCATCACTTAACGTCATCTATTAAGAGACTATAATCTCTAGGTTTCTTGATATAATGGTACAAATGCTAAACTACTATGCTTGCACATGCGTAAGAGTTCTCACTCATTATTCTACAGGCACGACTGTGGCTTCAGAAGTTGGATGCTTCTCTTCCCGGAAAGTTAGGAAAACTGGGTCAGTGGTTATATGAAGCTGAAAAACTACTGAGAAAGAAAGAAGAGACAACAGATAATGCAGAAAACATGGTGGTGTTGTATGCTGAGCTTGCACAGGAGAACAGGGTATGCGCTTAATTTTCTCGGAAAGTTTTGAATCATGGTGTTGGTTGGCAAATAAATTAAAATTGATTTTGAAAATAAAGTGTAAATCTCTTTTTCTGTAAATTAATTTTGTATACAAATCAATAATATTTGCTTATTCAGGACTTCAAGTGGTTAAGATCCTTTGCTAGAAGAAAAAAGATGTCCTTTTTTTTCCTCTCTTTCCCTCATAGGCTGTCTCTAATTTGGAGTTCTTTCAAATTCACTTCGTTGCTGTTCATCCATCTTAGTCAGCCTTCTAGTATTCCAAATTTGCAAACATTTTCATTTTTCAGTGAAAAAATCCCACCCTTCTGCTTATACCATCATTAGAAAACCACTATGTCATAATGGCACAAAGCATATAAATAGACCACATATTTATCTGGCTTAATAATATGTTTATTAACTCTTAGCATGTATGCTGAAAAACAATTTTTTTTATGTGCTCATCTTCAGGAGTAAATTTTGAGACATGACTGCTGTTACTAATTTTGTCTTTCTTTATTTATAATAAGATAAAGTTTTGAATATCAAACTGTGCAGAAATGAAAGTTCTATTGCATAAACATCGTTAAACAGTCCAGTGGTCTTTGAAATGCATGCGGCATATATAATAATGAAAACAAAAGAATTAACAATTAAAAAAATATTAACTTTTTTTGCACTTACCATAATATTTAAAGCAGGATACAGTATTGGAACTCATAAAACCACTTTCACTTTTTCACAATTGCCTCCACGGCTGGCGGAGTTGTGGATTAAAGTTGCTACCATAAGTGAAATGGGTTCATTTTTGATACAAGACAACAGGAGGCTGAGACGCTTGGGAGTCATGACCCAAGTGGGCCCGGCCCCCCCCTTTAGAGTGTAAAGGAGTATGTAGGGCCAAAACACTTGTCGGACGGGGGGACTTCTTCTGATGATCAGATTGCTTCCTGTTGTATCGCTCTGAAAGAGTTTCCTATCATCATTGTTCAAATAGTAAAAGCAAGTTTTCATTACTTTTGATAATTGGTGTTTTTATTAATATTTGAAATTTGTCACATGTGAAATGCATTCACCGTCATGCCATCCAGCCTCCTCTTCTGTAATGCTACCCTGAAGCTCAACATTTATCAGTTGTAGTTGCTCCTGGTCTAAGCTGTGATCGGGATCTGGATTTATCTTGTGTTTCTTTTATAGGACCTTTACCTTTTCCTTTTGTCATTCCCCTTCCACTTCTACAACTAGGTCCAGGTAGGGGAATACCTCCTTGTTCTCAGAATTTGTTGATTTATCACTAAATTTATCAATACTCAATAACTCAAGATGCATATTCAGCTTGTAATTATTACTTATGATCATTTGAAAATGAAGCCATTTCAGTCACAAGTTTGTTTACAATAAGCAACTACTCCTTATTTTATTTAAAACTAATACCATATCACAGATACAAGAAAATTTGAGCACCTGAAGAGTTACTTATTCAAAATATTGGATTGGAAGAAAATCTGGTAAATTGCCAGTACATTTAAACTTCAGTTATAGAGATTTACTGTCAGCTGGCACCTGAAGTGACAAGCCATTTTTTTCCACACTGAACCATGCACCACTTGATGTGGCATGCTGTAGACTAAGAGTTAAATGTGATATCAATTACAAATAATTACTTTATTTTATTGTACCAACTTTACTGTTAAAAACAGCATTATTCTTAAATATACTGTCAACTAAAATAGACATAAAACATGCATATGGTACAAAGTGGAATAAATGTAACATTATTTTCAAATATACTACCGAAAACAAATGACAGTACAATCATTATAAGCTTAGTAGTATGAGATATGTCAAGCTCTATCTTTGGCAGTATGATTTTAGTAGCATGAAATAAATGTTTCTCTGACAACTATCAGATACAAATCGCTCATACTTACAAGAACAACCTCAGTTCACAAAATCACCACTGAGAGACTAACTACCTCTCCAGAATACTGACACTAGGGCAAGGCTCTAATGGCAGGTGCTGTCTCACAAAATTCCATTCAAGATGAATAGCACACAAGCTGGCATGGAGACATCCAAACAGGACGGTAGTCGAACGATGAATAATTTTGGTGCTGAAAAAACCCCTTGGCGCCCGAATTTTCCGCTGGTCACATGACCCCAATCACCCGTCTATCGTCCGAACAGGCAGCTAATCACACGGCCAAAATAGCACTGGGACACCGTTATTTTTCAATGTAGTTTTTGTCCGATGTTACAGCTCTGAAGGGTGCAGTAACAAACAGATTTATTTACTTGCTCACTTTAACCTTTAATCAAAAAAACATAACAGTGCAAATTGCTCCCTGAATATTTGTTAAAGATGAAAGGAATGTGATACATACATTAATTCAAATACTTGGGTGTTTTGATATCTTTAGATGGAAAATGGATAACTGAGTTTAAAAACATAATGTACTATTTTATACGATAAACTGTTGTCAAGTAATAGAAGGAAAGGTATGCTAAAGTGCTACATCAAACTAATTTTATTGTCTCATAACTACGTCATAAGCCAAACCAAATAGGGAAGCTTGGGTATCCTTACCAAGGTAACTTTAAAATCAAATGTGTATCCTCAGCATGGATCCATAATTTTATTCCTCATTTAGTTGGCTTATCTCTAATATACTGCCTAAATAATTTAGAATACCTGCCTTTAATCAGAACCATCCGTTAATTAGTGCAGAGATGTTGTAGAGTCTGATAAAGTTTCTGGAATTTCCTATGAATGAAATCAAACGGAAAGCATACTTTCCACCTTTAGATGAACATTAGGCTCTTGACAGGGTAGAAACTTAAGAACTGACACAGGGGCTCTACCATCCAAATCATTTTAGCCTTTGTATCTGTAATGAAAGGCTTTCATTCTCGCAAATTACCTTGCTGTGTCTACTTCATAAACTCCGCCTAGGCCGGTCCCAAGCCCGGCTGAAAAAGGAGGAGGGCGGCCTGCATGGAGGCCATACGGAGGCAGCCCCTCTACCATGCAAAGGCACAACAGGCCAATCACCTGTTTGCTTTAAATCATGATTACGCGAACTACAAGAGAGAAAACCTGACTGATTCTAAAGGTGACGAATTGGAACAGACTATGGACTACAACTTATGGAACTTGGAACACAAGAAGTATAAATGGGAAAGAAGATGAGTTGGTGGAAGAGATGAGAAAAGCAAAACTAGAAATCCTGACTATAACAGAAACAAAGAAAAAGGGACAAGGAGTCATGGATCTCAATGGCAACATGCTGCTCTACAGTGGTGTACCCACATCTGAAAGAGCTAAAGGGGGTGTGGGTTGCATTGTGGCCAAAAACCAAAAAGATAGTATCAAGGGATGGAACTTTGTCTCGGAGCGCATTATGGTTGTAAAACTAAAAGGAGAAACCATAGTCAACCTGGTCATAGTGTATGGGCCAAATGAGGATGAGAGAGCAGAGGTCAAGGAGGAATTCTTCGAGCTGCTTCAAAGGACAGTGGATGACTGCCTAGATGGAATTATCATACTCGGAGATTTCAATGCCAGAGTTGGAAATGACCATGCTAAATGGGGTGGAGTTATCGGAAGATATGGAGAAGATACTCTCAATGACAATGGAAAGCAACTCCTTAGATTCTGCAGTGAGCAGAATCTGATCATTACAAACACAAAGTTCCCCCATAAGTGCATACATGCATACACTAGATGTGAACGAACAAAGAATGAGAAGTCAGTGATCGACTATGCCATTGTTAGAAGGAGCTCATTCAAATATGTCCGGGATGCTAGAGTCTGGAGGGGGCTAGAGATTGGAAGTGATCACTACCTGCTTACAATCAAAAGAACAACTGAAAGAGTTGCTCAGCCTAGGAACTGCCCAACATCACGCAAGAAACCAAGTAAACAAACGGGAGAAATGAGTATTAAGACCTACAAGTTGAGAGAGCCAGAAATTAAGACCAGATATCAGGGGCTTATTGCTACAGCAGTGAGAAACACAGAAGAACAACCTGATGACTTGGAAACCCTCTAGCTTAAATTCAAGGACATCATAAAGACAGCTGCTGCAGAAACATGTGGTGAAGTCCGACTTGGGAACAAGAGAAAGAGGACACCTTGGTGGACAGAGGAAGTCAAAGAGAAAATAAGAAAGAAGAAAATGGCATGGAAACAATACTTATGAGCTAAAAACACAGCAGGACAAATATAGAGAATATGTGACACTCAGAACAGAAGCAAAGAACAAGGTAGTAGCAGCAAAACAGAAGTCCTGGGAAGAATTTGGAGAAAAGCTAGAAAAAGATGTGCAAGAAAACCATAAATTGTTCTATAAGACCCTATGATAAGGGTGGATTAGGCTGACTACTGGCCACTATGAACGATAAGCCACAAATCTGCAGGTATAAGTCCACAGTCGTTGCTAGTGTGTAGCCATATAAAGTCCCACCCCTATGTCACGAAGTGTATTCGCCGCCTTTTCTCTCTGTCTATCTTTTCTCATACAAATTCATTCCTTCTCTCTAAATTCTCTAGAATATCTACCACGCGTAAATACACATCAGGAGATCTCCCATTTGCTGCGGGAAATAAATTCCTTTGTTCTACGTTTGACTGGCAAAACCACTGTGACCTTTTACCGCTGTGAACTTTTACACCGCGCCCTGAATAATTGCAGTTCAGCCAATGGATAGGGAGCGCGGATTATTGTCTTTTGACCTTTGACCTCAGCAACCAAACGGAAACCTGGAGGATTTTGGCGCTATTCTCAAAGCGCAGGCCTTTTCTCTCGCAAGCCGGCAGACTGACCGGGAATAAAATGGTTGCTCCTAAGAAATACAGAGGGGCCCGATCATTTAAACAGCAATGAATCTTAGCTGAGCGATCCTATAAGGTTGTCATACCAGAAGACAAAACCATAAGCAGTGTTCTCAAGGGCAGACTTAATCCATCCCAGCTGGTGATGCGCCCTGAGTCAAGACGGAGAAAGCAGCTTGCCATCCTCCGAAACCCTAAAAAGACCTTGCTGGACCTGGAGTGCTTTGACATATTTACTACATAAATTCAGCATCTGAGATGAGTATTTGAACATGCCAGCAGAACCACTACAGAATATTCCTATTGTTCTATGATTAAAAATTAATTCTGACATGGATCAGAACCATTCATAGATTAGGGAACATATCATATAGTTGTATAGTTGAATATATTGTGAGATTCTATTTTCATTTTTGTAAACTTTACATAACCGAGTCTGTTGTTATTTTCTTTGTAATATTTAATTGGGTTGTATAGTTTTAGTAACATAAATCTACACCCTGGGGGCAGAGCCAAAATTAATAAACACTATTGGGTCAGGATATTTTTAATGTGGCTGGGCACCAAATCTCTTATCCATCTATATGTACTATACATAGTCCTTTATAGGATCTCGGATAAAGAATTTATCGCCTAGATAATATCCTGTTTAGTTTCACCAGAATTCTCTTGGAAAGTTTTTTTTTGAGTGGACTAATCCCCGAGGAGAGACTGTGCATTCAACCTGCAGTCTGGAAGAGTTTCCTCTAGAGATTATCTTTTATTCTTCCATCAAGTCTGTCATACTTACACTTTCTCCCCTCAAAACTAAAAACATTTCGCTACACTGGGACGCTCGTGTCCGGGATCTACTTTTTTTCATATTTAGACACTTGTCTGAGATATGAAAACTCTTATCTTTCCTAGACCACTACTGCTGTAGGTACTTGTCACTAATTGGTGTCCAAGTCTAGGATTAGATTAAAGAGGGGACATATAAATTACCCTAGACTAAATTACATATAAATTTTTACAAGAAAAACAGATTTTAAGTTATGTTATGAAAACTATTCTTGGTGGTACTGCTGGTTATTAGTTACATGTTGTTAACTAATATTTATGTTATGTTGTATGTATGCTGGTTTTAAATAACAGAGGTTGTTAAAATACTTTAGTTTAGTTACGGCTATAGAAAGTATTAAGCCTGTATTTATTTGATAGTGAGTTAGAGATCTCATACTCGCTCAGCAAAACCACTGCTGTTAAAATGGATGAGATAGAAGGACTGAAGAAATGGACAGCGCAATCATATAAGATTGGAAAATTATCTGGCTTCTCGGGAAGTTTGCTGGAAAATTATGTCTCGGAACAGGTAGAATGTTTCATGAGCATAATGGGGCAACAGAACGAATGGAGAGCAAAATGCAAGGAAGAGAATGTGGAACATGATAGACAAAGACAAGAAAAATCCCTCCAGTGTAAGGAAGAACTGCAAGAAATGGAAACTCAGTTTCAACCTACAAAAATGGAATCCAGGGATAAACTTGAATCTAGGAATACTCATCATGCCACTCCTTTGCCAATTCCATCACCACCCTCAGCGGTAAATATAACTGCACCACATGAAGCCAAGTCTATGTCTCAGAATTCAGGCTCAGACAGAGCAGAGGCTAGGATATCTAAACAGATACCTCTAGACTATTCTATAAGCACAGCTGTGCAAATAATCTGAAGAGACCTTCCTCATCCTCAGCAAAAACTCACAACTGGCATACTGAAAACAACCGCACCAAAAACCTGATGGTAAAAGGGCTCAACCAAATAGGATCATCAACGGAAAATGTCGGCCACCCTACATCAGTTAGACTGTAGGCGCCGAGACCCAAACCCACAGACTTCATACAAAGCTAAGGTCCCTACCATGGATGGGAACTTGACGAAGGCCCGGAGTGGATACAGGGATTCTCAAAATGTGGAGACTGCCACAGTAAATGGAGAACAAATCACCTGTTTGTATTATCAAGGTCTTGGGTGTGATGCCCTTGTCTCAGCCTCTGTTATCGACCTTGATCAAGTCACCGAAGAGGATGTTGAGGTAACAGCACCCATGATAAACAACAGAAGGATGATTTTGCCTTTAGCTTATGTAGAAGTTAGGTCGAACTTTGTAAACGGCAAAGTAAAGGCCGCAATATTGGATGAACGAATTTACCCCATACCTCAAGGAGGGAAATATATCATCTTAGGAGACTCAGCATGATCCAGAGACGGCGTGACTGAACAGGCTATGGAGACTCCAATGCCTAACTCATCTTCCAATATTTTCACTGAAAAGTTGGAAGAGTGCAAAGGGATTGACCACCCCAGTGCACTTAATTCTGAACAAGTTTTGATAGTCTCACCCACTAACTGCGTGCAGAAGGTGAAGCCGGGCCAGAGTTTCTTGGTACCTGGTGGGATGAAACATGTTTCAGAAATATGTTCCTTTAACATGGGAGAAGCAGCTGTAGAGGAACAGGACCCTCAAGCACTAAGACTTCACTCAGTTCCGATAACCTCACCCACTCTCTGGGATCAGAAAGTGAAGCGGGTCCAAATTTCCTTGGTACCTGGTGGGATGAAACATGTTTCAGGAATATCTTCCGCTAATACGGGAGAAACGGCGAAAGAGGAACATGAGCCTCAAGCACTTAGTCTTCAGTCAGTTCCGATAACCTCACCCACTATCTGGGATCAGAAAGTGAAGCGGGTTCAAATTTCCTTGGTACCTGGTGAGCAGGAACAACTGACAGACATATCTTTCTCTGTCACTGGAGAAACAGCGAAAGAAGAACATACACGCTCTCATACCTGGGGAGATAGGTATGTGTCCTTAGGCAGGTCAAGTAATATGACAAAAATAAGGTTGTGTATGAGGTTGGCAACCTCATCACGCAAAACTATTTGCTATAGACCGCATTGCACGCAGAGTGTAGGCTTTAATGCAAGCTCTTTGCCAGGAGGCAAGCTACAATGTAGGGTCTACAAGGAGGAACATAAGAGAGGAAAGATCATACGAGCAGGATTGCTTAACATACCTCAACTCCTTGACAATGAGGAAACGGATAGACATGTGTTGATTACAGGCATTCCGTTCGACAGAGGAAAAAGAGGAAACAATGGGATTGAATTAACAAGAGATATGAGACAGGAAGGTAGTAGCAGACAGAAGAGAATAGTCGGCTCAACTTAAGTTAGCCGTAGGCATAACTTTTAAAAGGGGGCCTATGTCACGAAGTGTATTCGCCGCCTTTTCTCTCTGTCTATCTTTTCTCATACAAATTCATTCCTTCTCTCTAAATTCTCTAGAATATCTACCACGCGTAAATACACATCAGGAGATCTCCCATTTGCTGCGGGAAATAAATTCCTTTGTTCTACGTTTGACTGGCAAAACCACTGTGACCTTTTACCGCTGTGAACTTTTACACCGCGCCCTGAATAATTGCAGTTCAGCCAATGGATAGGGAGCGCGGATTATTGTCTTTTGACCTTTGACCTCAGCAACCAAACGGAAACCTGGAGGATTTTGGCGCTATTCTCAAAGCGCAGGCCTTTTCTCTCGCAAGCCGGCAGACTGACCGGGAATAAAATGGTTGCTCCTAAGAAATACAGAGGGGCCCGATCATTTAAACAGCAATGAATCTTAGCTGAGCGATCCTATAAGGTTGTCATACCAGAAGACAAAACCATAAGCAGTGTTCTCAAGGGCAGACTTAATCCATCCCAGCTGGTGATGCGCCCTGAGTCAAGACGGAGAAAGCAGCTTGCCATCCTCCGAAACCCTAAAAAGACCTTGCTGGACCTGGAGTGCTTTGACATATTTACTACATAAATTCAGCATCTGAGATGAGTATTTGAACATGCCAGCAGAACCACTACAGAATATTCCTATTGTTCTATGATTAAAAATTAATTCTGACATGGATCAGAACCATTCATAGATTAGGGAACATATCATATAGTTGTATAGTTGAATATATTGTGAGATTCTATTTTCATTTTTGTAAACTTTACATAACCGAGTCTGTTGTTATTTTCTTTGTAATATTTAATTGGGTTGTATAGTTTTAGTAACATAAATCTACACCCTGGGGGCAGAGCCAAAATTAATAAACACTATTGGGTCAGGATATTTTTAATGTGGCTGGGCACCAAATCTCTTATCCATCTATATGTACTATACATAGTCCTTTATAGGATCTCGGATAAAGAATTTATCGCCTAGAGAATATCCTGTTTAGTTTCACCAGAATTCTCTTGGAAAGTTTTTTTTTGAGTGGACTAATCCCCGAGGAGAGACTGTGCATTCAACCTGCAGTCTGGAAGAGTTTCCTCTAGAGATTATCTTTTATTCTTCCATCAAGTCTGTCATACTTACACTTTCTCCCCTCAAAACTAAAACCATTTCGCTACACCCTATAGACACCAGGTAGGTTATAGGTTGGAGTGTGAGGTGTCTTGTCTGGTTTATGGGTGCTGGCTGCGAGTGTAGGTGATGTGGTTTCACAGGTTCACAACACATGTGGTATGACATGAAAAGTCATAGAAGGGTGTAAACTGCTATTGACGTTTTCCATCGTTTATTTTCTGACGCCACAAAACAGGTACTGTACATCCATTTACATAAGTCACAGTCACTGTAGTACATGGTAATGTGCATACATAAAGTTCTTGAATGGATCTTGCAAATCCTATGAGCTGATATATATATATATATAATTCCAGCTTACAACAGCGTCAGCTTCATATCATAATGTACATAAGTCTAACAAACTCCTCTCTGATGCTATCCGATCAGATATGTAAATGAGTTCACCACTGAACGCACAGGAATGGCGTTTCAAGAGTACAGGTCAGATTGACCTTTGTAGATTTTCTAAGTCTAACCTCGCTGTAGATACCGTCGCTAGCATTGCGAAGTTCAAAGAGCATAGAAACTGTTCTCTGGGCCTAGCATGACCTGTATACATCTAAATCTCAGGTATGAAGATACCTGGGGTGTAATCTCTAATAGAAGAACCTCTCCTTCCTGTAACTGGTAACTGAGCAGAGAACGACCAATGTCAAACATCAAAATAGATTACAGATTTTGAACATAAGGAGGGTATTACCTTGCTTCGAAATCACACCACAACACATACGCCTCCAGGCGTTTTCAAATCATATAGGGAAAGACCTCGTTAGCTAAACTAACTCACAGGAGGACTACCAATTCCCTATCAAAAGATCAGAGACGCAGGGATGCGTCCTCTCTGCTCAAAACATCTTGTCGAAACCCCTGACCGGAAGATTTCTCCAACTCACTTAAAGTTCAGACATGCGCAGAACGCATACACCTGAGTAAGACTCAAAACAAGACGATGTTGGAGACATACCAGACAAAGATATGAACGAAATCACGCCTTATATGGACAGGGAATAAAACATCAACTCTGGTTTCAATCATTCCAAGAAACAGTTGACCGATACTACCATATAAGGAGAATGAACTGACATCGATCGAAAAAATGGACCGACGAGTCAGGACACAAGAGAAGGTAACCACCATTGAAAATGTACTCACAGTCAAACAAGGGTTATTTACCTTCGACCAAGAAAAAATTACAGTGTACAATTTAGACAGATTAATTACACACAGTCTTAGAAAAATTCTGTGCGTAACACCCTAAAGAACATGAGGAAGGAAAAACAATGCCCTCTCAAATTTTTAAAGGACAAGAAATTGAGAGATGAACAAGCAGGTTTTCGACAAAACAGATCATGT
Source organism: Oreohelix idahoensis (assembly GCA_024509875.1). Classification (NCBI taxonomy): domain Eukaryota; kingdom Metazoa; phylum Mollusca; class Gastropoda; order Stylommatophora; family Oreohelicidae; genus Oreohelix; species Oreohelix idahoensis. The sequence continues at coordinate 1,465,759 of JAMPIV010001448.1, forward strand.
ACAGACCAGATAGCCACTTTGAGAATAATAGTTGAACAAAGTCTGGAATGGAATTCACCACTATACATCGGATTTGTGGACTACGAAAAAGCATTTGACAGTGTGGACAGAGAATCACTTTGGAAATTGATGAGGCATTATGGAGTTCCCCTGAAGATCATTAATTTAATAAAGAAAACCTATGAAGACATGACGTGCAGAGTTCTTCATGAAGGACAGCTTACAGAACCATTTGGGATAAGAACAGGAGTGCGACAGGGATGCCTCTTGTCTCCATTTCTTTTCTTGCTGGCAATAGATTGGGTTATGAGATCATCGACAACACACAACAGAAATGGAATCCAGTGGACTCTGACTAAGCAGTTGGATGATCTGGATTTTGCTGATGATTTGGCTCTCCTGTCCCATGAAAACAGGGTTGAACTTGAAGAAACGCCAATACAAGATGTAGAATCATACACATATCTTGGCAGTAATATAGATAAAGTTGGAGGGACAGACAGCGATATCAAAATAAGAATACAAAAAGCAAGAGGAGCTTTCATTGCATTGGGAAATATATGGAGATCAAGAGAAATAGGATCCAACACGAAAATAAGAATCTTCAACTCAAATGTGAAGTCAGTCCTATTGTATGGCTCGGAGACATGGAGAACAACAAAGACAACAACCAAAAAGCTACAGACTTTCATAAATGGGTGCTTGCGTAGAATAGAGGGATTAAAATGGTATGACAAGGTTACCAATGTGGAACTGATGACAAGAACTGGACAAGTGCCAGTGGAACAAGAGATGAGAAGAAGACGATGGCGATGGATAGGACACACACTGAGGAAACCTGTTGATAGCATTACAAGGCAGTCCTTGTTCTGGAACCCCCAGGGCAAGAGAGGCAGAGGAAGACCAAGAAGTACATGGAGAAGAGAGTTGGAAACAGAGGTGAAAAATGATGAGGAGAACATGGAAAGAACTTGAGATGATGGCACGTGACAGGAGGACTTGGCATGTGTTTGTTGAAGGCCTATGCTCCTTTGGGAGTGGAGGGTTATGAATGAATGAATGAATGAAGGCACATTGCTTACTGCACCAAAGGAAGTAATGGAAAGATGGAAAGAATATTTCTCAGAACTCCTTGATTGTGAGCAAGGTCAAGCATCAGAAATGATAACCACTAGCACAGAAGAGGAAACCAATGGTGATAAAGATGACATAAAGATGGAAGAACTGAAGGCAGCACTGGAGAAAATCAAGATGGGCAAAGCAGTAGGGCATGATGGTATAACACCAGATATGGTTAAGTACGTGGGAGCATCAGGTGACCTATTACTCTTAAGGGTCCTACAGGTAGCGTGGTGCAACAAGACCATACCAAAGGATTGGGAGATTGCCAATATAACACCAATTTTCAAAAAGGGTGACAATCGACAATGTGGAAACCATAGAGGCATATCCCTTCTCAGTGTCCCTGGTAAAATCTACTCTAGAATCCTAGAGCAGAGACTCCAACGCCTAGCTGAGCCACAATTGGATGAGGTCCAGTGCGGATTCTGAGCAAACCGAAGTACTCAACACCTAATCTTCACACTCAGACAGCTGAGTGAAAAGGCCCTTGAGTATAAGAGTGAGATCCATCTTTGTTTCATAGATCTGGAAAAGGCGTTTGACAGGGTCCCCTGGAGCAAACTTTGGGACTGTTTGGCAAGGAAGAACATTCCAGCACCACTGATTCATGCTATACAGAGCTTCTACAAGTCTTGCAGAAATTATTTCAGGACAGCAAACCATAAGTCAGAAGAGTTCAGGACCACCACTGGTGTAAGACAAGGTGATATCCTGTCACCTTATCTTTTCATACTCCTCATGGACGATGTCATCAAGGCATGTAAGGAGAGAACAAGAAAGTATTCAGGGAGGTACTGGAAGATGAGACAGGTCTGTATTTCAGAGCTGGCATTTGCTGATGATGTTGCCCTGATTGCTAAATCAGAAGCATATCTCCAATCCAACCTGCAAGTCTGGAAGGAAGAGCTAGAGAAGAGAGGGATGGTCATAAGCAGCTCTAAAACAAAATCCATGGTGATATCACGAGAAGAAAGAAGACATCAGATAAGCTGGGAGAACAGGTCCTGGAGCAGGTCGACCACTTTAAATACCTTGGAGCTATTATATACCGAAAAGGAGGCAGCAAAGAAGAGTTGGCCACTCGAAAAGCAGCAGCTGGGAGACTTTGTCAAGCATAAATCGAGGATTCCTCAGCAAGAGAGAGGTTGGTAAGAAAACGAAGATTGCTGTATACCGATCCACCTATGCCCCAGTCTTGACATATGGCTGCGAGTCATGGGCAATGACTACAACCCACAAAAGACAGATCCAAACCTTAGAAATGAGGTATCTGAGGAAGGTGGTTGAAGTAACAAGAAGTGACATGGTCCGCAACCAGACGATACGTCAAGGCCTAAAATCCCACCCCCTGCAGACCCAAGTAGAACAGTCCCAACTAAGATGGTTTGGCCATATCTGCAAAATGAGAGAAGATCGGCTACACGACAAGCATGGGAAATAAAGAGCCAGGGATCCAGACCCCCAGGATGACCCAGAGTCCGCTGGGAGGACAACATTAGACAATCTTTGAAGGACCGAGGACCAGAATGGAACCAGGCCAGGAGGAAGACAGCCGATAGGGTAGTCTGGCGCTCTCTCTTCCAAACCTGTACACCTCATGGTAGAAGGGGAAAGACTAAGTAAGTAAGTAAATTCATAAATTGTGTCAGCATGGACATTATGGTCAATATCCATGTCTGAATCCAATGTTTCAGTCTACCAGACATCATCATCTGCAGAATCAGTGATGAATTAATCACTGAAATCATCGCTGAAGTTCATTGTTTTTATTTGTTTCCATGACAGTGAAATCCGACTTTATAGAAATTTTCAAATGGCAGCATGTGTTTACGGTGCTCAGTCGTGACTTCAATGTACATTATTTTCTTATAAACTTGTTTTAAAAGAAACTTTTTACATTTGAAATATGCAGTATTTTATTATAAAACAACAATATTAATTTGAAAAAAAATGTTTTTAAAGTACTTTCAGCGACTTCAAAATTACCCGCCATACACTTAGGATCTATAAGGATAGAAATGAAGAGTTAGTTGTTAGTGCACTGGATTCGTAGCTCGGCGGTCATGGTTCAACCCTCAGTTGAGGTGGGATATTTTAGACCACAAACGGCTCTGGGGTAGTTTTTTCATATAGTGTTACCATGTAAGGGTCGTTTTTAACAAATTTGGTCATGTTATATATATTTGGAAAAGAAACTGAATGTGGATTCTGAATATGTTCAGTTTATAAATTTACAAATGTATTTATGAGTATAAAGTAGTTGGAGACTAGGAAGAAAAAAAGTTGACCAAAAAAACCCAAAACAAACACATATCAGAAATACCCACTGAAGACAGCTAATCCATCAGTTTTGTTATCCAAGACACAAATATTTGTAAACTATATCCACTTTGGGAATAAAACAAATAAGTTCAAGTTTATACTCTAACTACTTTTCATTTGGCATCAAGAAAATGAAAGACACTCTATTGTCACAAATTTTCTGCGACTCAGGTTTTTCATATAGTGTTACCATGTAAGTGTCAGTTCTTTTAAAGTTTTTAAATAGTATAGTCATGTTATATATATTTGAAAAGGAAATTGAATGAGGATTCTTAATATATTCAGTTTATAAATTTACACATTTTTAAATGAGTATAAAATAGTTGGAGACTGGGAAGAAAAATATTTGACCTTCAATCTCTGAATCCACATCGCTGGAAGATGAACTAGACCTAGAATTAACACTAAAATCACTACTGCTGCACCCGTCTTCATCTTCGCTGAAATTTTCTATCAAACTAAGAGCCTACTGAGCACTAAGACGAGTAGGTCGCATGCGAGAAGATGAACTAGACGCCATCAAAAATAGGTAACACAAATTTTGTAAAATTTACACGAGGTAGCTGATGTAAACGTGTTCAAAGAACTCAAAAGAGTGATGCGAAAACTTTCCCGCGTTAGAACAATGACTATACTTCCACTTCCCAGTCATCTAAAACTTCTAACTGGGATGAAACGAAACAAAAACTTAGTTCAAAGAGCCCGACCCTGAACACTGGCCGGTCGTTCTCTGAGCCTAGATTTATCAACCCAAATACTGGCCGCTCATCCTTTAAAAGTTAAGGCAGCCAGTGTGATGCTGACCACATCACAACTAGTGTGCCGATGATAAAGAAAATATGGGCCTAACACTATATTCCCAATGTGCCTCAACAGGCATGTAATGGGATCTTTTACCTTCTACCATTAGTAGATTTGTCTGTAGCCTGACTTACAGTATTGAATTTTGTCAGTCCCCTTGTGAGCCTCTAATTTGGGGGTTCTCACAGATTCAAGCTGGTGTTTATACTCAAGTTGCAGTTTCTGTATCAAGCTGTTTTTTTCCTAGGCTTAGGTATTTGGCCCTAACCTAACCTGCAACTTGTTAGACAGGTGTACTTGGTGTGGCATTCTTTCCTGTCCCCATTGATCTGTTTAGCTTGATTGAACCTACCTTCAACACAATGCTCCCCCAATGCTTAGCATTTACTATATAATAGATGCTGATAATTTTTAACCATTTATAAACAGTCATTGGGAGAGCAAACCATGCTAGAACAAAGGAAAATCAGAAAGTTGACCTCAGGAAGAAAAAAAGTTACTTAAAGGTGGATGGGCATATCATTACAGATGCAGCAGAAATGATGGTGCCGAGCAGGTATTTAAACATAAAATTTTAAAATGGGATCTAATAGGACATAAATAAAGAATATAATCTGTAGCTATTTCAGTTTTGTTTTTTTTACACTTTTCAGATACAAACTTCTCGCTGCCTTGCTGGTGACTGAGGCTAAAGTAGAACAGTGGACAGTCAAATATGGCAAACAAGACTTTGTTGAAGATATGCTAGCAGATTATGTTGATTTTGTTGACAGACAGAATATTTTTGACAAGTTTGAAACAGTACATGCAGAGACAAAGAAAGCAGCAGAGAAATACAAAACAGGAGGAGCAGGTGAGACAGAATAATCAAAAGTTAACACCAAACTTTGCATTGATTATTTTAATCAAGGTTCAGTCAGTGCAAACACCAAATGTGTGGCAGATAAATATTGTCTTTTTTTTTTCTTGTATGTTATCAGTAAGGTTGTTTAATTCAACCACATGATGGGGATGAGCCTCACGAATTGGGTACCAGAACAACTTCTGGGAAGGTTAAGGCAGCCGGCATGATGCTGACCACATCAACCCTAGTGTGCCGATGGTCAAGAAAATATGGGCCTAACACCATATTCCCAATATGCCTCAGTGGGCGTGTAACGGGATCCTTTACCCCTTTTTTACATGATGGTGATGACTGTGGTGCAGTTGTAGACCACTTTACTTAAATGAAAAGATCTATAGGATCTGTACCTGGCAGATAGATATTTCTTTTTAAAACTCTTGTTTCTTAGTGGTTTTTATCATCATTCCTTTCTGTTCCCTGTGGAACATAGGGCTGAAACAGCTGCTCTCCATCGATTTCTATTCTGGGCTGTCTTTTTCAGCTGTGCCCAAGTCATTCCAGTTTCCTTAGCCTCCTCTTTCACTGTTCTTCTCCAAGTTCTCCTTGGCCTCCCCACTCTTCTTTTCCCTTGTGGGTTCCAGTCAAGGGCACCTCTGGCTATGCTTGATTTTTCTCTTCTGAGTGTATGTCCTATCCATTCCCACCTTCTCACCTTAATTTCCATTTGTATTGGCTGTTGCCCGCATCTTTTCCTTAGCTCTATATTTGTTATTACATCTGGTTATCTTAAATGGAGGATCCGTTGGAGACATCTATTTACAAATATCTGTAGTTTGGATGTGATACTCTTTGAGACATGCCATGTCTTTGAGCCATACAGCAAGACTGACTTTAAATTTGAGTTAAAAATTCTGATTTTGTTCTCTCTGGATATAGCTGAGGAGTTCCATATTGGCATTAAAAGCGCATCTGGCTTTATTTATCTTAAAACAGACGTCAAAAAAAAAAAAATCTTACACACGTTTCAGTTTTATTAACAGGCAATCATTTTAAACTGCTGATGATGATAGATTTGGTGATGCAGAGACAGAACATTTTAAAAAAACGAAGGAGAAAAGAAAAAGCAAGATATTTTTCCATGCCACAAAACGCATTATCTGTATTATTTTTTGGCAAGTTTCATTAAGTACTGTCACACGTCCTCAGACAAAGCAGATGTAACTCACATTGATCACTTTTTGGACGAGGTCAATGGAAGATGGAAGAAAGTTTCTGTGGAGATTAAAAGTGTTCGGTCCATGCTGCAGGAGGTGATTGCAGCTTGGAAAAGATTCAGTGCTTGTGTGGATTTGCTCACTGTGTGGTTGGCAGAGGGAGAGCAGGTCATGAGACAGAGCTTGGAAGCAAAAGAGGTAGCTAATTTTTGTTGCCTGTAAAAGTTGATATACTCTAGTGCTTTTTTTCTTAATGATTGTGTATGAAAGTTATTTCCTTATATAACTTGAATTTGCCTGTCATAGTTGATATGCTGTTGTGCTTTTAATTCTTAATAATTGTGTTTAACAGTTTTTTTTCCTATAGATAACTTTTGTTGCCCATCAGAGTTGATATGCTGTTATGCTTATTTTTCTTAACTCTTTCAGTACCAAACAAAAAGTAGGTTTGGCCCAAACAAAAATGGCCACCCTGGTGTGTGTTTATTGTAGTCGTTTGGAATTAATTTTTTAAAATGTTCAAATTAATAAATACCTTTTATTGTTGTATATGAAAATGAAGGTAAATGAATGTACATTACTCTTGTGCAGCAAGTATAAAAGCTTTCATTGAAAAAATATTAGTTATCCAAGGTAAAATGGAGGCTGAAAGAATAAGGCGATGAAAAATTAGACCAAAAATATTCACTAAAATTCATCTAGAATTGTTCCCAGGAGAATATCTAAGGCACACTTTCAAAATATCACAAACAGATGTATTCTAACAAAACATAATCAGTTTTTGGTCAATAAACACTCAGGAAATTATTAATTTCACAGATTACAACAACATGAGATTTCAGTTTATACATCAGGAAGAGGGGATTAAAAATATTATTTACACATGAATGCTGTGGTTGTTAAATATGACAATGATTGTTAGTAAATGCATCTCGTGCATAATATAAAATTATGTCAACAACAATTATTACTTGTGCAAGGTAAAATGGAGGCTGAATAAGATGATGAAGTAGTAGGTAAAAAAAATAATTTAAAAATTATATATTCTTACCTTGTGATGGAGCTGCTAACCTTGTCATCATGTTATATCCGAGGGAAAACACAGAATGTCACGCAAATATATTCACACAGTGTATAAACATTATTTCATCATTAACTCTTAAGGGTAGGAGCTACACTGAAATGCTATTTTCGTTATTAATTGCTGGATTTCAATGAAAATGCACAGACTTAACCTATATCAGTACTAGATACACACAGACTTAACTTATATCAGTACTAGATACGCAAAATGAAGAGTTTGATAGTACTGCACCACTGGTTGCCATGGAATTGGCTGCCATATTGGATTCTATTGTTCTATTTCAATTTGCTAAGGCTTTTTTATTTATTAAGCTATGAATACCAAATTTGAACACAACATTTAACATTACATTTTAATACTTTTATTAACTTGAATTTTTGATAACTTTAATACAAAAAAAGTTGTAGGACTTTGAATTTAGTGTCTAAAAATGGTAACATGCTATGAATACCAAACTTAAACACAATGCTTATCATTACACTGTAAAAGGTTTGGCATATTGGATTTTTGATACCTTTAATATGTCACGAAATGGATTTAGAACTAGAGACTGTCTACATATAGTGACAAGACAATAGTAAGAAGAAAGACTGAAATGATAGATTCAGATAGAAATATAGTGCAAAATGTGAAAGTTGAGACCATTGGCTCCGAGGTTGAGAACCGAGGTTGATTCTTTCCTCGCCACTTCGGACGTTTAAATTGCTATGGCCTCGAACCACTTCTAACTACCCTAAGGGGATAAGGTTCAAGTAGATTCACATACACCAAGATACAGACAACATATAGCTACTGTACTTAAATGAAATGACTGATTCCAACTATAAGTTACAAGTTTATTAACACCTATAAACAATTAATCACATACATGTCAAAGAAAAAAAATGCAGTGTAAGCACTCCTGAAATAAACAAATTCAGGAAGAAAAAAAATGACACATGATGTATCATCAAAACAACCAACCCCACCCTTCACCCACAAGGTTCACCTGTATGGAGAAAAGGTAAGATTAAATGAAATGAATTACACTGCCTGGGTGGGGTCTCAAGTCGAGCCTCCACTTCAAACTAGCTATTCTAAATTCTAACTCTAAGTCCACTGATAGCTGGAACGACTGCGAAGTGACTACACAATCTCTGCACAGACTTCGGTTCTACACAGCCTATCCTGGAATCTCCTGAACACACCTAACGGCACCTCTAAACTTCAGCAGCTGTCCTCTGCTATGATCTTCAACAAAACTATGTCTCTTTTCTGTGCTGACTTCTGTAGAGAGAATGTTCACCCTTTCTCTCTCCACGAACTCTGGAATTTGATGACTAAGGTTTAACAGAACCCCACTGGATTCTAAACTGGCACTGTAGCTGACTTCTACCACTCTGAAATTACCTGCCCGAGTACCTATGACTGGGCGATGGGGCTATCGGCTTTATTATGGCCGTGAAGAAGCGAACATAAAAATTACCACAACGCTGGCAGCCTGCCAAATCTGCGTGTGTAACGAGCGTCAGAGCTCAGGATTTATCCACAAAAATCCTATTCGCTGGAAAATGTCTTCCCCTGGCTGGGAAAACGTACTTTCTTCCTCTCCTTCCACCACTGGCAATTCATGCGCGACTTAGCTTGTCGGCGAATGCCACAACTTCGCCGTGGGAGAAATTTTTGTGGTATCAAAAATTCTGCTCTTCCCCACAAAAAGCCGGCACCTGCTGTTCAGACGAAACAAAACAACAGCTAAACAAAACGTAATAAATCTATTTCTAATAACACCACCTCCCTGACTCTTCAACACGTTATGCACCTCCATACAAAAAATCATGCCAACACCGTCCGCTCCTCTCCTGTTCCCTTCTCTACCTGAGCCTACAAAGTAAACATTGGCTAACCCAGATCGCTTGTTCTGCCTGACTAACTCCGAGCAACAACAATATTTTCACTGGCGCGGTCTGGGCAGTCGTACTGTGGCCTACTTCTTACGCTGACACTAATGCCGTAATGATTAATACAAAATAAAACTAGCCCTCTCTAGGAATTCCTAAAATTCCCGTCAGTATGATTAATCACCTCAAAATTGAAATAAAGTATTATTCCCTTAACAGAAATAAATTTCCTCTCCATCTTCTGAATACACAGAATAACATTGCACAATCAATAACATATAACCCTGTTTACGCTAGCATCTACATACTGCTTAAAAGTTATACATAAACCCTGTTATCAAATTGAAAACCCCCGTAGTTCAACCATGTGTTTACAATTTTATGACCATGTGCGTCTCTCCCCCTCGTCCCTCTGAACATCGTATCAATAAATATACCGTAAACAACGCGCCCACGTGCTCGTGCAACAATCCACCTCTTCACTCCCGTCCACAGATATATGCGTAACTATATAATTAGCGAGCATCAACTCTCAATAAAATCACAAATGAAAATACACATTACACACGCTCCCGACTATTCTGTACATAAACAAAATTCGCATCGCGGGTTTCTCTCCCGACCCACTTTGCAATAAATACAAAGCGCGTCCGTGGCATCTCAACTTATAAACCCAGCTCAATTACCGCTATTCCTTCAATAAGGAAACAAATGGACCTAGTAAGTTTCTCATATCTATCACTCAGATCGTATTTGATGGCTCTGAAGTTACGAAGTTAATTAAACTCCACTTCCCAAGAAACTTACTGCTACGCCTAGACTAGAAAAATTAAATAAAGTCCCCACGCAAAAATGATGCTTACCAAATCTCGAATGTCCTACTGAAGGCAATCGACTTGACTCTGGCAACCGGCTTGGCAATTTTTCATTAAAAGAGAAAGAGGCTATTGTTGCGTGATAAATTCTCGCAACATCGTTTTATTTCAATATCTGTTTTATAACGCAAGGGCAACAACTGCTTGTAATTTATAGTCACTTTTCTCGGTAAGCATTTGTCTTCTCGCGTTGGTATCGAATGCAGTTAACTTTTGAGCTGTGGTCATTTTTGCGCTGGACTGCGCATGACTTGTCTTGTTGTTTTGTCGATCGGTTTCCGCCCACCACTAGTGGGAGTGAGCGATTTGGAATGGCGAAAGAGATGCCTCGTTGAAGAGGGGATCTCCGCTATTTTTGTTCTGTCAGGGATGTGTAGTCCTCTTATGGATATTTCGTTTAGTCGAGATAATACCTCTAGTGTTTTCCCACATGTCGGGAGGCGTGATATTTCTGTGTATTTCATGAAAGCAAGGTAAATTGACTTTTCCATTAACTCTATCGATTTTGGGTCGTGAGCGATTTCGATTCATAGCCTGTCTCCGAAAGTCGTCGTCACGAGATGTTCTTTCCCAGCTCACATGTCGCTGCATTGTACTGCATCGGTTGATGCATGTACCAAGGACCATTACTTGCTACTTTGTTAAATGAACTAGGTTTAGAAAACCTTTATTATCTAGAGGATATTCTTGAGGACATTATTTATACTTCGGCAGACGTGTCTGTCTTGCTGAAGTCAAACTAAGGAGAGTGAACTGATCTCATACATCTGGTTATCTCCTGGCTGTTATAGAAAAGGATGGAGTTGTTCACCTGACTACATTTACAGCACTTTGAAATATAACATGCATCTGACTCATCATTGTAATGCTGTCTACCGTTTATTGCTGTATTGAATGTTGCTGTGATAATGACTGTTTGATGTGCCTACACATTTGCGTAACCATTTTGTCACTGTGGCGTCCACAATAAATAATGAAGAAAAACGTCAACGGCTGTTTCAAGACTCATTGACTTTATACGTCGTGAGTTTACTGACGTCCTATGTGGATTGCCCTGTTATTGTTGCATGAACATTGTTTTGACTGAACACATCTACACACTACACCAAATGATGCGTGATGCCATATGATGATGGATGGCATCCGCATGTCTGGTTTTGTGTAGTGTGTAGATGTGTTCAGTCAAAACAATGTTCATGCAACAATAACAGGGCAATCCACATAGGACGTCAGTAAACTCATTGACTTTATACGTCGTGAGTTTACTGACGTCCTATGTGGATTGCCCTGTTATTGTTGCATGAACATTGTTTTGACTGAACACATCTACACACTACACAAAACCAGACATGCGGATGCCATCCATCATCATATGGCATCACGCATCATTTGGTGGCCATAAGCTGGTTTGATTCTGGTACTAGCAAACACGGGGTCCCTTACCCACTTCATTTTCAACAAGAATTCATCAGCATCCTTCAAGAAATTAACATTCTTCAATACAGTCAACATCTTCAAAATTTTCAAAGTACTCGGCGTTGCCCGGTAAAAGTCAAAATTTCAACTTTTTTGACGGAAACAAGAATTTGACAGTACCCGGCGTTGTTACATGTTGCCGGATAACTCGGACTGCTGTTATCTTTTACGCAAGTCAAGCAAGTTGCTGCTGTCAAGGTTCCAGTGCTGTCGTTTTTTGAGAAGGTCAAGTGCCGGTTGAAACGGGTTGTTTTCTGAAGAAGGCCAAGTACCGATTTCCATCAACTTACTTTTGGATTAGAAGGTCAAGTGCCGAAACAACTCAACACACAGTATGTCAGAAGCTCTTGTACCATCGTGTTAGCAGTGGAAGCAGTTCAGATGTGCCATCATCGTTGGAGCTTCGCTCTTTAGGACGTTGATTGACATCCGTTTTTCTGCTGTTCTACGATTGGAAGCCTTTAAGTTAAGTGGCCTGTTTGTATGTAAACTGTGCCCTTATACTTCTGCTGAGTCTTCTGTGTATCATCTCATTCTATATGTTATATGTCTATATGTTATTTGTATATTTATATGTTTATATTTCAGCGGGTTCTCGGTTGGGTGGTGTCTCCGTTAGATTATGCCACGTCATAGAGGTCGTCTATTGTGAGCGTTTTCTGTAGGGTTTGCAAATTTCCGATACTGGAATTTGCTAAGCGACTTCTGTTGCTATTTATGTTAGCTGTGATGACATGTTTTAATATTGTTTTCGTTATTATTTCACATTCTTTAGTTTTGTTGTGATTTGTTTGTATTTGTTAGCCTACTCTTGTCTATAATTTAGTTTCATACAACATTTTTGTTTATACACTGTGGTGTCATGTATTTTGTTTAATTCTATCGCAGATATCGTCACATTTTTTGTGATATTTCATTAATTTCTGCTTTATTTTTAGTTGATTTCTGCGAAAGTTTTTGTATTGTTGCTGATCTTTGTTATTGTTTACATTGTTATTGTTTACATTGTTTGTATTGTTTACATTTTCAATGTTTACATTCTGCATGTGTTTACATAGTCATTGTTTACAGTTATAGTAATTAGTTAATGGGCTATGCTAATGCACTGTTACTACTATACTGATGATAAATGAATGATGAATAGTGTCGTGCACTATTGAATGAGAAGTGCACTTATGATCAAGATTTGAGTGCTGATATTTCATATACAAGTTCTTTGATTGGAGACTTGTTTCCCACAGAGACTGGGATAATATAATGTGATGTGAATATACAAGTGCTTAATTAAGACTTGTTACACTTAGGTTTGAAATAAATTAGTTAATTATTTCAGGTTTTGGACTCATATGTTAGACAACATGTCTACATTTGAGCACTTTATTGAGCAGGGTAAATTGCTTGGGAAGACTGGTGATAAGTTAGAAGAATTTGCAACTGCTCGATATGATAAAGCAATGGAAGCTGAACAAAAGAAACTGCATATGGAAGCTGAACAAAAGAAACTGCAGATGCAGGTGGATGAAAAGAGATTCCAAATGGAAATGGAAAAACAAAAAAGGGAATCAGAAGCTGAGGAAAGAAAGCTACAGCTAGAGGCTGAAAATAAAAGACTTGAAAAAGAAGCTGAAAATAAAAGACTTGAAAAAGAAGCTGAAAATGAAAGACTTCAAATGCAGGCTCAAGCTGAAGAAAGGAAGTTACAAAGAGAGTCTGATGAGAGGAAAGCAAAAATGGAACATGAAGAAAAACTCTTAGCTTTAGAGTTGGAGAAATTGAAATTGACGAGCATGAGTAATGGTAATGATTCAAACAAGGGTTCATCTTCTGGTAAGGCTAATAATGATACTTTTAAGATTAAGTTACCAACATTTAGTCCTTCCAGTGATGACATAATGTTCTATCTGGACAGATTTGAACAAGCATGTACAGCTCATAACATAGACAAAGCAAAATATGTTTATCAGTTATCAGGGATACTGACAGGTAAAGCTCTAAGTGTATTAAATATGGTGGATGAACCTGACAAGAACAATTATGAGGTTGTCAGGGCCGCTTTGTTAAAGAAATATCAGCTTAACGAAGACGGCTATCGTCTACAATTTAAAAACATGTTACCTGAAAATGGAGTTGAATTCTCCGAGTTTATTGCAAGAATACGCATTACTTTCTCACGATGGGTTGAACTATCTAAGACGGGAAAAAACTTATGAAGGACTTATGGACTTAATACTTAGAGACAAAGTCATGTCGTCTGTCAATGAGTCTTTCCTTGCTTTCCTTCATGAACGTAAACCTAAAACAATAAAAGAAATGGAAGATTTCTGTTGCCAATACGTAACTGCGCACCCACACATAACCATGGGTAACTCTAAGGTGAAAGAAGGTTTACCAGTTGCTTCGGCAGCTCCGTATGGTCAAAACTTTGCTCGTAGATCCCAACAAAATTTTGATAGAAAGGGCAGCGGTAATTTCTGTCAAAATCATGGAAACCAATTTCATGGTGATTCTTCTTCGAAGAATTGGAGACAACCTGATAGTACTCGTTACTATCACCCTAATAATTATAGGCATTTCAAAAGAGGATATGGTAATAGAGGTTATTCCTGCCGAAGACCTCAAAACCAAACAAATAGATGTTCGCATCAATGTGAACATGATAGTAATCGTGGAAACTGGAATTCGAACCAGTATAACAATTACAATAGAGACAATAATAACTGCAGAGATAATAATAACTCTGATAACTTCAGAGGTAATAATAGTCGGGGTAGATCTCAACACAAAAAAAAGAGATATCAGCAGGCTAATGCTGTACAACAGGAAACTGAGGGAGCCTGTAATCATGTTGTTGATAGTAAAAACTTTGACGCTGTCACTAGTTCTGCTTTTGACTTTGAAAGAGCAAACAAATGCCCCCAATGCAGTACTTTATTCGAACCGGGTACCATAACTACTTTGAGTTGTGGTCACCCACTTCCCGCTCTTCCTGCTGCTGTTGCGCATGACGGGAGGGGTTCTTTAATTCTACATAAGGGTCTTGTTAATGATACTCCGGTCTCACTACTTTTCGATTCCGGATGCACCACTATTGGTGTTAGACAATCGCTTGTAGATCATCTTGTGCTACAGGAAGGGTTATTAAATGTGTCACATTTGGCGGCACTCTAGAAAAATATCCTACTGCTGTAATTCGCATTGCCACTCCTTTCTTTACTGGAGATGTGCATGCTTGTCTCTTACCTAATCCTATTGCGGACCTTATTATTGGTCGTATTCACGGAGTTAGGGAGTGTACCCCACAGCAGATTGCTGCTTGGGAAGATAATAACATGCAAGCTACAAATGCAGTAGTTACAAGAGCACAAGCTCTACAAACACCCGAAACTTCACTGAATAGTGATAATGAAGTTGATAGCCAAGATAGTCACTTAGTAATTACTCGTGACTCTTTCATAAAATTGCAAGAAGAAGATCCTTCTTTAAAAAAATTCTTCGTTCTTGCGAAGAAAGGTGATCCGAATCAGGATACAAATAGAAAATCTTGGATTGCAATGAGAAACGGCGTACTTGTACGTATGGTACAAGATTCGACTACGTCGGCACATTCGCAAATTCTTGTTCCCAAGAGCATGAGAGTCCAAATATTACAACATGCTCATGACTCGCAATGTGCTGGACATATGGGTTTTGCCCGTACGAAGTCGAGAGTCCTTGCGGCTTTCTTTTGGCCTTTTGTCAATAAGGACATTCGTATTTACTGCCGATCATGCAAGGTATGTCAGGAGGTCAAATCTAGAGGACCACGACATGCTGCGCCTATCCAGGCTGCTGACATTCCTATTCGGCCGTTTCAGAAAATGGCCATAGATATTATTGGCCCTTTTAAGGTCAAGTCGGCCAGAGGACATCAGTTTATCCTTACATGTGTCGATATGTGCACACGTTGGCCAGAGGCTATTCCTCTTAAGAGCATATCTACTACAGATATCGCAGATGCTCTTTGGTTGATATTTTCTCGCTTGGGGTTCCCCAGAGAAATATTGTCAGACCATGGCACTCAACTCATATCTGACACTATGTCACAGGTAATGTCTACCTTACATATTGAACGATCTCTCAGTAGTATCTACCATCCTATGTCTAATGGGTTAGTTGAGCGTCTGAATAGAACGCTCAAGACTTTGCTTGGTAAGATAACTGAAGATCATCCTCAAGATTGGGACAGGGTTTTACCCGCGGCTCTCTTTGCCTATAGAGAAGTCCCTAATGAACACACAGGATTTTCTCCCTTCGAACTTGTCTTTGGCGCGCGTCCACGCGGCCCTATGTCTTTATTACACGATCTCATCACTGCCGATGATATTAGCGATGAAACTCAATCCTCATATGAGTATGTCATTGCTCTTAGACAAAAGATCATTGAGGCATGTAAGCTAGCAACTGCTTCATCAGAAATTGCTAAAGAGAAGGCAAGGCAGTTTGCTAACAAGAATAGATGTCTACGACAACTTTGTCCAGGTGACAAAGCATTCGTCCTACTCCCCAGTAGGGAAAATAGACTTCTTATTGCATGGAAAGGTCCGTATGCAATAGTCTCTCGGATTTCCGATGTTGACTATGTGGTCGATATTGATGGAAAGCATAAAACTTTCCACATAAACATGCTTTCGGAATTTCACGAACGTCCGGACTATTTGCTGCCTATTTTCCAGGCAACGGATGATGCTCCTGCACCTCACGGTCATTATTCATCCCTGTCTGTCATTCAGGATGAGGAAGCTACCTTCTCTGATGTCAACCTTCCCCTTCCAGTGGTTCCATTACATTCCACGGAATCTTGGAAAAACGTTTCTGTTTCTCCTAATCTTTCTGGTGACGAACATCGACAAGTCTTGTCGATGTTACAAACATTTCAGGATGTTCTCACTGACATTCCTGGACACACAGATGTCATAGAACATGACATAATTCTTACCGACAATAATCCAATTAGGGTTAGGCCGTATCCTATTCCTATACACTTTCAGTCGCAAGTGGAAAAGGAATTGGATGAAATGATTCAATTAAATATAATTGAACCATCGACTTCACCATATTCTTCTTCCATGGTTATTGTCCGGAAGAAGGATAAGAACATACGAATTTGCGTTGATTATCGCAAATTGAATCAGGTCACAAAGTTCGACGCTGAACCGATGCCTTTGTTAGAAGATCTACTGATTAGACTTTCTAATTCTAGATTCTTCACTAAACTTGACTTGTCTAAAGGTTATGGCAAGTGCCTTTAGCAGAGCATGCCAAACCTCTTACTGCTTTTTCTACACCTAGGGGTCTATTTCAATGGAATGTTATGCCTTTTGGTCTCATGAACGCCCCTGCCACTTTCGTTCGCATGATGCGTCGAATTCTGTCACATCGTTCGGATGTCATCGCATACTTAGATGACATCTGTCTCTTCAGTGATACCTGGGAAGATCACTATTTAGGGTTATATGACTTACTGTCCACTCTACGTGAGAATAATTTGACAGCAAAACCTTCTAAAGCTTTTGTTGGTTTTGGTGAAATCTCTTTCCTGGGTCATCGTGTTGGTCATGGTCTCTTGAAGACAGAAGACCACAATACTTCCAAAATACTGAACATCTCTGTTCCTAAAACGAAGAAACAAGTTAGGAGTCTCTTAGGTTTAATTCAATTTTATGGGAGATTTATTCCAAATTTATCTTCGATCATGGCACCTCTATCAACATTGTTGAAGAAAGGTTCGCCTAATCTGGTCCGTTGGTCTGAAGAATGCCAATCTTCACTAGACCAAATCAAGAATATATTTTCTTCTCCTCCCATCTTAAGATTACCTACTCTTGATAGGACTTTTGTTCTTCGGAGTGATGCTTCATCCACTGGGATTGGAGCAGCACTGATGCAAGAATATGCAAATACTCTGCATCCTGTTATGTACATTTCTAGAAAACTAAATGCGGCAGAGAGGAACTACTCGGTTTTAGACCGTGAGTTGTTAGCGATGGTTTGGTCAATTCTAAAGCTACAAAGATTCCTCCTGGGCGCACATTTCATTCTAGAGACTGATCAGAAAGCTCTTACAGCTATTCAGACTAAGAATTTGAAGAGTTCGAGATCCACTCGATATGCTATAGCTCTTCAACCTTTTCACTTCACGGTACGAGCTATCCGTGGTGCTGATAATGTGATGGCTGACATTTTGTCTAGATGCCCACATGACTCCAACTAATACTTCTGTCCTATATTTCTATATATTACAGAGTCATAACACACCTATATTTCTACAATAGATTAGCACATCTGTACTTACTTTATATGTACACACTATCGTGCTTTGTTGTCATCTTCTTCTGTTCGTTTTTTAAAATGATAGAGGAGGACTGAGTAGTTAATATAAGGGCCGTTAGTTTACTAAACAGCCACAATTATTAATAATGTATTGTACCTTATGAAGCATATTAGTTATTAATTAGCATTATATTGCTTGTACTTTCTCAGAATGTCATTGTTGAGCTGAGGACTTACCTTACGAGTTCTAGATTGTGTACTTACCCTCGGAATACCAGAGCATATGTCCTGGATCGTCATGTAGTTTAACTTTACTATGTACTTATGTCATTACATGTCAAAGAATGTACTATTTAAATTTTCCTATCAGATTTGTACATCCATTTTTAAAGACAATATTAGAGTATGCTGTTTAATGATGATTATAGTAACTTGCATACGTATATTGTGTTTACATGCTAACGTGATGTGTGTTGGTGACACCTCCCCGATGTGAATATTTTTTGAGACATATTTATTTTTCTGTTGAGGTATATCCTCACCAGACACTCTATAATTAGCCTATTGTTTGGCAATTTAGTTAATTATCAGCGCATAATTCGTGCGTTTTGAGCCGCTTATCGCTTGCTCTTTGATATTGAAAAAAAAATATGTTCCACATTTTTTTTTTTATCGGGAGGAGGTGGTGATATGTTGCGTGATAAATTCTCGCAACATCGTTTTATTTCAATATCTGTTTTATAACGCAAGGGCAACAACTGCTTGTAATTTATAGTCACTTTTCTCGGTAAGCATTTGTCTTCTCGCGTTGGTATCGAATGCAGTTAACTTTTGAGCTGTGGTCATTTTTGCGCTGGACTGCGCATGACTTGTCTTGTTTTTTTGTCGATCGGTTTCCGCCCACCACTAGTGGGAGTGAGCGATTTGGAATGGCGAAAGAGATGCCTCGTTGAAGAGGGGATCTCCGCTATTTTTGTTCTGTCAGGGATGTGTAGTCCTCTTATGGATATTTCGTTTAGTCGAGATAATACCTCTAGTGTTTTCCCACATGTCGGGAGGCGTGATATTTCTGTGTATTTCATGAAAGCAAGGTAAATTGACTTTTTCATTAACTCTATCGATTTTGGGTCGTGAGCGATTTCGATTCATAGCCTGTCTCCGAAAGTCGTCGTCACGAGATGTTCTTTCCCAGCTCACATGTCGCTGCATTGTACTGCATCGGTTGATGCATGTACCAAGGACCATTACTTGCTACTTTGTTAAATGAACTAGGTTTAGAAAACCTTTATTATCTAGAGGATATTCTTGAGGACATTATTTATACTTCGGCAGACGTGTCTGTCTTGCTGAAGTCAAACTAAGGAGAGTGAACTGATCTCATACATCTGGTTATCTCCTGGCTGTTATAGAAAAGGATGGAGTTGTTCACCTGACTACATTTACAGCACTTTGAAATATAACATGCATCTGACTCATCATTGTAATGCTGTCTACCGTTTATTGCTGTATTGAATGTTGCTGTGATAATGACTGTTTGATGTGCCTACACATTTGCGTAACCATTTTGTCACTGTGGCGTCCACAATAAATAATGAAGAAAAACGTCAACGGCTGTTTCAAGACTCATTGACTTTATACGTCGTGAGTTTACTGACGTCCTATGTGGATTGCCCTGTTATTGTTGCATGAACATTGTTTTGACTGAACACATCTACACACTACACAAAACCAGACATGCGGATGCCATCCATCATCCTCACCTCTTGACGTCATATGCGTGGCTTTAATTCTAACCCAATAATTTCAAATCCCGTTAGCTCTCAGCCAATCAGAATTGTAAACAATCCTGATGCAATCCGGTTACTGCCAGACAAAGAAACGGCATTAAGCTCTGCCCTCTAGTGGCAATGAAACAAAAATGGCCAAAATATATATATAAAAAATCCCGAAAAATGTGTCTAGGGCCACCTGCCCTATCTTTAAAAAGACTAAAACTGGGGCAAATCCTGATCTAGCCTCTATAATCTTTCTTCTAGAAAAATACTGTCCAATTCCCTACACCCCCATTCTAAACACATAAAGAACCATAAAGCAGATGAGATCGAACTCCCTCGTGATCTCATCTTGAAAAAACGTAAATAATAGAAGGAGAAGAAACATGAAGAAGGATTTTTCTGTAATCCCTCCAAAATAGTGAACAAAATGCAAGGGGGAAAAAGACATGGGCCATTTGAAAGACAGAATCTCAGTACTTCCGTCACATCACTCCCCCCTTTCAAAGATTGAGCAACGATCTCCTTACTGAAATCTCTGTGTTTCACACTGGCCCTTAACTCTGTCTACAAGGCTGTCTGTCCTTACCCCTCCTATTCAGTGTTCTTCGACCTTCCTCTTTTGCGTTTCCTCCTTCCTCTCCTAGAATGAGCTCCTATGCTCCGTTGGGAGAGTTGATCTCTCTTCAGACCTGTGCCGTCTAATGGCGGTTCTGAACTTTCCCTTGCTATGACCGTCAAAAGGCTGTCCTGGTCAGCTGATGTGACCGGCGGGCGCTGTGGCGATCTGGCGATGGCGACTTCCTCGCTGCGCGTCAGCAGGTTTGTGACCGCTGGTACAGTGCGAGAACGATGCAACGTCTCGGGTTCCTCTGGTGTAGAGCCTCCGATTTCTTGCTGGGTTTCTATTGAGTCCTCACTGATCTCAATAGCTTCTACCTTTGAAGAAAAGTAGGTAAGATCTGCCCCTGGCAGTGGTTCTGGACTCGCTCTTCCCCTACCAACATGAAGAGGGACAGAGCTCTCTAAAGTAGCTCCTTGCAAATGCGTAAGGCCGCTTTTCTCACTCTTTTCTGGCCTGAAAAGTTGGTGAGATGAAACTGTAGACCACGGGAGTCCTCCGTCTAACACCCTGGTTCTACCTTCAACCTTGCCCTCCCCTGTGAGAGTTACTGGCGTCAGTTGGAATGTGTCCTGCAGTGACACTTGACGGTTTAAGATCCCGTTAGATCGCGGAGAATCTGAGTTAAAGCCCTCAGTGACTGGTTCCAATGTTCCGTGAAACGAATTGGAAAAGGTAGCCAATTTTTCAGGCTGCTCGTTACAAGAGTCGTTTCCTGTAAACGAGATACGAGAGTTGTGGGGCCCATCTCCGTTTATAGGCAAACGGATACTCAGATCACTGTCCTCCTCCGTTTGAGTAAAGTGCTGGTCGGATGGGGCTCCAGGGCTGGTTGGAACTATATGCTCGCTCAGACCGCTATCTTGTGCCCTATGAAGATGGCGCTGGTCGTTGACATATGTAATACCGCTCTTGTCAGTATGTCCCTCACTTGAAGGAGCTAATACCATCGGGGGCCTAATTCCCGACAACAAAGAGTGTACTTCCGGAATCAGAGGCGTCGTCACCGCTGTTTGGCCGGTTGGCTGAACAGGGCTGGCAGGCGAATTTGCCTCTGCAAATAACATATCACTGTCGTCAGAGGCGTTGCACCTCTCTTCGGCACGACAGCTATGGTTGAGCTCGCTCGGGGCTCCGTGAATTAGGGGTTCTCCTTTTTCACTTATCTGGCCTGCAGTAGGCCCCCTTGCATCAGCAAGGATCGGTGTGGTTGGGTTCCCCAAAACTAAATATGGGTTGCCAAGAATGAAGTCATAGGCTGGCTGAGCCATCACAGCTGCCTTGATCGTGCCAGACACAAACTTACATTTCACTTCAATGTTGGCGACCGGAAAGCACTGTGAGGTCCCTTTCCTTAAAATTCCACCAATATTCACTTTTTCCTTGGTCATCTGCCAGGGCTTCACCAGATGTCGGGCGACTATGCTGGGGTATGTAAGCCCGCTGTCAAATAAACATGTTGTCTCAGTCCCGTTCACTTTGGCTGGTCCACTGTTGGAGAACAACTTCTCTGACTGGAAGGGTTTCCACTTCTTCCCTTGTTTCACCCTCACAGGCCTTAAACAAGCCACCTGATGAGTGGGTTGTTTGTTTGGGCACCATGTTGTCCAATGAGAGGTAGTCTGACAGAACCTACAATATCTCTCATTATCTCCCTGGTTCCTGACGGGTTCATGAGAAGTCGGCCCCTGTGTTCTGTTAGGCGGCTGGGAGCGCAGATTATGACTGGGAGGGGGCTCCTTGCGAGACGGCCCTTGCTGCGGGTGAGCTGAAGAGGAAGGCGAATGCGATGAAGATGCTCCTTTGTCCGGGGCTGGCAGGTCATGGTGTTTTCTTTTCTGGCCCAGTACTTCGGCCTGGGCCGTCTGAAACCTTTCTGCAAATAGAATTATCTGGTCCAGTTGCTGGGCGCCCTGCTCCGCCAGGTACTTCCTTAAGTCTGGGGACATGTTGGCCTTTATCTGTTCGCACAGAACTAATTCTTCCAATCCTTCAAAAGATTTAGCCAAACCCGACAACTCTCTCCAGCGAGTGAGGTAATTCCTCAGCCTCTCTGCGAACTGGGAGAAACTTTCTCCTTTCTCCAGACGACTTTCCCGAAACATCGTTTGGCACTTCCGGGGAGTCCATTGGAATCGCTGTAACAGGGCGTTCCGCAGAGCCTCAAAGTTACCTTGGTCATCCACTAGCATCTTGCTATAGACCTCATACGCATGTCCTCTTAGAGATTGAGATAATTTGAGACACCAAAGACTATCATCCAGCCCGTATGCCTTTGCCATCCGTTCAAATTTTTCTAAAAATACCTCAATTTTCTCATTCCCGTTAGGAAAAGAGTCCATCGGAAAATTCATGGCTGCCATCCGGGGCCCTCCATTTCCTGAGGTGTCTGTCGCCCCTGCTCCGGGAGAATCTCCGTTAGCCGAACTGCCTTCCGAAGATCGGTACTGCAGTTCCAGAGAGCGCATGGCAAGTTCATGCTGTCTCTCTGCTGCCTTCTCCCTCTCCTATGCTTCCAATTTCCAAAGTTCCATCTCAGCCTGCCTCTCCTCTTTCTCCGCTTCCAATTTACGCAGGTCCATCTCTGCCAGTTGGGCCCTCTCTTCTTTCTCCGTCTCCCGGTCCTGTTCCCTCATAATGTAAGCCCTAGTCTCGGCCTCATCCATTCCCATGCTTTTAGCTGCGTCCTTCCATGCAGTAAGTAGCTTGACCAATTCAGCCATCTTACCTGACAAATCAGCAGTAACTCACCACGAGGGGAAATGACAAAAAAGGAACAAGAAAAATTTACTGTTACCTACTAGGAATATGCTGTCGCAAAAACCCGCACTCAGACTAGCACCAAGTCTGACTAATAACTACCTGAAAAAATTCAAGTTATCCAGCTACCCAAAACCCGAATTTACTTTCCTGTCAAGAAAAAAATTCGATTAGCCATCAATTACTTCTAAGTCATAAACAACCTTACTACAATTAACATCTAAACTGACTACAACCTGTGGAAAACAACTTATAGCTGGATCAGTCTTAATATAGCTCAAGTCTAGGGGATTTATAAGAAATCTATTTCCAGAACTTTCTTCAGAGACAATTTAAGAATCTAGAATTTATCCCAACAAAGATGATCCCAAGGACGACGCCACCCACTTTGTCACGAAATGGATTTAGAACTAGAGACTGTCTACATATAGTCTTCTTCTTCTTCTTCCGTCCTTAGCCAAAGACCGACCAAGCAGTCAGAGGCCATCACGCCTTGTGGCGTCTTAAGGGCAACAGCAGATTGATTTTCTCTGTTGTAGTTTCCCATCACGCCTAGCGGCGTCTTTAGGGCAACAACAAATAGATCCATCTGCCGTTGTTTCCGTAATCGGTGTGACAAGCCAACGGGTGATCAGCTTATTGGGCTCTACATATAGTGACAAGACAATATTAAGAAGAAAGACTGAAATGATAGATTCAGATAGAAATATAGTGCAAAATGTGAAAGTTGAGACCATTGGCTCCGAGGTTGAGAACCGAGGTTGATTCTTTCCTCGCCACTTCGGACGTTTAAATTGCTATGGCCTCGAACCACCTCTAACTACCATAAGGGGATAAGGTTCAAGTAGATTCACATACACCAAGATACAGACAACATATAGCTACTGTACTTAAATGAAATGACTGATTCCAACTATAAGTTACAAGTTTATTAACACCTATAAACAATTAATCACATACATGTCAAAGAAAAAAATGCAGTGTAAGCACTCCTGAAATAAACAAATTCAGGAAGAAAAAAAATGACACATGATGTATCATCAAAACAACCAATCCCACCCTTCACCCACAAGGTTCACCTGTATGGAGAAAAGGTAAGATTAAATGAAATGAATTACACTGCCTGGGTGGGGTCTCAAGTCGAGCCTAGCTATTCTAAATTCTAACTCTAAGTCCACTGATAGCTGGAACGACTGCGAAGTGACTACACAATCTCTGCACAGACTTCGGTTCTACACAGCCTATCCTGGAATCTCCTGAACACACCTAACGGCACCTCTAAACTTCAGCAGCTGTCCTCTGCTATGATCTTCAACAAAACTATGTCTCTTTTCTGTGCTGACTTCTGTAGAGAGAATGTTCACCCTTTCTCTCTCCACGAACTCTGGAATTTGATGACTAAGGTTTAACAGAACCCCACTGGATTCTAAACTGGCACTGTAGCTGACTTCTACCACTCTGAAATTACCTGCCCGAGTACCTATGACTGGGCGATGGGGCTATCGGCTTTATTATGGCCGTGAAGAAGCGAACATAAAAATTACCACAACGCTGGCAGCCTGCCAAATCTGCGTGTGTAACGAGCGTCAGAGCTCAGGATTTATCCACAAAAATCCTATTCGCTGGAAAATGTCTTCCCCTGGCTAGGAAAACGTATTTTCTTCCTCTCCTTCCACCACTGGCAATTCATGCGCGACTTAGCTTGTCGGCGAATGCCACAACTTTGCCGTGGGAGTAATTTTTGTGGTATCAAAACTTCTGCTCTTCCCCACAAAAAGCCGGCACCTGCTGTTTCAGACGAAACAAAACAACAGCTAAACAAAACGTAATAAATCTATTTCTAATAAACACCACCTCCCTGACTCTTCAACACATTATGCACCTCCATACAAAAAATCATGCCAACACCGTCCGCTCCTCTCCTGTTACCTTCTCTACCTGAGCCTACAAAGTAAACATTGGCTAACCCAGATCGCATGTTCTGCCTGACTAACTCCGAGCAACAACAATATTTCCACCGGCGCGGGCTGGGCAGTCGTACTGGGGCCGACTTCTTACGCTGACACTAACGCCGTAATGATTAATACAAAATAAAACTAGCCCTCTCTAGGAATTCCTAAAAAAATTCCCTTTCAGTATGATTAATCACCTCAAAATTGAAATAAAGTATTATTCCCTTAACAGAAATAAATTTCCTCTCCATCTTCTGAATACACAGAATAACATGGCACAATCAATAACATATAACCCTGTTTACGCTAAAAAGTTATACATAAACCCTGTTATCAAATTGAAAACCCCCGTAGTTCAACCACGTGTGTTTACAATTTTTATGACCATGTGCGTCTCTCTCCCCCTCGTCCCTCTGAACATCGTATCAATAAATATACCGTAAACAACGCGCCCCACGTGCTCGTGCAACAATCCACCTCTTCACTCCCGTCCACAGATATATGCGTAACTATATAATTAGCGGGCATCAAAACCTCTAAATAAAATACCAAATGAAAATACACATTACACACGCTCCCGACTATTCTGTACAAATAAACAAAATTCGCATCGCGGTTTCTCTCCCGACCCACTTTTGCAATAAATACAAAGCGCGTCCGTGGCATCTCAACTTATAAACCCAGCTCAATTACCGCTATTTATCCTTCAATAAGGAAACAAATGGACCTAGTAAGTTTCTCATGTCTATCACTCAGATCGTATTTGATGGCTCTGAAGTTACGAAGTTAATTAAACTCCACTTCCCAAGAAACTTACTGCTACGCCTAGACTAGAAAAATTAAATAAAGTCCCCACGCAAAAATGATGCTTACCAAATCTCGAATGTCCTACTGAAGGCAATCGACTTGACTCTGGCAACCGGCTTGGCAATTTTTCATTAAAAGAGAAAGAGGCTATGAAATATAGGCCTTTTATAATCGCCTAACAGCACGCTGACCTCTTGACGTCATATGCATGGCTTTAATTCTAACCCAATAATTTCAAATCCCGTTAGCTCTCAGCCAATCAGAATTGTAAACAATCCTGATGCAATCCGGTTACTGCCAGACAAAGAAACGGCATTAAGCTCTGCACTCTAGTGGCAATGAAACAAAAATGGCCAAAATATATATATAAAAAATCCCGAAAAATGTGTCTAGGGCCACCTGCCCTATCTTTAAAAAGACTAAAACTGGGGCAAATCCTGATCTAGCCTCTATAATCTTTCTTCTAGAAAAATACTGTCCAATTCCCTACACCCCCATTCTAAACACATAAAGAACCATAAAGCAGATGAGATCGAACTCCCTCGTGATCTCATCTTGAAAAAACGTAAATAATAGAAGGAGAAGAAACATGAAGAAGGATTTTTCTGTAATCCCTCCAAAAATAGTGAACAAAATGCAAGGGGGAAAAAGACATGGGCCATTTGAAAAGACAGAATCTCAGTACTTCCGTCACATAATACAAAAAAAAGTTGTTGGACTATTGAATTGAGACATCTCATTGTCAAAAAATACTAACATATTTTGCTAAATTTTACTTTACTTTTTTGCAATAGAATATAATCAAAAGTTTAAATACAGACTTCTTACCTAAAAATCGCATATCCATCTATTTACTAAAAGTTTTAGAGCTGAGCACAAGATTATGGACAATATATGTGCCACTTTCTCATGTCAATTAATTTAGTTATTGAAGTTAAGTTATAAGAAAATTAGGATCAGAGAGAAAAATAGATTTCTATGAAAATCACATTTTTCAATATAATTAGAATAAAATCCTTAAATAAGTACCATACATGTAATAATGAACTACAAGCAAATACTGTGCAAATGAAATATGTTTCTAACCATGATATTTGGGAGACCAAAATAACTTACTTGTGCCGGCATATTCAGAACATACCAGCAGCATATCCAGTCTCTCTTTCTTGCTGGCTTTCTGTTGAGAATTTTTTAATGCCTAATTTCCTGTCCTTTTCTTAGTGCCCAGTTTTCAAAAACTGCCGTTTTAGAGCTGATGCACAAGATGTTTACGCTTTCTTGCAATTCTGCCAGTGATTTAAATGCCTCTTTTCCCACTGTTCTTTTTACAGCATAAAAAGCCCCCAGGACTTTCTTGAAAAATATAGCAGCACTCCTTCATGAAATTCAGCATAACATTAGGGCCATAAATGGCAATTTTTAAATTGCCAAGATCTGATTGAATTATTATGCTTTGCCCTATCACAATCAACTTAACATGGTGTAGCGAAATTTCTGTCGTGTCATCTTCGAGACCTCTCTTCACAAAACACTACCTGCGATTTATTCATTGGCATTCACCTTCCATCACATCATGGCCTGAATTTATCCTAGTGGTTTGAAAGTAGGATCAAAGCTTATAAATGGTTTACATTAGTAAAATTTGAAGTCTCTAAAGATGTCAAAACAAGCATTAAAATACTGTGCCTGTCGGAAAGTACAATGTAAAGCAAAACAATACATGTAAGTAATGGGGGAAAAGATTGAAATAATGTTGTCTTTAACCTTGATATTTATGGCCAAGACCAAAAATTAGAAATTAAAACATGAATGTAAACTTGCTTATCGTTGTCGATATAAACAAAGGGAAACTTTTTGGAAAAGTAGTTTCAAAAGTAAATACCTTCAAAATTTATATCACAGCCTTGCTTCACTTTTCACTCGATGAAGTTTCCAGTCTTTCTTCTGGTACTCCTAAGAACCACTGTTGAAAATTGCACATGTCGAGAGTGGAAAAAGGCATTTTTTAAATAACACATGGACATCCATACCTGGGATTCCTCAACCTCCTGAGACAAAAATCTTTTGAAGGGAGTAGACGCCTAGACCCTAAAAAATCCTTACAAACACCCAAAAAAATCCTTTACGCAAAAAATATTTATATGCAACTTTACATGATATTTTAAAATGAGAAATGTTAACATATACAAATCTATTAGCATTTGAATTATTGTGATAAAAAGTAAAACATGCTAATAGTGAATGATGTCACCATGCTGTTCTTTACATATAAAAAACTTAGTGATCATCATTGTACAAACTATCACTTTCGATGAAAGTAAACAGTGGTTAAAATGAGTTTGTTATTATAATCAACACATTTGCACTTTTAGCACTTTGCAGAATTGCATTTAGTAGCCAGTATAGTTAACAGACATACAGAGTTTTACAAGCATGTATCAATGTTAATCTTACACTGTAAAATAGAAGTGAGTGGTGTCCGCATTCATGGACTCTCCTGCAGTCTGTGTTGGATTTTTTTCATCATTAAAAATGATCTTTCGCAGTCAGCATTGCTGTGAGGGAGTATCAGCAGTCGCTGAACCCCAATTTAAATGAATGACTTTCAAATTAGGGAAGTGGAATGGCAACCAGTACTAGTTTTCTGGTCAACGAAACTTTCCAGCCAATAGCTACAGAAGCTCTTTTTCTGACCACTATCTGTCAGTAGAGGCACACACACATCAGACAACATACAGTAGACATCGAACTCATCTTTCAGTGCTTCCTGATCAAGATCTTGGGCAAAAGCATCTGCCAATCTGCAGATGTTTGGATACCTGAGATTATCTTTAGTGCTTGGATCTAGCACTTTTATGTATGCTCCTTTAGCATTAAAACCTGGTTGTCAAAGGAAATTTATCACTGTAATCTTTTTTTAACCACTTGATGTGTAAAAATTACTGACATCCTCAAAAAATGAACTCTTTACTCCACTATCAAGCTCCATTTCTTCGATAAATGCTCTGTTCGAGAGGCCAGTTGCCAGTATGCTGTCATCAAATAAAGCAAACGGCTAATAGCAACAACAAAAAATTAACAAAATTATGAACAGAATATCAAATCTAGGAAGAAAAAACGTACCACCAAAAATTTACAAAATTATTATTTACGAGTTGGTAGCCTAGACCAGTGATAACAGATTGCCACTTTATTAAAAAATAAAGCAGTGAATCTCGAGAGCTGGCATAAAGTAGGCCTACTCAACGCAAACAAACTTTTTTTTTCTAGTTATGTAGGGCCTACACAGAATATTATGACAATTTATCGGAAATATATTGAGGGGTAAGATGTAGGCCTAACTGGAAAGATTAAGGCAGCGATTAAATTGCAACAAAGCAAAACAACAGCAATATTTAACAAGTTATAAGTACTTAGCTTTTTTAAACGAAATGGCGCCGAAGTGTGGTGGCAAGCAAGCGTCGTCGTTGATAACAGGTAACTTTAAAAATACGTCATGTCACGCTAAAAACCAAAAGCGTTTGAAGCCGAATTCAAAGTGTTTGCTGCCGAATTCTTGGGTATAAAAGGATTTGATTGGTTGCTGGGAGAGACCTCAGTTTAAAAACGAACACCGAGATTTCCAGAATTAAAAATTAAAAAAATTGGTTTAAAAAAAACCTGGGCTAGAAAATATTTTCTGATTTAAAATAACTTGGGTTGGAAAATATTTTTAGAATTTAAAAAAAAAATAATTTTTTTTGTTATTTTTTTTTTTGGGGGGGGGGGGGGTCCACTGCTAAAAGTATCAAAAATCCGTACATTATACGAAAAATTCGTACAGGTTGACAGGTATGAACATCTGTGACAAGACATGTCAACAAAATACATAAGAAACAAACATTAAATTGAGGAAACAAATATGCACTATGCTTACAAGAATCATGGTAATGTATTGAATTATGAGCAGTCACCCATTATTCTGTAAACTCATAAAAATGTGATGATTTTTAATTGACTGTCTACTAATAGCTATTTCATGTAACTCCCTGGTGGTTGAAATGAAGCACAGTGGGCCACCTTCTTTGATGTCATCACAGTAAGTAGCCAACATCATAAGGATGAGGGTTTAGGGTTAGGTTTAAGATTCTTAATTCTGGTTGAAATGAGTCATAGTGGGCCGTCTTCTTAGATGTCATCCTAGTAAGTCGCCAACGTTGTTAGTGTTAGGTTTAGGATACCTATACGTAACCATTAGCCCTTTTTACTGAATTCTAATTTAAGGCTCTATCAAACAGACGGTCCTGTCTGCTTCATTTCAACCCCTAAGCCCAACCCTTACTCCTGTTTACTGCGTCTCTGAATTCTTGTTAAAGGCCACATT
Organism: Oreohelix idahoensis; assembly: GCA_024509875.1. NCBI lineage: Eukaryota > Metazoa > Mollusca > Gastropoda > Stylommatophora > Oreohelicidae > Oreohelix > Oreohelix idahoensis. The sequence goes on from JAMPIV010001448.1 coordinate 1,495,962, forward strand.
GAACAAACGGTCCACTGTGCTTTATTTCAACCCTCCTTGCCTAAATACTAATGTCCCAATTTTTACCATTACATCGTCACAATTAGTACGTTTTACCTGCAGTGTAGGATAAGTCTTGCTTCCATCTCTAACTCTGGCCATTTCCAGTTGGCGGTAACGACAGCATCTCATTTTTTAGGCATTTTCACGCCAATAACAAAACAAAACAGAGATTCTGAACCAGAATGTAAACGTGGCCATATTGTAGTTGCCGGTCACATGAACGCGCACAACCAATTAAAAATTTTGAATCGAGGGGAAACCCTATATGTTGACCTGGAAATTATAAATTTCCGCTCTGGCATTTGGATTCCCGAAATAAGTGACCTGCTTACATAAATGTGTAGATTTGCACAAATCCAATGTCCGCTCCTCCCCTTAAGAAAATAATTAATTTACCAGAATGAAAAAAAGGTCACTAGCATGTAAAAACTGGATATTTCAAAACATATCAGAAAAGGGAAAAAGAATATATTATTTACAAAGCTTATTCATATCTAGGCAGATCCAATATTTACTTTTGCTTATGATAAGCTACAAAGCAATTCTTTGTACAAAGATGGGGTGTGCCCAGGCATCCTATACACACAAAGCTTGATCTGCGACACCTTCCATTGGCGCTACAATGAACACAGGCTCTGTCCTTTCCATCATATTCCACTAGATGTCTGTCTCCAATCATCCGTTCCACTTCATTTCCTTTCATGGAGTGTTTAGAATTTTTGGGTGGACAATCTGTTACACCTCCTGGTGTCAGCTGAGCAGCTTCTTAGAACAGATCCTCAATCAAACTTTCTTTAACATCTTGAAGTGTGAGCTTCCTTTTTGTCATACCTTCCTGACACAAATTGTATAGAATGTGGGCATTTACCTGTGTCACTTCAATCATCCAGTGGTAAATCTTCTTCCACCACAGTTGTGCATACTGTAGTAACCAACCATTTGATCCATCCGGTCACAGCCATTCATACTCATATTGTAGTCATCAACTACCTTTGGCTTCGTAACTTTGTTTAGACCCTTGCCCTTCTCAACTTTTGCAACAGCTGATTTAGTTGAAAGAAGTATGCAGGGCTTTTTTTGCCTTTTTATCTTTTGAGGCAACACATAATGTTGTATTTTCTGTCTAAAAAGCACTTCATCTCTTGATGGCCAATCTTCAGATTTTTTATTTCAGGAGGGAAGCCAATGTGGTTGACATTCAGGGTTCCTGTATAGTCATAACTATGCGCAAGCAGATATTCAATCAGAGCCTTGGATGAATAAAATATGTCAGCATAAATATGACGTCCTGATCTCAATGACTTCATAAGAATGCCGAACACTTTCACAGCATGAGCAGAACTGGGATCTAGACTAGGATCACAGGCCATATTTTTTCCAACAAATTGAAAACATAGCCTGTTGCCGAATTACACAGTCCAAATGTTTTGATATGATATTTATGGGGCTTGCTTGCATTGAACTGTTTGTGCCTAAATCTACCTTTCCATCCTATAACCATCTCATCAATACAAACCTCTTCAAATGGGTAAAAATCATTCTGGAATTTTGTCAACAGCACCTCAACAAATGGCTCACTTTTAGCTGCATCCTGATCTTCTGGTGCCAGCATGATAAAAACTGCAGCATCGATCATCTTTCAAAAATTGCTAAAAATCGAAATCGAAACCAATTAGGGAAAACTTCACATAGAAAGAAAGAAAGCAGAAGTTCTGTAAAGTGAAAGGAGATATAGATAAAAGTCATGGATAACAGGGTTGAGAAGCATGAAGAAGATTTCTGGACCCAGCTAACACACTCACTCAGAACTGCCACAAAACATGGTCTGAAAGTAAGCTGTGATGTAATGCTCTCCGACATGCTCATCACCCCTGTATATAAAGGCTAAGCAGCAGACTATTCAAATTACACACACAGCATAAGTCAGAAAGACAGAAGGAGAGAGACACTCGTCAGGGCTGAAACCTTTAACATCTGTTTGCTGTGCAGCGCTATCTCACCAAATCGAATCTATTCTGGACTTTACATTTATCCTAAGAGTGTTCATATGTGTCATCATACATCAGAGGTCTCGAATCCAGATCAATAAGTGCTTCCTGAACAAACACAGGAGCCTCAGCTATTGTCATCAGGATTTCAGCCCTAGTCCCCATCAGTGTTTGGTGGTCTAATGCAAGACCTACACTGATATTGCTGTGTATTCTCATTGAGGACAGTCATAGACTTTAAAGGATAAGTAATATGTGTAACCAAATTCCTGCAACCAGTGTGAACAGTCAAAGGCCAGTTATTATCGTGTTATGACGATAAACAGTTTTGATTAATAGACCAGACAAGAGACTAGTGATAAAGGAACATTGGATGAACTTTTTTTAAGTTAAATTAAAGTTTCCAGAAGGACTTCTTAATTAGAGATAGAATATAACTCAACCATCATTCAGTTTTGTAATATATTTTATTCTTTCATTTCACCATTCATAATTTCACAAGAAGAACAAAAGATAGATGTAAATAATAAATGATTCAGTAATTGTAATCTTTTGGCTTATTAATTTTAAATTTTTTAAATTTTGAGTTTTATTGAATTGTTTGAATATCATAGGTAGTTACATAGCGAAGGTGGCACCTTAGGCTCTAACTTATATCTAATCACTATCTAAAGTAGAGACCTTCACAGCCGTGACTATCCTGTGATACCAGTGCTCTTCTCTACCACTGGGACTACACTCTTTTCAGACAGAATTTTCTTTTTGTTCTTTCAGTAACGACTACTAACACTACACTCATAAAAACCTTTCGCTACAGGTGTTTATGAAGCAAATAAAGAATAATTTCTAGGTGGGTTGATTGTTTCAACAACTTTTGCAGCATAGGCATTAATGCTTGTTATTAAAGTGCTAACAACAGCATCATCCTGTAAAATTTTTAAAAATCAAGAGATGTTTGCAAACTATACAGAGCTGGATTTATGTTCTGTCTTGTCTGGTGGAAAGTAAAATTTGCTTTAGTTTCTCCAGTCACCACTGAATGCCAAACCGCAGTGTTGATGTTGCTAACAAAACCAACATTACTATCCCTCCTGATTCTTTTTCTTTTTGGCTAAGACATATTACTTGAATTTATTACAGTCTGATTACATGCTCCTTTCTTCATAACTTCATTATTGACATCAGACCTTTCATTATCATCCTCGGTTTCTGAGGACTCGATATCAGGCTCCTGCTGAAAATATGAATCGTTTTTGCTATCCTGTGAATAAATACTACAATCTGAATTATTATCGCTATCTAAAATTTCTTCAAATAACTTTCTAGCTTGATCTGAAGTTAATCTACATGGTCTGCCAAAAGTAGTGTGCGCGGCCATTTTATCTAAAGAAATATGCATTTAAAAAAAATAAACAATTGATAACCAAACACAGCGACACGTTGTATCTCTCACGGCAAAAGGCAAAACATGGACGCTCTTCCTGTCGGAAATAACCGTTTTGAGTTGCTAAAATTGGAAAACGACCCTAGAAAAGGAGTAAAAGGTACAGACCAAAATATCGTTGATTGGGTCAAAATGGCAGAAACTGAAAGCCGATTTAACGTTGATTGGGACTTAAAGAGTTAATAATTGTGTTTCACAGTTTTTTCCTACAGATAACTTTTGTTGCCGGTCATAGTTGATATGCTGTTGTGCTTTTAATTCTTAATAATTGTGTTTAACAGTTTTTTCCTATAGATAACTTTTGTTGCCTGTCAGAGTTGAAATGCTTTTATGCTTATTTTTCTTAATATTTGTGTTTCACATTATTTTTTTCTAATTTTCCTATAGATAGCTTTTATTGCCTATTAGAGTTGATATTCTGTTATGCTTTTTTCTTATTAGTAATTGTGTTTAAAAGTTTTTTCCTCCAAGCAATGGACTTTAAGTAAGGTAATAAAGATCTCAATGTCAGGTTAACTGGAGAAAATAATGCATACATTCATCAGTTTGGTTAAATAGAAGGACTGTCACTAACTAGATATGAACAACATTAAATGTCACCTATAGATATAATTTGTTTTCAAGGTCTGGTTAGCTCATGAAAAGAGACAACACTTTAAAAACAAATCTGACACTTTTTTTTCAAATCTGAAATTTAAAATTCTTCAAACATAAATTACAAGATTTAACACATTTATGGTTGCTTCATTCACTCCTCCAGTACAAAATTGGCCTTTTCATTCAACACAAAATATTCATAAATGAAAAAAATACTAAAATTTGTTGCAGAAAGTATGTTTTTAACCTTATGAAAAATATAAGATTAAAAAAGTGAAATTGTAGAAAATGAAACCTTGAAGAAATACTGTACAGGTAAACTTTTAGCTTGTGTCTTTAGTTTGAGGCTAAATTGTTCTCATCTCTTCTATAGGAGTTCTTTAAGGATCTTGCTCAGTATGAAGAAAAGTACCAGATTCTTAATGAATCAGCCAATTTCCTAATTGATGTTTCAAAAGAACCAACTGCCACTCAAGTCAAGCAGACACTACATCTTCTGAACAGACGTTTTACAGATCTTGTAGAAGGTTTCCATTCCTACCGTCAGAATGAAGTTATTGGCAAAGCACGTACAGAATATGAGAAAGGTGTTTTCACTGTAGAGAACTGGCTGAGTTCCTCAGACATACTTGACCATTTGGTACCATGTATTCACGCAGACTTGAAAGCTTACCTTTTAGAACTGGATGTAAGTTTCTTATCCTTCTTAAAAACATTAGCTGTTTTATGTATGTGTTCTATATGTTCTTGATTTAAATATGTTATTATTTCCTGTTACATTTTAAATCATAAGGTGCATCCTTTTGTTGTCTCTGAATATTTCTTGAGGTTTCCATCTTGTGTCAGAAGGTGCAGGGACATGATTTGTTCTATTTCAGATAATATTTAATCAGAATGTATGTAATACTATGGCTGAAATCTTTAGAATATGAAACATTCATGTTATGGTCTACAAATACAACAAATGGTGGCATATTTTCAGAAATGTGCACATTCACAGGCAGATGACATTCAGCCTCTGTTTATACGTATTTAGCTTAGAAAGTTGTCTGAGTATCAGATATGTGCACTAAAATGTTACGTGTGTCAAAAACTGATTGCGAGAATTGATGTGCAGGAGGAAAGACATGAAAATGTGATCTGATCAAGAGGACGCTTTGAGGCTAACATGAAAATCATGGAATACAGAGAGAGAAAAAGAGATAATTGTACTCTTTATTTTGAAGTGTAAATTAGTCATACTTGATTAAAATTGTTGTAATTAATTATTGAATAATAAATTATTCATACTTGAATAATTTATGTTTGCTTGTTCAATTTTATATAAATAGTGTGCCAAAGTTTACAACTTAAATACAGAAAGATTGTCATAATTTCAACAGTGATCTGATTTTGCTGCTTCCATTTGCAGGAATATAGTAGTAAAATCCAGGAAGTAGAAAACAACTTTAAAATCACAACAAGGACTGCACAGTCTCTTGTTAAAAACAGTTCTCAGGAGGATGTCAATGTAATGTTAGAAACACTCAATATACAGAAAGAGGTATGTACAATTATGAGTCATTTAAACATTTATTTTGCTCACAAATTAATGTGCAAGATTTTTATTAGCATTTTTATACAAACGTCGTTTATTAAATGTTAAACAGGTAAATCTTTTGAGACACTCTTGAAATAAGTCCATGTATTTAATTTTAGGACACAGTTATAACACATGAAAGATGTAACTCAAAAATCTTCTGTCCCCTATGTCAGATATCAGCCTGAATGTGTTTGAAGAAATTGGTGGTGAGCTTGAGGCTGTTGACATCTCCATAGAGATTGTCTTGAACTTATACTGATGAATGGAGGCATTTTCTCTTTTCTGGTCATTTACTGATGCCATAGTCATACTGATAGGTGGTTTCTATCTTTAGCTTTTTGAACATATGATATTTCAATCTGTTGTGGCCTGTGTGAAGTCAGCTCCACATTAGGATCTTGTCATACCATTTTAATCCTTCTATTCTATGCAAGCACCCATTTATAAAAGTCTATATCTATTTGGTTAGGTCAACAATGCTTTAGTGCTATAGGAGTAGGAACCAATACAAGCCCTTTGGAGAAGATATTTCTTACAACAGCTTCTAATTGAGGGTGACTGAATGTATTGGAAGTTCATTATGGCCAGCACCTGATTCATAGTGAGAGAAATGTAGTCTATTCTGTCTTACAGGCTATAGTAAAACTCAGAAAAGAAATCCCAGAGAGAATGAAGTACCTGAAGGCCATCTTGCCTAATGTTGAGTCTCTGGAAACTGGTATCATAGATCTACAAAGCTGGTTAACAGAAGGAGAGAAGCTGTTGAATGCTCACAGGTTGGAGGGTACACCTGAAGAGACATATGCACAGCTGGAGAGACATAAGGTATGGCAGATTTTCATGCAGCTAAATGATAAATGCAAATAAAACTTTGACTGGGGGGAAGGGGAATGTGGAGGATGTGTTTAGTTTGACATTTCTTACACTATAAAATAAAAGGTTAAGTTTTGGAAAGTTGTTATTAAACAAAAAGAAATAAGTGGTAAAGTGATAGTGAGCAGAAATGATGTTATCTGGTTTTTGTAATAATTGACCTAAATAACACTAATTGATCATGTATTTGTATACTTTGAATGAATGATTGAATATGAACATGAGCCTGTCTATAACAATGTTCTCAGTCATGTGGCTTATTAGTAATAGTTTTTTGTAATGCTTTTTTCTATTGCCAGAACACAGATTGTTGACAAGACAATCTTTGTTTGAAGATTAATAAACTACACTTGTGAAAACATAACTGGTTGACTTTTACAAGTAACGTTTTTAATCCTCTTATTTTCACATTTTTCTGCCTAGTCATTCTTTAAAGAAACAACATATCAAAAGTCCATCCTTGAAAGCAAAAACAAAGTCTTCCAGAAAATATGTGGAACTAAAGCCAAACTCAGCAATGTTGACTTCACACCAGCTGAGGAATTAATGAGTTCTGCAAATGAAAGATTCCAGGTAATTCACACGTTTGTATCAAATTTGTTATTACTTTTTGTAATTTACTTTGCTGAACTGTGAGTTCTGGTTATGGTTTTGCAGTATTAGTTCTTCTTCTTCTTCGTATTTCTAGTTTCTTGCTTATACGAAATTGTGAGTTTGCTTAAAACAAGTAAAATAAACAAGAAATTTCTCAGAAAATTAATGGTTTTCATTGTCACCTTTATTGCAGTTGTGGTTTTTAAATTAAATAGGAATGAAAATATAGAGTTTGAAACATAGGTATTGTCACGAAGTGGATTTAAGTTTAGAGTTTGTCTGAATATATAGACAAGACACTAGTATGAAGAAGTCTGAGAAGATAGATTCTGTATGAGAAATGACAGTGACTGTGGAAAGATGAGACTTATAGCTTCGAGGGTGAGAACTTAGATAGACTCTCCCTCGTCACTTGTGACGTAATTACTAACTACTGTCCCACCACCTCTGACTACCATATAGGAGATAAGGTTTCACTTAAGTCCACAGACACACTATACAGACAAGCATATAGGTACCGTATAGTTATAGAGAAACTGATCCAGTGTACATGTTATAGTTTATTAAACAACAACATCCATAACACAGCAAAATAAATAACGTGCGAGGTCGCACAAACCTGAAACAGAACAATAAAATGACAGACAGTTATAAACCAACAATTTCACCCTCTCATTCAACCTGCATGGAAAAGAATTAAGGATTAACAAAATCTACTTGGTGGGGGTCTCTAAGTAAGATCCACCACTCCTAACTGTCCTATTATTATTATTAAATCTAACCCACTGTCCTGCTGCAGACGTATAACTAAATGCCTACACAAATCTGAATGCACTATGTGATGTCCTACACAGCTAATCACTGTACCACAAGCACTGATCTACTAACGGACCTTCCTGTGCTAACTCCGAGGCTGTCCTATAAGTCTTTCTATCTAACTCTCTAACTTCTCTCTCTCCTCTGCTTCTGCTCAGTGTCTCTCTGACACTACAGTCTTCTGCTGAGTGGCGTCTCCTTCACGCCCCTCCTCTCGTTAGCCTTCGGAAAAGGTATGATTTCCCTTTCTCCTTTCCGGACTACTGATGCTGATGACTTTGATATTAATAACGATGTACTTGACTCGGGATGTAGATGCTTCACTGCTGATGAAACTTCTTTCAACTGCCCAGTTAACCTCTTCGGGTTTAGGACAAATGGCTTTATTCTGGCCGTATTAAACAACACCAGGCCACGTGCCTATTTGGTGTGTTATAACAAGCTAAGAGCTCCGGATTTTAAGAAAACCTGTTCCCGTTGAAGAATGTGCTTCACTGCATGAGAACTTCTTTTCTTTTTACTGGTGCAGACATACTGGGCGCCGGTATTCCCCCGTCACCAGTTCTCTTCACCTATGGCGATGTCTCGAGCCCTCGGCTCCTGAGAAGGCAAATTACCATGGTAAGTTGTAGGGGCAGTTTACACCCTCCCTATGTGCCGTGAAAATGCTGTAAAACAAAAAAAATAACAACGACTATACAACAAATTCAAATTATTCTTAACCCTAACACATAAACACCTTATATTCCTCTACTCCCCTCTGTCCCCTTAAATTAATACATCTCCCCTACCCAAACTACGCACAAGCAATAAGCAAACATTCCTACCCAAGGGTCAGCTAATTTACAGCCCCTCCTATCTCTTTCCCCCACATCAACGTAAATATCTGTCTTGTAGAAAAACCTCAGACACGGGCTGACCTAATATCTTTGTGCTGGGCTTGCCTCAGGTGTCACAACAATTGCATTCACCGCAAGCTAAAAGAAAATCCCTGGTATAAGTTCCCCGGCCCTACTTTCTTAAGGACTGACCCAGGTAGGCTATCAATTAACACAATATTAAACACACTGCTACTACACCATCTCAGTAATATTAATTACATCCCTTACACTCCTTGTCTTCTGACTACAAGCTTAATTAACACAACAATTAAATACCCAACCATACCTGCGTATATACACTACCAATTATCATGATCAAATATGCGGGTTTTCACAGACCTCCTATGACATATTACAGAGCACCCGTTTATCTTAGCACTTATCCTCCCACAGTTAATATCTCAAAACCATTACACAAATCATAGATACTGCTACTTATTCACAGAAAGTTATAGGCACAACTTCTAGTTTTATTATAAGATAGCAATTGATGGCACTTCTGTCTAATAAATTTAATTTAACTCCCAGAAGAAAACTTTACTTAAACGTGCTAAGATCTTACAGAAACTATCTACTCGCTAATAAGTTATACACATACCCAGATACCGAATATCTCTCGCTGAGCAACCGATGACTCGATGAGCAGACGATAAGGCGTTGATTCACGGCCGAAAATTCTTGAGACAGAGAGAGCGCTAAAGACTAAGACGCTGTTATTTATAAAATGAAATACTGATGCAATAACCCACGCTATGAGTCATCGCATCGCGTCGCTTACGGCCTACCCGTGACCAATTATATTACTGTCCGTAAATTTAATCTGACCTCGGCCAATGATATCGTAAACCAACTTATGACATGTTTATTTTGCTCACGCGCTACGTATTGCGTCACGTTAGATAATACCACTGACCGTTCTCGTTACCAAAATAAATTTGATTGGTTCTGCTTTGGTTCTGCATACCTGGGTCGTGTTTCTGCCCCCATCCCTACAATTAACAGGGTAGGTGCGGGTTTTTCAGATTTTCCTAGTCTGAAAAATCTACTCAGCCTAATAATATGAACTCCAACGCCTAATAAAATAAAATGAATGCAATTACTTACAGAGAAAAGAAGACTGGGGCGAATTGAAATTAAAACCCCCAGTAACTCCTCCTAAATGAACGCAAATAATTACATAGAGAAGAAGAATGGGGCCCGTTGAAAATAAAATCACAGTAAATCCTCACAGGTGTTCAGGTTGGCTTTGATTTAAAATGAAAATTTAGAGTTAGAAACATAGAGATTCAGCATGCTTTTAATTACCATATTTTCTGAACTATAAGATGCATTGTTTAATTTTATTTTAATATGCATAAAATTCCCCTTATTTATATGGTCTGAGTATTCATCTTTAAAGTTAGTTGCTTATCCTTTACAGGACGTGGCAATCAACCCCAGCTTTTATTGGCTGTTTGTGATTTTTCTAGGCAATATTTTTCATTCAGTAGTTTGCCATTGCTTTCTGAACGGTACGGCGCTTATACCATTGTTAAAAATCCACACAAAGCGATCTGCTACCAAACCGCCTGCAGCAGGTTTCAAACCTGGTATATCTGGATTATGAAACTGCGTTCATATCCATTAGGCCACAGACGCCGACATTCATCTTTAGGACTTCAAAAAGCTGAGATTCATACACTCATCAAAGACAGAATTGTGATTGTATTTTCATTGATGTCTCCTAACTGTTTAGTAACTTGCATTTCCAAGTAGCAGGTATTGATAATCATTTTACAGAAAATAACTGTGTTCTCATAAAATATTTAGTAAATGATAGAGGATTTCTTATACTCTATGTTTGAGATTAATACCAGTGGAACACAACGTGAGGAATAAATTTTCCTAGATGAGGAAACCAGCTAATTGTCTCAGAAGCCAGCCCTTGTTCTGCAATCCTCAGGGTGAAAGAAATAGTAGGAGACTCAGAAATATATGGAGAAGAAGACTTGAACTGGACATAAGAAGAATAAAGAAGATTTGAAAGATTTTGAACAGATGGTGAAAGGAGGGCTTGGCATGAATTAAATAGAGGCACATACATGGACAGCCAAAAAGAGTAATGAGGATGTCCTGAAAGAGGTCAATGCGCAAAGGAAACTTATTTCACAAGTTACAAAGAAGCAATCCACTTTTTTTGGGTATGTTAAGAGAAGAGGAAAGCTGGAATGTATCGTAACAACAGGTAAGATTGAAGGAAAAAGAGATAGGGGAAGACAATGAGAGCAAATACTGGACAGCCTGCCATCGTGACATGGAAGGAGGTCAACAACAGAATCGATAAATTGTACTGGAGGCAGGAAGTTGTGGATGATCTCACTAGGCATGGTACTTGAAGAAGAAGTCATACATGACAGAGCACTGAAAGATAAAGAAGAAGCAGAAGACAGTTTTAAATTTAATGCAATAAAATCTGCAAAGTAACATTATAACACTGTGACTGAAAGATAACTTGTCCTCCTCCAACTGAGAAAGAGGTGAATGAATGGAGAAAGTTGAGTAATAATTAGTAAATATGAACTTTAACACATTAATTACCGAATTGAAAAACACACTGTGGCCGAATTAAATTTTTTTCCCATTTTCATCCTGTAGGTGTTTGCACAAAGTAAGCCGTAGTTTTCGTAATTGTTTACAAATTTTAATGAATTACACGTCATTTTAAAGATAAATGAATGTACTATTACAATAAACACTGGTTGTAACTCTAATAGAGGTTGTTGCTATTTAACGGCCCTCTGATGGCCGAGGACTTGCAATATTTTCACAATTATAACTGCTTGCGCCCCATCTCTATCAAAATCACAATTTCAATCAACGTGCACACCATTTTCACTCTTGTCCTTGTCGCTAGATCTATCAGTCAATTGTTGAAACACGTTTCTATCCTATTCAGCCGTTAGACGAGATGTACATGCATTTTTTGTAGTCCTATCACTAGTTGCCACGGTAAACAGTTTTACACGATTTGGTAAGTAACCCAACATGCTGAAAAATATGAACATAATATCAATTTTCCAGTGTTCTACAACAACCATGCTTTGGGAATTTGTTTTCCGGTGGCAACTTAAAATCTCGAACCAGATCAGAGAGTGTTTCAGTACATTTTTCATTCGTTTTATTACTAAAATTAGATTGGCGCTCTGAGCGGCTTGCGGTCCAAATGTGATTATTTTGTAAGCCGCTGACAGCGGCTTGCGGTAGTTAATGTGTTAACAGTGAGTAAATTATTTTCTTTAAGATTTGTCTTCTGAAATCCTGGTGCATCTTATAGTCTGAAAAATGTGATAGAAAAACATGATTGCTTCAGTATAAATATGTACAGTTGCAAGTTCAGAATTAGATCATCCTCTTTTATAATTTGTAATAACAGAATGTTGTAACCAGTGCTAAAGAGTGGGAAAGGAAGCTTGAGACCCTTGCCAGACTGTGGCGGTCACTTCAGCAGAGGCAACAACAGCTGGAAGAGTGGCTGGACACTGCCCAGAACATATTAGATGATAATGAGGATGACCCTGACAGTCTAATACGCAAGCACAAGGTGAGGAGAAATTAAATTCAAATGTGCTATTTACAAAATTTGATGCTGCAGTCCTAAAATATATTTTATGTCTTGAAGTTTGTTTGGTGATATTCACTGGCACATAAAGCAACATGTTATTTCAGTTATGTGAGATTTGCTATTGCCAGATTTTTTCCCATTTACCCAATTAACTCTTTGACTCCGTAATTTTTGTCCACCCTGTGCCGTAATTACTTTTTTTAAGAATTCTAAATAGTGAAGTGTACTATCTGTTTGTGTACATTTTATGTTAATCTTTTCTGCGAACATGTGCTTATTATATACCAAACTGTAGGGAAATAGATAGAGAATTGTAATATATAGTGTCTTTGGTAGTATTAACACAAGTACGTTTGGTATACTTAAAACATTTTGCATGTAAAATTGAAAAACACTAAAAAGTTAACTTTAGAATACGAGCTTACCAAACACAAATTACTGTTGTAGACAATAAAACTGTCTTTTTTAGTTTTCAAACATCAAGGTAATCCATTTACAAAGTAAAAAAAACATTTATTATGGCCACGGAAAGTACATTTAGTGTTATTCACACCAGTTTTTACTGTGGTCCCTTATAAGAATAAAATAAATTATGCAATCGTGCATTACGTAATCTTCAAACAAATAAAGAATAACAACATCATATAACAACTTTTTACATTTGTTTAATGTTTTAATAGTATCCCTAGCTTCATCTTCTACCAAGAACTAGTGATTAGATGTTACTATAGGTCTAGTTTTGTTGCTTTTCGCTCAGCCAGAATAGGACTACGCCCACTCATCAACTAAATCTAATGCGTCTTTCTTTTCTGCACCAATTCCGTTATTTGACAACAAACTGTGACTACCAAACAATCATCGTCAATGTCAGCAATGTTTCTAAGTAGTTTGACACAATTATTCACTTAGGAGACTCAGAAAATGTAAATGTAAAGCATGACATATTTCTGTAGCAATAACAACAAAAAACGCATACACGCGAATCGTCACACAAATTGTGATAATGACATCAAAACATGCACACGTGCTGCTTAACTACACTCAAATTAGTTGTTTAAATACTAGCGGAAGTCATTCTACAAGTTTTAAAATATGAACGGCATTAAACGGACGATTTTTGGGGTTTATTCGTGATAAACTAAAAACAATGCTCTGAGCGTTACGGTGGCACGGCAGTTACAATTTTGCAACGCTCTAAGCGTTGTTCTGGAGTCAAAGAGTTAAAGTGACACTTTTAGTAAAATTGTTGTAGTGGTTGAATTTATCTTGCTGCTTGTGTACTACCTCAACCACACTTAATGTTTCCCAGCACATAATAATTTCTCTTCCTCAGATGTTTTTTGATCGAGTTGACAAACGCTTGATATTGGACTATGAAGCAAATGCCAATGAAATCTTACAGCAGTTAAACACTCAGGAACAGAAGCATCTGTTACAGGCATTAAATCACATGAAGAAGCATTGGGATGTAAGTAAACCTTTTGAATAGCTACTTCAGTAACACTGTTGTTTGCTTCATCGTAAGGGACAAACAAGGTCAACTATTACTTCATTTTCTTTGTCTTTCACATGTGAAAGCCCAATCCAGCAAGATAAATAATTAATTCTAGGTCTTGTAATGAATCAGCTTCTATTTGAGCATCTATATTTTTGTTTGCCTAGCAATTTACATACCTGCTAACGCTAGCTCAAAAAGTTAATCTTGCTTCTAAAATTGCATATGTTTATCTCTTTGATTCCTTAATTATTATTCACACTGTGCCAGAATTGTTTTATAAAGAATTGTAAACAGTGGAGTATACCATCTTTTAGTTGGAGCATTGTTCCAGAGCCAAAGAGTTAATGGGGCAGATTTTTTATCAAAGGTAGAAACTATAGTTCTGTAACATAATATTCATGACAGCTAGTTACAGTCATAAAAATCTATTGCAACAGCAGAAGTGTGGTTACTCGATAGATTATAAAAGATACTATGGCAATTAAATTTTAAAAAGTAAATATTTAAAGAAACTGTAGTACAAGATCACTGCCAACAAGAGTAAAAAAAGACAGGCATAACTTATTAGAAAGGAAGTTCTTGTCACTATGGTGATTTAAGAAAACATTGAGCTTATGTACCAGAGGAAGACAAGAAGGGAAGATGTTGGATGGCATCTTGTCACGAAGTGGATTTAAGTATAGAGTGTTGTCTGAGTGTGTAGACAAGACCCTATTTGGAGAAAGACTGAGAAGATAGATTTTGATGAAAATGACAGTGAATGTGGAAAGATGAGACTATTGGCTTCGAGGGTGAGAACCTAGATTGACTCTCCCTCACCACTTCTGACGTATTTTATAGCTATAGACTCACCACCTCTGACACCCTTAAAGGAGATAAGGTTTAACTAACGACCACAGACACACTATACAGACAAATATATAGACGTACAGTATAGTTAAAGAAAGTGACTGATCCAGGCTACAGTTTATAGTTTATTTACACCATAAAATAAAGTACATATCAACCATAAGTAACGTGCGTGGTTGCACACCTGAAAAGAACACAACCACGTTAAACAAAAATGACAAGTAATAAAATCCAACCCTTTCACCCAAAACATTCAACCTGCATGGGGAAAAGAAAGAATCAAGGATTATACTCAATGAAATTGGTGGGGTCTCAAATCACGAGCCACCACTCCTAATTATCTTATTATAAATTTATTAAATTTGACCACCACTGTCTACACAACCTCTGCATGAATTTTCTAAAGTCCTACACTGCAGCTCATGAACACTGCTCCACCACTGACTTCTTCCATAAAACCTCAGAAGCTGTCCTCTGCTCTGATTTTATAACTCTTTATCACTTCTGTCTCTCCACTCTAAGCATTCAGAAGGAATTCTAACCCTATCTCCCTCCACGAATTTTCTCTGTTGATGACTTGGGATTTAGACTCAGTGACTCTCTGACGCGGCTGTCACTTTCTGAGGATTTGATGAGTGGCTGGTTGGGAAAAGTATTATTTCCCTATCTCTTTTCCGTTGTACTGATAACGGGTCTGGTTCACTACCACAACATGTGATAGCCGAAGGCGGTAATTAGATTCAAGGATTTATTATGGCCCTCTGATGAGCACTAGGCAACGCGCCTATCTGATGTGCTTTAGCAAGCTTAGAGCTCCTGATTTCTAGAACCAGATCCTGCTGAAGATTTCTCTCTTCACTGCAAGGGAACTTCTCGGTTCTTTCACCTCTGGCGATATCTCGAGCACTCGGCTCCTGAGATGACAAATCTGCCGTTGGTAACTTGTAAGGGCCGGTTTCAACCCCCCCCCCCCCCTCCTTTTGTGCCTTGAAACTGCTGAAAACAAAACAAATAACAACTAATGTACAACAACTTCCAATAAATCTCAACCAAAGCATATAACCACCTAAATAAAGACCGCTCCATTCAATCCCCTACTCAACTATGCACAGCGATAATTAAATATTTATGCCCCAAAGTCAGCCTCCCATACAATTCCCTCTCTGATCTCTCTACCCCATTTCAAAGTAAACATAGTCTGGTAATAAAACTCCCAGACACGGCTGACCTAAATCTTTTGTTATACCCGTCTAGCCACGGAGTCACAACAATTCAAACCGAGGGAAACTCCTGTACTAAATTCCTAGCCCTACTTTATTTTTACAGGCTGACTTTTGATGCTCATCACCTTACACAATATAAAATTAGGAAAGATGAACTCCCGTCTCAGTAATATTAATTACATCTCTTGTCTTCTGACCACACAACAATAAAATGCACAATAAAATAACGTACACAAAATACGCTAGCATATTTATACTGCAAAAATTATAAACAAAGCGAGGTTACCTATATATATCGGACCCTTGCAATTACCATATTGATAAAGCCTAAGGACTTAACCTTCTACAATTAATTTATCAAGCGTAATAACACTGCAAATATTATAGATCAAAAGATAAGGAAATATTAAGTACGCCCCTGTCTTCTGACTATATAACAAAGTAATAACCCAATTAAATAAAATACACAATTACGCCCGTGTATCTACTCTGCCCCTATCATAATTGCATTGCGATTTTCCCAGTCTACCAATTACCTATGACAGAGCGCCCGCGTATCTAAACGTTATACTCACACAGATAATATCACAAAGCTACCCCAACAACAAAAGATCGAACTAGCTTATCCTAGAAAAACATTATATGCACACTTACATTTACATTTTATCTCTAAGATAGTAATTGATGGCGCTTACGTTTATATAAAAGTTAAATTAACTCCTGAAGAGAAACTTACTTTATCGTGCTAAGGTTCTATTAAGAATCGAATTATAAGTACCATGCTAAATTAAAATATGAACATACCCAATTCGAATTTCCCACATAAGAGCAGTCAAAAATGACTTTGATTACACAGCTTAATTTCTGGAGACAAAAGAGACCCGCTAATGATTTACCCTGTTATTTATCCATGGGATCCCATGCCAGAACCCACGCCCTACGTCATCGCTTGGCGTCGCTCTTAAACCAATAATATTCCTGCATTTCATAAACTATTGAAATCCCCCAATGATAACGCAAGCTACTCATGACTCATATTATTACTGCTACCGCGCGTCCAAAATTGCGTCATGTAAGATAATGTTACATCGACCGTGTGGGCAAAATTAACTTTAATTCGATCCTAGCGCCAGTTTTAAGTACCTGGGTAGTGCTTGTTCACACCCACCCCCAATTTATGTGGGTAGGTGCGAGTTTTTCTGTTTTATCCGAGCTGAAAAATCTACCCAGCCTAAAATAACTACAACGCCTAGTAAATACAATAAAATGACCGTGATTAGTTTAACAAAGGAAATACGACTACTTGTACGCAATTACTTTAGAGAAAAGAAAACTGGTGCGAGTATAAACTTAAACCCTACCGTAATCCCTCCTGAAAACGCAATTAATTACCAAGAAAAGAAGACTAAACTCAAATAGTTACAGGGAGAAGAAGAATGGTCTCATAACAACATAAATAATTATCTAGAGAGGACTAATGGGGCCTATTGAAAAATAAAATCACAGTACCACATCACACATCTCAAGAAATGAAGAAAACATGTAAGACTGGAATGCATAGAAGACAATGATGTGGATGGAGTTGATCATCAGCTCTACTACATGGCATATGGTGAGAATATTCATGGCACACTCAAGGAAAAATTAGTTGATGAAAATACTTGAAATACTTGAGAGATGTCAATATTACGTGCAGTGATAAAATACAAGGATAACTTAGAATGTATCATGCTCACAGATAACAGTGGATAACAAAAGAAAAGAACAATTATATTTTGACTGAACTTTAACTCTTAGTATACGAGCTGCCTTTCATGACTACCATTACAGATTTTGCAATAAATAATTTATTTATAAAGATAACATAAGTGTTATATATCAAAATGTGAAGAAATGAAACCCCTACATCATGCACGTAACTAAATTGATCAGTGGTTTGAAACATGCATTCAGCTATAAATTCTCGCTATTGACGGGGATCGATCATCGGCTTCTCTAGAAGGCCGCTCGTATACTAAGAGTTAAACCCAAATACTGTTTGGTCTCATCATATGATATTTAGGTCTCATAGAGTGTACATCCCATATGTAATTTATTAAATAATATCCTTCCAGCACGTTCTTCATCATGCCCCCATCAGACTGCTCAGACTTGAGTTTGCAGTTCCTGAAGACAAATTTGAGCAGTCTGTGGAGATGGCAGAGGAAGCACTGCAACAACAGCAAGAGCAGATTAGAAGTAACCAGAATATCAAGGAAGCACTGGCCAAGCACAATGTAAGTGTTATAGAAGTTCTTTAACAGAAGGGTTTATTGGTAGTAAGAAGAAAATATAAATTCTTATGTGGTTAGTTTTATGACATCCGTGACGCTGTGTGATTGTGGAAAGCTTACGTGTTTCTTAGATGTTTTGAGAGAGAAGAATGTAAGCACAAAGATTTTTTACATGTAACATTGAGTTCTGCTAACCCAGAATACATTTGTTTATTGAGATTTAAGACTGAAGGTGGATCTTAATTTTCTGTAGTCATAAATATATTTGTTGTGATTACGCTTCAGATGTATAGATGTATTCATACATCAGTTACCTGCATTGCCAGAGAGAAGTTCTGCTTGTAGTAGCTGGGCAAAAGTCATCGTCATCAGACACTTTTCTATCATCATGACAAATTAGCTCACTTCAACAATGTCCACATTCTCCTGTCCTGTGCTATTTTCTCAAGGTCGCTCCATATCTTCTTTATCCCTTTCATTTCTGTCTCAATTTCTTTTCTCCGTGTGTCTTTTGGTCTCCCTCTACCTCTCTCATCTGGAGATTCACAAAACACTTTGTAGATAAGCATCTTGTTCTTGTTCAGATGCTTTTCCATACGGTATTGTAACACAGTAAAAGTACACCTTTATACTTGTGACATTATACGAGAGAAGGTCAAAAAGTAATGCCTCCTATTTTTTATGTATGTAAATACTTCATCGGTGTGCAATTAGTAAATTTAGCAGGATTCCTCAAACACTCTTCTGCACTGTATAGCATTACCAACCTGTTTCAGTAACAGGTGGCACCACTGTAACAGTTTAAAAATGGCTGCCAAAGACGGTCGGTTACAACAACGTTATGTCATAGAATTCCTCAATGCTGAAGGCGAGACCCCAATTCGCATCCACGAACATTTGAAGAATGTTTATGGAGATTCAACAGTGGATGTTAGCACTGTCCGACGTTGGGTACATCGTTGTGACGAAGCTGAAGTAGGTCAGTCCTCAATGGCTGACGCAAAGCGGACTGGCTGTCCGTGTACCGCAGTGACTCCACACAACATTCATCGAGTTGATGGCATCATTCGTGGTGACCGTCGGGTAACACTGGATGAACTTTCTTCCATGTTGTTCATTAGTAAAGGCAGTGTCCAGAACATCATTAAAGACCTGGGTTATTCAAAAGTTTGAGCACGGTGGGTACCCAGAATGTTGACAGACAGACATAAAGAAACAAGGAAAACCATAGCCATCAACCTCCTGCACCGTTATGAAACTGAAGGAGAAGAGTTTTTATCGAATATTGTGACAGGTGATGAAACTTGGGTTCATTTTTTTGAACCAGAATCCAAGAGGCAGTCAATGGAATGGCATCACACAACATCGCCGACAAGAAAGAAGTTCAAAAGTTCACCATCTGTAGGGAAAGTTATGGCCTCCGTGTTTTGGGATGAGAATGGTGTGATTCTTCTCGACTTCTTGGAACAGGGAAACACGGTGAATGCAGACCGTTACATTGAAACTTTTAAGAAGCTTAGAGGTCGTCTTCGGCGACTTTACCCATTAAAAGATCAGAGAACTGCACTACGATTGCAATATAATGTCACGCCACACACCGCTAAACGCACCATTGATGCGATTGCAGAATTTGGCTGGACATTATTACCACATCCCCCTTACAGTCCCGATCTTGCACCTTCTGACTTCCATCTGATTGGACCACTGAAAGAAGATCTTCGCGGACATCACTTTGAGGACACCGAGACCCTTAAACGCGCCGTACGCCAGTGGTTTAGGAAAAAGGACACACATTTTTACCGTGCGGGGATACATGCCCTTGTGAGAAGATGGACAAAAACTGTAACAAATAACGGAGACTACATTGAGAAATAAATTTTTGAAGTTCAGACTTGGGGCTACATTTCAATGTGAATTTTATCTGTTTTCTTGCCTATTGAATGAAATTAAAAATTACGAGGCAGTACTTTTTGACCGTCCCTCGTATAGCCTTTTAACATAGTTTGTGTCCCAAGAATTCTTGATAACAATATATACCATATATTTTGTGTGTGTCCAAAATGACAATTTTATTCTCTAGCAAATGTTCCAAGAGGGAAGCTTGGTGTCATCTTGTGAGCAGTGGCTGGACCAAATGAAGAATCTGTCTCAGCAGCTGTTGAAGCTGAGCAGGAGTGAGCAGTGCCTGGAAGAACGTTACATGAACCACCTGGAGAGATGGAAGAAGTTGCGATTGATTATTGACAATACACACCTACAGCTGAAACAGTTACCGGAACGTTGGAAGGAGTATAATGAGAGGCACGTATAACTTCAGTGATTCCTCCTTTCTTCCTGATTATTATTAGTAGAAGGGGTGGGGGAAATGGAAGAGGTTTAAACAAAATACACAATATCAGATTTGATACTGTGGCAAGAAGGATAATTAGAGATGAACAATAGATCAAGCCAGGATATTCTTGACCTATTGAAATACCCCAGTCTCAGAAATGAGCACTGGTGTATGGATAGCACAGGATATAGTCAGACTGTTAAGTACTCTTGTCCAGATGGTAAAGTGATATAGATCAAGAGCCTACCTTGCCTTCCCTCTACGACCACACCTATGCTTTTATAAATTATTCCCAATTAATTAACAAATACAGAACATGGAAATGATTTAACAACTTCAGAAGTTAACAAAATCAATCAATTTACTTTATTGCTTAATCTTCTCTTCTTTGTATATGGAATGAAAACAAGGATATGTATTTACAAATTTACATTAATCAAAATAAGTGACAATAAATATTCACTGTTTACACAATCTAAAAAAAACTCTCCTTGTTTACTGTCTTTTTCATCATCTGACTAGCACCGGATTCTGGTAAATCAATTGTGGTAATGTTTATGTTATGCACTTATCTTCCAAAATTCCTGGTCTGTGGAGCTGCAATGCTACACCCAGTTGTTGTATAGCTGGTATTGACACACAGTTCAGTCAATATGCTGGACTACCATCACTATGTGGAGACCAGATATTCAGGAGTGGTCCAATTTCTTTCGTGTTCCATTGTCACAATACTTTGGAATGCACTGTTGGATCCACCACCAGACTGAACGTCAAACCTTCAACATGATAAGCCTTGTGGATTGTATCGTTCCACATAATACCACAAATCCTAGTGTGTGTGTTAGTGTCATCAGAGTGTGCATGGGTATGAGGTGCCCATTTGTCTGTTACATAAGTGTCAATAGTGTCATTACAAACCTAGTAGTTGCATAATAATATAACAAAGGATACAATACTTGCATTATATAAATATGATAGATGATACAACAGATATATACAGAAAGTAGTATGATACAAACATAATAACTCTTTGAGCTCCAGTCTTCCAAGCCAGCTCTAACAAGTGCTGATAGCTTGATGGGGTGCATTTACCAGTCCTGAAAAGGACTACTCGCAGTGCCAGGCCGGATAAGATTTGGTTATATTTATGGTATCTCAGTCTTCCATAATCACATCACAATAAGCGATACCTGATATCTCAATAAATATTATCCATATCATAATACAAAACAATGTAATAACTTGTACTGTACATGCTCAATATCATTATATCATGTCAATATAAACATTCAGAATACAATTTTATTAATGTAATTCTACATACCCTCAGGCTTTCAGAATACAATGTGCAGGACCCCGGTAAGGCTGGTTCTAATGCAATTTCTCTAGGTCTAGATGAATTTTGCAGTATCAGCTCTCATACTTCTGGTCAGCTCTTGTAAACTGCTGGATTTGTTGTGTGTCCTGATCTTGAAATCTCACCTCTATATAGACTCAACTTGCGGGCGTATTGGAGAGCAGATACGTCACACATTCTTTGTCGACTCAAAATTCTCCAACAGATGGTAAAAATATGGCAGGTGTGCTTTTCTAGTAACGAGGATCCCATCCGTTCTGTCCATCCACTTCACCTATCACTTTCACACGAATACCTTTAGTGGTAGCTTACTTTCAACTTCCTTTGTGTGAAAGTTTGACTCCAATTCGAGCATTCTTCCTTTTTATCTCTACTTTTATATACGCCTTTACGTGTTCACTTCACGCAATTACTCTGCAAATATAGCAATGGGTGATAAACCAGGGAAGTCCATACCTGTCTTCCATCTGCTCCTAAATTGTGATAAAGGGTGAATCCTTTCCCATTAGCCGTTTTGGAAATATTTGCTTAATTCTAACCTATTTTACACAGTTTGAACATTCCAGTGTCTCACCATATTGAATGTTTCTTGGCGATTTTGGGAAACTCTTCTCTGATTACACTGACTAACAAAAAAAAAACTTTTTTTTTCTTTCTCTAACATTTCTATGTTTTTCTGGTCAATTTTAATGCGCTGTTTTTAAATCTGCAAACCGTTTTTCTCTATCAGGTCGGGATCTCTAGAAAAACGCAATTGAAGTTTTTTAACAACGCATACAGTATTACAACATCATTCGTACAAGAAGTATAACAGTTATGTAGGCTTGAATTTCTTTGCAGTCGACTTTCGTCGGTGAATGGCATGTGGTACATCGCGATGAAGCATCCAACAATAATCGGCAAGCATGGTCACACTCCACCGTCCTTGAAAACGTGACTCCATTACGGCGATATCTTGATGGAATCGTTCTCCATGTTCATCGCTGACTTCGCCAAGGTTGTCAGGGAAAAAGTCAAGATGCGAATCGAGCAAATGGATTTTGAGGGACATGTTACAGCCTATAATTCTGTATGCATCTATGCACTGCTTAACAATATGCAACATAGTCAACAGATTTGTGATTTCCCAGAAAGTTATCGACGATCGATTTGAATGCCATCCATGCGCGAAGTTCACTACCATGTAACAAGTTCTGGAATTGTTTGTCTGCAATAACTTTCCTAATCTGAGGTCCTACAAAGATACCTTCCTTTATCTTTGCATCGCTAACTTGCGGAAACTTTTCTCGAAGATAAGTGAAAGCTTTGCTCGTTTTATCTAACGCTTTTACAAAATTCTTCATGAGCCCCAACTTTATATGTAACAGTGGTAAAATGAAGCTGTCTTTGTTAAATAATGGCTCGTGTATTACATTTTTATACCCGAGCTGCATACGATCCCGGATAGGCCACACCTTTCTTGCATAATGTTCCTGTCTGTTGCGGCTGTCCCATTCACATCGGAAGCAACAAAATTTAGTATACCCAGTCTGCATGCCCGTGAGAATTGCAATGACCTTAGGTCTCCACAAATCCGCCATTGGTAGTCATTGTACTTTATTTTTTCCAAACGTATAGCCATATTGTCATAAGTTTCTTTCATATGAACAGAGTAGGCGACTGGAATTGATGAAAATAAATTTCTGTTATGCAATAACACGGCTTTTAGACTAGTCTTGGAAGAATCGATGAAAAATCGCCATTCGATGACTATGTGCTCATGACCGTTTACATCTTTGCAATAGCAAATGTCATCATCCATCTCAAAGTTTTGAACAAGTTCTCTGTGTCTATGACGAAATTTAGATATCGGAGTATTGGGCGCTAAAAGATTCCATTCTTTGAGTCGCGAACCGAGTAATTCCGCCTGTCCTTTGGTAAGAGCGAGATCACGTATTAGATCTGAAAGTCCTGAATGGTTAATTAAGTAAACACCATCATTCACCGACCAACGGGCTGATCACCCGTTTGCCAGTCACTTCGATTACGGAAACAACAGCAAATGGATTGATTTGCCGTTGCCCTAAAGACGCCAATAGGCGTGATGGGAAACAATGGCAAAGAAAACCTATCTGCTGTTGCCCTAAGACGCCACTAGGCGTAATGGCCACTGACTGCGTTGACGGTCGGTGGCTAAGGACGGAAGAAGAAGAATCATTCACCGGTATGTAATCGGAGTCAGAATTAGTTTCTAAAGCAGGTAAACTATCACTTTCTGATGGTTCATTCACGTCCAACGGATTATGTTCTGGTGGTACTTGGATCGGACACGTGATTGGATCATGAGGCACTGGTTTTGAAACCAATTCAATATTTGAATAAACCACAGACTTTCTAGTTTTAAAAGTGAAACCATGGATATTTGTCAAGCAGAAGTAACAATCAGTAGTGTGATTTGTATGTTCACGCCATATTACTGGCACTCCAAAAGGCATCGACTTATGCTTCGGCGATTTTCGTAACCAACCTGCCAATGTATCGAACAAACTGCATTTGGCTTCCAAGATTTATTTGCATCATCAACTTTCGAATCGAAATAAAGTTCATATGCTTTCTTTAGTAATGGTGTAAAGTTTTTCTGGTCAACACGATCGGTAAAATATCCGCACACGTAACAGAACAGATCAGCCGAATTTCTACAACTTCTAGAAGCCATATTTTGCTCAGAATTATTTCAAAATACAGTAACTATTTGAAAAATCGCGTAACATATGACATGCATCTTTTAGCAGTATAAAAAGTAGAATTATGTTGCTTTTTATTAATTTTTAATAAGTTATATAGTAAAAATGAAACGGAGCAAATAACGGTTTCCCAAAAATATATTTATTCACAAATATCTTAAGAACCCGACGTGATAGAGATAAACGGATTTCAGATTTGAAATCAGCGCAAGAAACTGACCTAAGAACACTTATTCTTATATAAGAAAGAAAAATGTTGTTTGTCAGTGTTAGTGGAGCAAAATAATCTGATTGGTCGAGTGAAATAATACACAGGGGATTCCCTGATATGGTGACATCAACTACCAGAGAATTTTAAAGAGTTCACGACAGATACTTAAGTCAATACATGTTACCACTGTAATGCTCAAGTGTCTTATATCTGGTTGTATTGGCCTGAATGTATTCCACATTTTGTGTAAACTGACTTTTAACCAAAAATCTACACCTATATTCATTAGCTGGAACTTTTTTCATTAAGGTTGAGTGACTTTGATGTGTGGGTTCAGAATGTTGAGAAGCTTCTCAGTGGTTTGAAGCAGGAGAACTTGACCAGTGATGAGTACAGGGAAAAGCTTGCAGAGTTTCAGGTGATTTGTGGCATTTGTTTCTCCTCTTGTCATTGTTCTCACTTCTCAAGAGGTTGTTACTTATGTATGGCTATTGTTAGATTATCATAATTTTTTTGTACTTCACTGCAGGTTTTAAATAAAGAATTAATTAACTAATTAATTTCATTTCATTACATAAAAGGTAAGGTAATCTTTACCTTTAGTGCCGTCGAGCTCCTATCATGACTTTCGTTTACTTTGTACTTGGTATCGGAGTTTACAAGAAAGTAGGTATCATGACCATTTGATGCACAAACAACCTCGACCGGCGATGGACACCTATTCCGATGCAGTAGGCTCAGAATTATGTGCTCGATCGGCGTATCCAATAAAGTTAAAATGCTCCGGCACGGAACATTACAAGTACAAAGTAAACGAAAGGTAACACGTCTTGTTATGGCAAGGGACACAGAGAATTGCCACAAGGCCTTCGTCAGGGACAAACAAACAAAAACAGCTAGGAAAGAAAGCGAGAACTAAGAGAAAAATAAAAATGTTTTTTCCTAGTTAATTTATCCATTAGCACCACAGAGACTTACTGTTCACATCCTGTAACAACGACACCAGATGTTGCTTTCAATATCATTTCCCCTTTTTGCTCCCTATGGCACACGATACCACTGCTGCAGCTGACCCCTTGCACCAAAGCATTCATATGCTCTTGTATTGTTGGTTTCTGTAGCAGTTAGTTTGTCATCATGAGCTTCCCAATCACACATTAGTTGCTTTGTACTGAGGGAATAGTAGTCCTATTCTTTCTTTGTCTGCTCAGAGACCCCAGGAACTATACAGAACATATCTTATTTTAGAAAACATCTTTTGCAAGAGAGGAAGCATGTGAATTTCATTTTTTTAATGACAAAAAGACATCTTATCTCAGTTGTGGAAGCAGTTTAATGGCTGATGTCAGTGATTCCTCAAATTTAGAACAATTTTAGCACAAAGTTAAAGTTCACAAATTTACAGTCAGGGAGAGTGTCCGATTGGCAAAGCAGTTAGAGCAATTTCCTCTCTCGCAGCACAGTTATCGGCTTCTGAGATTTAAACCTGGCAGCATCACACCAGTCTATTCAGCTGTAAAAATGGGTACCTGACTCTGCTTTTGAGTTAGTGAGGGTAAAGGCAATGAGTAAGGGAACTGGTCATCTCACCTCAATAAACTGGATTTATATGGTGAAGTCTGTAACACTTCCCTCCCCTACAGAAGTATCTGCTATCAGACTACCTTTTCCTTTTTTAACAGTCAGGGAATTCCTAGTTCCTCAGTTTATACTCCTTTCATTGTTTACACAAGGTCTATCCTAAAGTGAAATTTTTTTATTAATGAAAGTCAGTCAGTTTAAAACATCTGAATGTGTCTGTAAGCTGTTTCTGGTTCAAATGTTTAGTCCTCATAAACATTTATGATTTGCTACTAATACATATTTTTTTTTATTGATTAGCTACTTTTTTCACTTGTATTTGTTTATGCTATTTACATGCTTGCACTCCTGGATAGTTAAAGGTAAATCATTCTTTATATCAAATGTAAGTTTAATAATTATGTCTGATTGACAATATACCTTATAGTGCAAAAGTGCTTGTCTGTATTGTTTTAGCTTTCATGTGGTAAACATAAAACATTTATATCATTGTAAGTGAGGTAATGATATTACTGGTACTCTTATGGTTTTGGAATTGTAATATAAACATAATTTTAATTTTGTATATAATACCCTTGGCTTTAAATAAAAAATTATTAAAAGAATAACCCAACCAGTGATGTTTGACGATCTATGCCTTTATTGACAATGCAATTTCTTCGAAGGTACTCTTGATGTTATACCATTTACTGTTGTAAACATTATTCATAGGCATTACAAGTCTATTCAAATAATTCATATTACCACCAATACAAGAGCATATGAATGCTTTGGTGAAGACTTCCTGCAAGGGGTCAGCTGCATCAGTGGTACCATGCACCATAGGGAGCAAAAGGGGAAATGATATAGAAAGCAACATCTGGTGACATTGTCACAGGATGTGAACTGTAAGTCTCTGTGGTGCTAATAGATAAATTAACTAAGAAAAGCATTTTTATTTCTCACGTTTTTCACTTAGTTCTTACTTTCTGTCCTTGCTGTTTTTGTTTGTTTGTACAGTACAGTAGATGCTTAGGTAATGACTGTATCTAATTTTTAATGGCAGGTTAGTGAATATTCTGGTGTTGGAAATAAACTGGCATGAATTGTTTCTGTCATATATCAACAGCTGCACAAAGATTGTTCTTATGCAAACATGTGCTTATAAGATGTCATCCATTATGTTAAGTAGCAGTTGTGACCAGTTATGCAGGGGTCCATTGTATTCTATTTCAGATTAGATTTGTTGAAGTATACTGATGTTTATAAAAAATTTCTTTATGCCTTCTGCAAACAGCAAAATTAATATAATTTTAAAAATACATTCTTTATATTATTATCTTAATAGATTTTAGAGTGTTTTCTGTTTGGCTGTTATAGAAAGAGGCACGTAACATGAGCAAATACGAGGATGCTGCTAAAAGGCTGGAGCAGCATCTTGAAGACCTTATTAAGGATGCCCCAGATGCTGACACAAGAAGAGAGCGAGAACAATTACAAAGAAGTCAAGATCGAATGCGTGAATTGAAACCTGATATAGATTCAGCCCTGCAGAAGTCTGGTATTTTAACGAAGGGATATGAATACAGAGATAATGTAGACAGGAAGTTGAACTGGCTAGATGAAGCTCAGAAGCTGGCAACAGAGCCCAGAACCATTGACAGTTTGGAGGAAGCAAGGGCTTACATGCAGGAGCAAGAGGTAACATTTGCTAGTTAACAAAAAGGTTATCTAATTTAGTTCCTGTCTTATGGGAAACAAAATACAGCAGCATCATTGTTTGTATTTTCTTCTTCTTGGATCCTTAGCCCCTGACTGACAAAGCAGTCAGTGGCCATCACACCTAGTGGTGTCTTGTAAGGCGGCAACAAACTGTCCCCATTTTGCTTAGTTGGCGGCCATCCTTCGTGCCATGCCCCAACTCTGGTTCATGCTTTGCATCTTAGCCTCCACTGTTCTTCGCCAGGTTGTCTTTGGTCTGCCTCTCCTTTGCTATCCCTTCTGGGGTCCATAGCATAGCAGTTTTGGTGATGGTGTCAGAGTCTCTTCTGAGGACATGGCCAACCCAGTCCCAGCGTCTGCCCGCAATGATGGTGTGCATGTCTTTTTGACTGCACCATGTAAGCAGGTCCTGGTTGGAGATGGTATTCGGCCAAAAAAAATTCAAAGAATTTCCCTTAGGCAGGTTGTCTGGAAAGAGGATAATTTGGACATTTCCTTTTCTTTTACTCTTCAGCACTCCAGGCCATACAAAAGTACAGAAAGTACGCAACTCTCGTATAATCTTAATTTGGTGTTTGTGCAGTACTGAGAAGATTTCCAAGTGTTGTTTAGATTTGCAAAGGCTGTTCGAACTTTGTTTGTTTCTTTTCACTTCATATAAACATATTCTACGTTTTTCTTGTAAGCCTTTATTCTTGGGTCATAGCTTCAGAAATGTTGGTCAAGTATTAAACTCTTTATTGCCTCTGTGTGTATGTCATGGTCACTCTTATATGTCCTGTTATTATCTTCTAGAAAGAGTTGGCTTGGTTGTTATGTACTTAGCCAATTTAAGATATTTGATTATTGAACAGTGGGTAGCAACCCAGCAGCTGCAGGCATCTACTTTAGTAGAAACCCTGAGCATATGGCAACAACCCACTTCTCTCCATGAAAAAATGTTTAGAGATGTCAGGGACCTTGAGCTCTGCCTGTATTAGAGTCATCAATGTAGAAGTCTGAGGGCGAATGAAGAAGAAACACCGAGTTCCCTAATGATCTACTTTGATATTATGTCTGCAGAGTAAGGTAGAAAATCAGTTTCAGTTTTAAAATGAAAAAGTTTTAAATGTCTCTCAACTTTACCTTTTGTGAAAAATGTTTGCCTTGCATAGTAAAAACACATTCATCATTCACTTTGGTTTAAAATTAAAAAAACAAAAACAAATATGTTCTGATTCACTTTGAAAATGATAGGTCTGTTGCTGTTTATTTGCTTTTGTTCTGATAAACTTTCACATATATATATTTAACTCATTCTAACCCAGACAGTTTTTCAGTTTTACCCAGGACCCAATATGCAAACTTTTTTTCTACAAGTGATGTTTTAAAAACAAGCAGTAGATACATATATTAATTTAGTAGATATATGTATTATGCACAAACTTTAGGAAATTGGCTGCAGAATGTTGTGAAATAATGTTGAGTTCTTATGTGATGTTATAATTGTTTGTTATACCTTGTGAAGTGTAGAAACAATAAAAAATAAAAATAAAAACTGAATAAAAATTATGCGCATACACTTAAATATTTCAGCTGTACTTAATCCCTTGGTAGTAAAATGCCAGGAATTGAAAAGTATATCCAGTTAACAACTAATTCAGAAGTTTGATAAAAAACTAATGAAAATTGTAATTTATATTCATTTTTGTGTGTGAAGTCACATATTGCAGAACTGGAATTTCACTTACACATTCCTGTCACATAAAAATTAATTAACTTATTACTTAATAACGTTTGTTCAGCGTCCTTATCGGAAACAAAAATAGGTTAATATCGCTATCGATGTCGCTAAAATGATTATTCGAAATTATATATTGAGGTTGATTCGTTAATAGTTTATGAGTGTTATGCATGTGATTACACTACATGTAAACAAATAGCTCTTTGACGTCTTTAATTGATAAAAGTATGCAAAAACTAAGCACCAATATAATTATTTTGCTACCAATTCAAAATACGATGTCCGCAGGAAGTGTTTACATGATATGAACACTCTATGGCCACTTATTTTCTAATTTTTTGTTCAATTTCGGAATCTTATAAAGTGGGCGTACCACGCGGCCTGCGGCTAGATCCAAAGTAACTCTAGCAACGGATGTAAAGCACACAATTTCAGCTTCAGGATTTTTTTTTTCACTCAAAAACATTTACACACATGTGCTGGATGTAATGAAATGATTTTAAACTGGCTTATCGCCAGATATTCTATAATTGTCCGCTCAAATGCGGCATATATCACGCTTGCGCAGGATGCGCCAATGGGTAAAAGTAAAGGCCAATCTGGCGCACCATACGGCTCACGGGTTAAAATGAGTTAACTTAACAGTTTACATACCAGCACATGTTGAAAATATGTCACAAAACAAAATAACCTCAGTTGTGAAATGACCAGAAGACAGGAAGAGTAAAAATGTGCATGAAACAATACAACGTTTATCTCTCCCAGATGATCTGCTTCCTGCAGTTCATTCAACAGAGCAGTGAAATGTTTAGACTAAGTGATGTTTTACTGATTGTTAACGTCACTTTAAAGAAAACATTGTACTACTATCTTAGGCATTTCACAAATAAAGTGAATTTTAGTAAGCTAACTTGGAATGCAGAAAAAGTACCTTGAATGCTATGGCTACCACACTTTTAAATGCCTGTGGAAGGGGGCTAGTCAAACATTTCCCTAGCTTAAATATTCTTTCTTTTTTCCCCTCTATCTTCTAGAGATCTGCCAAATCATCCCCTGTATGCTTCTTGTCTTGTTTTCTGTCCAGACTCTTCTTAACAAACTGGAGGTAGAGAGAGCCAATGTTCAAGCAGAGATTGAAGCTGGCAGGCATCTCCAGAGAGATAGAAATGCCCCCGCCTTCATCCAGCAGTTTGTGGCTGAACTGGGCAGGAAATGGAAAGACACAGATGAAATTGTGAAAGCTGGGCACGAGAAGATAAAGGTTGGTGTAAACGATATCTGAAGTTTGACTTCTTGTTAATGCTTTTCTACTGTGACACAAAGAAGGCTAGAAGGATATAAAGCAGTTTTGCTTGAAAAAAATGTTTTAGTGCTGAGAATGGAATAATTTTACCAGACTGTATACCCCCAAAGAATGTAGTATTTTCCTTTTTTAGTATTGTTAGTAACTCCTTTTACAACTAGTTATATCAAAATTAAAGTAAGCCAAATGTGTAGTTTTTAATACCTTCTGTTTGTGATGCTTTTAGCTTTTATTGGTTCACTCTGCAACTTGTATACAACTGTCCAGGTAAGGTCAACATGACTGCTTTATATCCACTGGCTTGTACAGTCTTAACATTTTTCAGTTCTACAATGGGGTCATGTTAATATGTATCCCAGTATATACAGAGCGTTTAAAAAAAAATGCACATACATTTAGAGTGTTATAACTGAATTATCTTTGAGGCATAGTTATGTCATTTTCACATTTAAATTGACAAATGTTCAGAATATCTATCACATGTAACAGTGCATTTTTCACAGTGATGAGCAACTGACTGGCATCCTGTACTGTTACTAATTGAATAGTGAAACAATCAATTTTAATGTGATACCTCAGTTCTTTCTTTGTGTGCATGTTGAGATGAAGACAGTCTTCTCTAGAATGCTTCATAAGTGATACTCTAAAAGCATACTCATTTGTTATCTCACATTTGCAATAAATGGTGGAAATATTTGGTCACCCTGGTAGAGCCACCATACCAGGAAAGAGGCAAGGGATGTCCTTACGGAGTCCATCCGCCTGGTGCTGCCCCACTCGCCCTCCAGACAGCCAACGTTCACGACTGCTTACCCAGCAGCCATTCAGTCTCTTGATTCTATTGATGGAAAACATCAATAGAATCCTCAAGTCTTCAAGAACTGGTGTGGATCTGCTGTCCTGGTCATGCAGGGGTACGTGGCAATGAGAGCTGACAGACTGGCCTCGAGAGCACCCATAGTGGGGACACTGGACATGGATAAGGGAGAGATAAATAATAATAATAATAATAATAAATTCTTTAAGCGCCAAACACGGCGCATAAGGCAGAAACCAGTGCTCTCCAGGTTGTTCGTTGTGACGCCACTCCTCTTAGCTCTTGCACATTATTTAGGCCCAACGTTCTTCCTTCTCTTATTATTGTTCTTCTGAGTGTTTCTTTTGGTCTTCCTTTTTTCCGCTTACCCTCAGGAACCCAAGTGAGCGACTGTAGTGGTATTCTGTTGTTTTGCATTCGTAGGACATGACCGATATATGACCATCGTCTTTTCCTTATATAGTCGGAGACATATTTCTGCCTAGAGTCTTCTCTTATTTGTCGATTAGTCTTGAATTCTTTCCAACTGATGTTCATGAGTTTTCTAAGACATTTGTTCTCGAATGTATTCAGCTTGTTCTCCAATGATTTTGTTATTTTCCAACTCTCACAGCCGTATGTTAACACTGAGATAACATTTGAATTAAACAGACGAAGCTTGGTATGTATATTCAATGATCGTAATTTCCAAATGTTAGATAATCTATTGAAGGCGCTAGCTGCCAAAGCAATTCTAGTATGGATTTCTCTTGTTGTGTCACCATCCTGAGTCATTTTACTGCCTAAATAATTGAAACTTTCAACTTTCTGTAGTTTTTTCCCGTTCAAGATGATATCAAAGGTCTCGTTAGAAAAGTTCATAGCTTTAGTTTTAGAGGCATTTATTTGGAGACCAATTTTAACCGAGAGATGACACAAATTATTTATTGCTTCTTGGGATTGTCTTGGTGTTGAACTTAAGAATGCTACATCATCTGCGAAATCCAGGTCCCCCAGGAATTTTCCATTTGTCCATTTTTATACCCAATTGTTCATTGTGGGTATAGTTTCTCATAACCCAATCAATAGCTATTCCAAAAAGTAGTGGTGACATAATACAGCCTTGTTTCACCCCTGTTTCTACTGTAAACCATTCTGTATTCCCTTTATTTGTTCTAACACAACATCTTGTATTGTCATATAGCGCTTTGATTATATTCACATATTTTTGTTGGAAAACCATAGATTGTAAGTATCTTCCACAATGATGGGCGGTGTAGACTATCAAAGGCTTTTTGAAAATCGACGAAGGTGATAATAAGTGGCGATTGCCTTTCCACTGATTCTTCTATAATTGTTCTTAGTGTGAATATTTGATCAATACATGATCGTTTCGGCCTGAAACCCGCTTGTTCTTCTCTGATCTTTTCGTCAGCATGCAATTTAAGTCTTTCTAACATCATGCAACATAATAATTTTCCAGGTACTGATAATAGAGATATACCACGCCAGTTATTACAGTCTGATAGATCACCTTTCTTCGGTAACTTTACAATAATACTGTCTTTCCATTGTTGTGGTGGTTGTTCTTCTCTCCATACTTCATTTATAATATCTAAAAAAAGTTCAAGACGTCAGAGCATACAGAGGTGCAGAGATCGGAAGCGATCATAACCTCTGCATAGCTAAAATGAGAATTAAACTGAAGAAGTTATACCAACCGAATAAAAATAGAAGAATAGATGTACACAGACTGCAATCAAATGATATAAAGAAGGAATATAATGTCAAAATGAACAACTATTTCGATGCTTTAGGCAAAATTGACAACGATATCACCACCAAGACAATCGATACTAAATGGGAACAACTGAGAACAGCAATGACAGAAGCAGCTGTAGCGACCACCGGATACCTAGTACATAAAAAGAAAAAATGGATGAGAGAAGATACTTGGGATAAAATACAAGAAAGGAAAACAGCAAAACTTAAACTACTAGCGGCAAGTACACATAATGCAGTTGAATCTTGCAAACTAACTTATAACTTGTTAAATAAAGAAGTGAAGACAAAAACTCGAAGAGATAAAAGACATTTCATCAATGAACTGGCCGTAGAAGCTGAAAATGCTGCAAGAACTGGTAATAGTAGGTGCCTTTATCAAATTACAAAACAACTATGTCACCAGCCTACTGCTATGGAAACACCTGTTAAAGGTAAATTAGGGAATTCAATACCAACAGAAAAAGAACAAATGAAGAGATGGGCTGAGCACTTCATGGAGGTGCTAAACAGACCACCACCAACAGTAACACCTGATTTTAATAATGAAACATCCACAACCACTTTGCCAATAACTTGCGATGAATTCACGCTGGACGAGATCAAACAAGCCGTTAAAAGATTAAAAAATTTTAAAGCTGCTGGAGTTGACGAAATTTCAGGGGAAATGATTAAAGCAGTTAATGACAACAACCTCTTGAGAATTTTAGATATTATAAGGGAGAGATACTAAGGGCAATTAATGATCGCCTGCTGGATAATGACACTGCAATGGATGAATCAACAAGACTCAGACTGTTGGAGTTTGGCATCAAATGTGGGACTAGCAGAAATGGACATAAGAGAGGATACAGTCATCGTATGTACAACCAGCGTGCTACAGGTACAATTAGCATTCATACTCTTCTACATTTGCTGAGGGAGACTGAGCTCCTATGGGTTTGCCCGGAGTGCAGTGAGGTCGATTCTGATTAACAATAACAATATCTAACATTATTCTGCTATATTCCTGCAAGATAGCAAAATTCCATTCTTAAATTATGAGTGAGCTATTCGCATTCAAAATTTGTATACACAAGTTTGAAACACCCTTATATTGTTTTGTTCTAAGTCAATGCAGTCGTAGACTTACTAAGGGCACAGATGTAACAGCATTCCCACTCATGCATAATTGCAGTATTTCATTCATTCATTACCCAAACTAAACTCAGATTTTAGATGATATCACTGATCATCATTAACCTTTAGCTCCCTGTGAAGCATATACCTTCAATCAGGTCATGCCGAACATTTGTATCTTGTTGAAATTCTTTTAATGACTTCTTTATCCTGTTTAATTCTGTCTTAGTTCTCTTCACCATATGTTTTTATATTTCCGTCTGTTTCTTTTTTCTATTTGAATTGTCGAGCAAGGACTAACTTGTAATGCAATTTTGAGGTTTCTTCAGTATTTGTTTTATCCAACGCCAATGTCTTTTCTTCACATCTCTTTCATTTGGTACTTGGTCTGGTCACAAAGTTCCAACATTGGTGATCCAGTCATACAACTGTAATCCTTCTGTTTTGTGCAAGCACCCATTTATGAAAGTCTATAACTTACTGGCTTTTTTATTTGTTTTTGTTGTCCTCCATGTTTCACAGTCATACAATAGGAATGAAGTGACATTTGAGTTGACATTTTTATTTTTGGTGGGATTTGATTTCTTTTGGTTGCCATATATTTCCCAAGGCAAGGAAAGCCCCTATTTTGCTAACTTATCTCCTTCCACCTATTGGCAGATCCAAGGGGGTAGCAACGGGGCAATTGCCCCTCCCTTGGGACTTCGAAAACCTTTATTTCATTTCAACCGCTCCATTATTTTCCCTCCACTTGGGACTTACATGTAAGTAATCGTTAGGTTGGATGATGGACAAATTAAAACATATCTGATACTGGACAGTGGTAAGTACCCTAAAGGTTACGAACATAATTTGCAAGTAATTCTACGTGATGGGACAATGAAAGACAATAAAGGGAACCACCATACAACAATGAGACAAAAGACAGCACCAGGCAGGCGACACATGGGGACTTCACTTGAGCCGCAGAAACAGAGGACTTTGTGACAAGTGGTGAATAATTTCTGTATTGGGCAGCCAATCCCAAATAAAAAAATATTATGCTATAATATAAATATGTATGAAATTTTAGCAAATTGTGTCTCTTTGTAGTTGTACCTTAGTTTTATGAAATTATGTTATAAATAGTTATATTAAAAAATAAAAATGAATATTTTTGACTTACTATATAATAAAACTATCATGTTGTCACAATTTTTTTAAATTCGTTATTTTGTTTATTAATTGTCTAAAAAATATGTGTAAATAAGGAGTGGGGGGGAGCCTTATCTTTCAGATGTATCACCCCTCCCTTGGACATTTCTTAGATCTGACAATGCTTTCAACAAGATTAACATCCAGAGTGGGCACCTGCAATGTTTGACAACAGTTATGCATGTGTGGTCTCCCAGTATTTATTCATACTGTTATGTGTGAAAATTCTCCTTAAGCTTCCTGTTTCATTGTATCTTTGTGGTCTTAAATCGTGATCTTTAAAGAAGAACACAACCCTGTTTGAAGATGTTACAGTAATTCTATCTGATATTTACAATGTTGTAGTGGTATTTGCTCTTATAATAATAATAGCCCCTACAGTCATAACTTACAGTGGGAATATTTGCTATTAACAGATTTAATATTAAAGGAAATGTCTCTTTTTTGTCATAAATTCAGCTTAAAACACTATTTATTTGTGTAATACAGAGCTGCACTGGAGTGCAGTGCCATACTGTGTAGTTTTTATTTTTTAACACGATGTGGTATATTTTATGTCAGAGTCAGGTAAAAGACTGGGAAAACTATGAAGGTGAGAAGGCCACATTGTTGACTTATATGAAGAAAGCCGAAAATGAGTTAGAGCAACCTTTAGAAACATTGAACCAAGATAATGCTCAGAAAGACTTTCAATCTAAAAAGGTATGCATGTTGTGTATTGGTAAGGAGATTAAAGTAAAAAAAGGAAAATGAACAAAGGGAAAAAAGAGAGTTTTTTTTCCCTCCAGAGCCCTTTTTACCATATTACAAAAGTTTGATTTGTTAACGTAGAGGAGTGTATTTCAAAATAGGGATGCTGAGCTCATAAGCTGCATGTTTTTCCCAAGACGTTTTCTATTGTACATTAATTTAAGTATGCATAGTTACTTCTAAATTGTTTGTTAAAAAAAAATTAATGTCTTTCTTGCATATAGTTTGGTGCAGACACCTTTACCAAGTCAAAGAAAGAAGAAGCACCTTGTTATATAAATTTGTAGTCATGGCTTTGTCACATTTTGTTGTACAAATATACACACGTATATGGAAGCACTGATATCAATATAATGACAATAAACTTTGTATTAGTTTTTCTTGCTTGCATTAAAAATAGCTGCAGTATTTGGCTACAAAATGGTAGTAATTTTAGGATTAATAGTAGCAATTGATGCAATTCATTTTTACTAAGGCATTTATAAAATCCAAGTCATTTGATACTTTTGTTTTTTTCAACATTTATTACTAGCAGTCTCAACTTTTGCTAAAATTTGATTTATTCATTTAAATCAGGAGCTGCAGAATACATTAAGTAAT
Organism: Oreohelix idahoensis; assembly: GCA_024509875.1. NCBI lineage: Eukaryota > Metazoa > Mollusca > Gastropoda > Stylommatophora > Oreohelicidae > Oreohelix > Oreohelix idahoensis. The sequence goes on from JAMPIV010001448.1 coordinate 1,533,395, forward strand.
CTCAAAGGCAGTTTGAAGCAGATGATCAAGCTGAATGCAGCCTTGGCAGAGAGGGCAAGCCAAGAGAGCCAGGAACAACTGAAGGATGAAGTAGTAGACTTTGACAAAAAGCTGGATGATATATCTCATCGCCTTGATTCTAAGCTGAGTGACCTGGAGATCACAATTGCCCAATGGAATGAATACTACAAGAGACTCAACAGTTTTAGTGACTGGCTGAATGAGAAAGAATTAGAGCTGAATGACATTTGTGAAAAAAAGCAAGATTCCCCTGAGATTCGGTTACAGAAACTTGAGGTTTGTAATTGTTAAACTTCTTTTCTTGTTGAGGGGAGGGAAGGAATGGAGAATATTACATGTTAAGATATGACTATGAACTGAAAGTTCTGTGATCTAATAAAAAAAACTGTTGCATTTCTAAGTGGACTTTTATTACTAAACTTTTGCAAGATGAAAAATTTACGTGTACTAAAATAAAAACTTACACATTCAGTTTGTCTACTCTTCATTTACAGTTTCCATTTTTTTTTAAATAACTCAGGTACATCAGGTAAATTATCAATTGCTGTTGTATGGCTTTGAAACATGGAGAACAACAAGAAGTTAAGGACTTTCAAAAATTAGTGCTTGTGCAAAATAGAAGAATTTAAAAAGTATGACATGATTACCTGATGGAAAGAACCAAATATCAGTGGAACAAGAGGTGAAGAAAAGACACTGGCATTGGATAGAACACACACAGTGAGAAAACCAGTTGATAGCATTACAAGACAGTCCTCATTCTGGATTTTTTAGATTAAAAGAAATAGAGACCCAAAAAACACAAGGAGAAGGGATCTAAAACACGGACATACAAAGCATAGAGAAGACATGGAAAGAACAAGAGTGGATAGCAAAGGACAGGAAAGTTTGGCGTGAAATGATTGAATGCCTGTGCTCTGTAACGAGCTCAAGGGCAATGATGATGTACATTAATGTATTGTTCTATAACTACTTGGCCACCAACATACAACAATAGTATTTTTGTTGGTGTTCATTCTTACTGCCATTGTTTATAAAGTCTATAATGGCAGTATTTTGTAAGTGTATGTTGGAAAAAAAGAATTTAAAACTATTTGACATTTATAAAAGACCATTCATTACAAATATATTTGTCAGTTGCAAACACATTACTAGAAAGTATTTACAGTTATCTGAAATTTTTTATTTTTGAAAAGGGCAAAAGGGATCAGCTCCCAGCAGTAAACACATTTTAATGCCTCTCTTTAAAAAAAAATGAGAGAGAGAGAGAGAGAGAGAAGATATGTGGGAGAAATGAGGATCATATATTCTGCAGTTTCAGCAGATGACATAATGAATATTATGTTGATAATGTCCATAATGCTGATACTCTGTTCTCCATCAGTGGTAGTGCAGTTAATCTATGCTCCATCAATTAGCCGTCCTGCCTGTCATATGGGATATTGAGGTTAGTCCTCACTAGAGGAACCAGCTGCAATAGAGCTTGTGTGTTGGCAATGTAAACTTAAATTAAGTAAAATTAAATATGTCTTCCCGCTATGCTTAATGGTATAAGATGGAAAGAGAATTGTTTTTTAATGTTGATAATCATAATTTGGTGATTCATGAATGGCTTTTCGTAACTGATTCATTAACAAAAGTAATGTCTCATTGATTGTAATTTTTTTTAATATAACTAAATAGTAAATACATTTCTACTATTTGACAGGCAGTTGCAAGCCAGGTTCTTGAGAACCATGTCACACTAGAAAATCTAGAGAAAGATGCCCGAGAGCTGACGCAGAATTTCAGATCTCGAGAGACAGCAGCTGTCAAATCAAAGCTGACCAGTATCCGAATGCAGTGGGAATCTCTCTGTGCTTGTGCTAAAGATAGGAGCACTGCTCTGTCTGATAATGTGGCTCATTGGCAGAAATACCAGGCTCTGCAAGAACAGCTGATGCCTTGGATCTTGGAAGCAGAGAAATATTGTTCCACTGAGCAACCCAAGTGTTCATCATTGGATGAAGCCAAGCATTTTAATGACCTGCATCAGGTAAACTAGCTCTGTTGTTGTTGCCATAAGTAAATTGCTGATTTACAGAAATGAGAAGTCTACTGAAATAAACTATGCTACAGGTTTAGAGTACCAATACAGCTGGTGTTTAAAGTGAGAAAACAGAAATGGATAGGGTATACCCTTAGAGAGAAAACAACCATTATAACCAAACATACCCGTGACTGGGGCATATTGTAGACGAGAATAAAGAGCAAGCCAAAGAGAACCATGAGAAGAATGGAAGAGGAGGCCAGAGCAACAGAAGTCTCATGAACAGCTAAATAAAATGACTCAAAATAGAATTTCTTGATGTCACGGGACTTGCCTCCCCTTTGCTCTGCAGTAGTGGTCCACCAGTGGCCAAAACTCAAGAGTATCTAAAATGGGTCGTCAGAGGTGTCTAACTTCGCAAAAGATTACTCTTGGCAGAGTTGTAGATAGAAGGATAGTGACGCTTCTATCTCAAGGGAGTTTTCACAAGATAATTCAGAAGTCAAGAACAATGCTGCATAGGGCAGAGCACTATTAACTTATATCTGATCCGACACCTTTTGTGAAGTTTTAAGCAATGGTTTGGCTTGTTCAATTCCCCAGCTGGTTTAATTCAGCGAAATTCCTTTTATAATTAATTTTGGCTCTATGGCTGTAAATAAATGTATATATATATTTAAGATTTTTCAATCATACATGCGCTCTCTTATCTATAAGAACTGAATCAACTATGAATTTGTAAAATAACATAACAAATTTAATAATCAATTATTCTTTAACAAATTTAAATAAATATGGATGAAGATGATTTTAGGAGGTTTTAAAATTTGTCTTCACTGAGATTTAATTGGGGACTGATGGTTATTAGTGTCTTTTGCATGCCTGTTACAAAAGACTTAGCTTGCTGAGTACATTGTCAGGTTTTTTGTGATGAGGACTCTTCTCTAGAGGCGTCAAGATGAACTTCACTCCTAATGTCAAGGTGGGTGTCTTCACAACGTGTCCACTGTAGGTAGTTGGTGTCGACCCCAGTTTCTTGAATCACAAGATAGTGGCGAAGATTCTTACTTCAGACTAGTCTGGTCTAAGAACCGTCTTGTAGCTTCAAACCACAAATTTTAGGAAAAATAAAAGAGCCTATGCCTCTGCTAATTACATTTGTGGGCTGCAAATTAACAGGCGCATTGTCTCGCTGTCCACCCACCAATGTTAGCCTCTTTGAATAATTATTCTCCCTGAGTATACACAGTATAACTCAGGGAATATGATTAGAAATCACAGTTTTTCTTCTGGTTACTTTAATGGGGAAAATGTGTCTGGACAGCGCGAGGGCAATGGCTTGCCTGAATTACAATTAACAAGGTACATATATCTCACAAAATGATACTATACACTTTAGGCACATGTGATGTAATCATCACTTCTCACTGCTCCATTCGGAGTCTGGGGTCACCTCTGCTGTCGGTTTTCTGTACGACTAGCAAGAAGCAATCACCAGCGCTTGCTGTAGTGGTTTATGAATATACTATTTTCATATGTTGAGGTTGCCAGCCTCCTATGACTGGTATAACCACTTAGCAAGTACAGACATGTCACAATTCACATTTTAAACTATATGTTCACAACTTACCCCAATGGGATATACAATCTCCGGGCACAGTAGAATAGACACAGCAACTTTGTTTAGTCTTCGAACACTTGGTCTGGGAAATTTTAGTATTCCTCTTATGACAGGTGCTCTGATTCCTTAACTCTTAGTATACGAGCGGCCTTTCATGACTACCATTACAGATTTTGCAATAAATTATTTATTTATAAAGATAACATAAGTGTGATATATCAAAATGTGAAGAAATGAAACCCCTATATCATGCACGTAACTAAATTGTTCAGTGGTTTTAAACATGCATTCAGCTATAAATTTTCGCTATTGACGGGGATCGATCGTCGGCCTCTCTAGAAGGCCGCTCGTATACTAAGAGTTAAGTTTCCAGTCTTGGTATTTAAAAACGCGAGTTCTCTTTTAAATTATGAAGATGCCCAAATACTTTGATCTGTCACTTTTAATTCTGGAATACTAGTCCAATGTCTCTCTGGCTCATGGGAGTTGCTAATTTGACGTTGCGATACAGTCTGATTTGTGTCTCCGATTTCGCTAGATATATTTCCATTTCTCAGTGCAAGTCCCAGATTGTATTTTTAGACCAACTTACCAATGAAAGCCAAAGTCTATTCTGGCTCTCAAATTAAACCAATGGTAAGCTCTTTAGAACTATGTGGGTCAGGGTGTTAAATTATTGCTCTCTCCTGCGTGTTTTAAAATATCAATTTTAAAATGTAAACTCGTGACCTCTTTCAAATATGGCAGTAATACTTCCAATTGTATTCATGCAAACTCACAAACACATCGGTGAACTTATTTCCTGGCTAATGCCTTCCGCTCATATTGTCTCCTCTGACAGGTTATCTGTAATATTGATACAGAGATGGTCCAGCGGAAGCGATTACGTATTATCACCTCTGTTTGCGTAAATCCCTCAGATGGATTTCTTAGACAGCCAATCCGGCTTTCTTTTCGTCGATCGTACAAGACCACCTTGCGACAACAAGGATTGTCTCTATCAAAGGTGGCTAGATGACTTAAGTGATAAAGTATTATTCGCTGACCTGTCTAATTAACCTTATATTATTACGATTCACCTGGCGAAACGTAAACAAGTCTAGGGAGTGGTCAGAGCAAAAATTGTAAGTGCATAAAATATGCCAAATAGTAAGTTGATCTGTGAGGAAAATGAAGAAATGAATAGTGATTGATACTTCCGGAGAGAAGGACAGTTATGAATAGTGCACAACTGATTTCGTCACACTTGGTGAACAACAACTGTAGACATATTGTGTAAGGAAGAAAATGGACAGATATGACAGAAATAGAACCATTTTGACCCACTAAGCATATCATAAACATTACTAAGGAAGAATAAAACTGTGATTAGGTATCTCATCTTATACAGTCAAAATAGCAACAGAAAGAAAAAAAAATAATAATAATACAGCTGGCTGAAACAATTGACAGTCTGCTAACAATATACAAACAACATCAGAGTCACTTTTCAGTGGATACCAGAACACACAGACATTCCACGAAAACAAAAATGCTGACAGGGTAGCAAAAGTTGGAGCAAGCATGGTTTAAACAAACATTCCAGCCCACATGCAGAGAGCTAACCTAATACTCCAAAACAATTTTAAAGAGAAATGGCTGAACCCATGGACAAAAAGGTCTACTAGACTTGACATGTAAAATGAAAGGACCCACTCAAACAAAAATGTCAACAGCCTACAACGCATTGAGCACATCCAAATCTTCCCATTGAAAACAAAACCCACCAGACTCAGCAAACAATTGAACAAATTAAACCCTTCACATGAGCCCAATTGCCGCAACTGTACCCATCCATATGAGACAGTTCAGCTTGTGCAGCTCACTTGCCCGGACTCTCCACAGAAAGAAAAAAGCTTTGCCAAGCTCCTCAACAATCACAAATACTCTGTACAGCACCACTCAACATCTACAGGACACATGCTATTTCTTCAGCTTGGCCAATTGGTTGCGAAAGACCAGCAAGCTCAGCAGCTCTAGTTAAACAACAACAGCTGCAAAAAAGCCTTCAGTAAGGATAAGATGAAACACTTCACTGACAGAATGCTTAACTTAAGACTCACATTCTGTAACCAGGAGTACTTCATGAAAGACACATAGAATGTTATAGCTTCTGTTGAATGAGACAAGCAATATGAGAGGTGTTATGAAATCAGCATTCATTGAGAATAGATGGAAAGGCAAGATTGAATATAGGAGAATTAATGTTCTAAAATTATTAGAGAACTAGAAGGCAGTAAATTTTCAACACAGTTAGGAAGTGCATTTAATACTGTCAAGTAGTGCTTAGAATGAACAAAATCATTTATGCAGGCTGAGTATAAAGGATTCATAGAACTAGAAGCAATGAAATATATCTACTTCATGTAGGGGGTTGGAGTGATTAAAAGGTATGGCGTCCGCCTCTAATTCAAGAGGTACCGGATTTGCTCCCAGTATCTGATGGAAATTTTTTTCAGAACCAAAGGAAAATTTTTACAGAACCAATGGTTTCTAGTGATTTCATACTCCCCCCAGATCTCCTGGGTAGGGAGATCGGATGCCTAGCCTTCTCGGATAGGGGTGAAAAAATATGAGGTTCCGTGTGCAAGTTACGCACATTAAAAATCCTTCAGCAGTTGGAAATTGTAAAGAGTAGGCCATGTGACCGCTGCCTGACAACATTTAAAAATTAGGAAACCCACCCACTACAAAAATATTTATAGAATGTGTGCTTTCTGTATACATACATTGGGATCCTTGCCAGTGCTACAGAGTTTGTGCACTGTGCTAAGATCCTCCTTGTGTGATCTAAAGGAGGAGATCAGAGCACTGATAGAGCTGTCCGTGTGCAATGAAGATGGTCCCTAAAACCAGACCAAACCATGCTCCAGGTTTCATGAGAGAGCTTGCAAAGGGACCTGGTTTAAAACCAGAGCATATCACACCCAGTCTACCCTGCTGGATAATGGATATTTGACTGTGCTGTGAGTTGGGGAAGGTAAAGGCAGCGAGGAAGGTCACCACACCTATGAAACTGATACCTATTATAGTGAAGTCTCTAAACCACCATCACTTATGGCAGTATCTGCTGTAGGAATACCTTTTTCGTTTTAATTTTTTTTTCCACAAAAAGTGAGATATAAAGTGATAAACATCTTTACAGGTGACCTAAGTGCAAAGATAGGAAATGATTAAAATGATTAGGAAGACATAAGGAAATACTGAACTTGGAAAGAGATAGCAGTCCAGTGCATAATAAAATGGTTTTATAGGCGGAAAGTTATTTCCACTAAAGTATACATAAAACAGCATGGATATCAGTAGATAGTACAGGAGGCAAAGTAGATCAGTTTTTAAATTAAATTTCTTAGTTTTGTAGCAGTTAAAACATTGTAGTTTTCACCATCATTTAACAAATAATAACTGTTAAAGATGCCTATATTTTGTATAGGCATACTATTTATATATATTAATTACAAATATATATCACCAACCTTCATGTAAATGCATTACATTAAAACCAAATGACATCTGGTTAGTGCACTGGTTCCTAGCTCAGTGGTCCATGGTTCAATCCCCAGTTGAGGTGGAATATTTGAGACAGCAAACGGCTCCAGGGTCGACCCAGCCTCATGAATCTGGTACCCGAGCAACTCTGGGAGGGTTAAGGCGGCTGGTGTGATGCTGACGACATCACCCCTAGTGTGCCGATAGTCAAGAAAATATGAGCCTAACACCATATTCCCATTATGCCTCAATGGATGTGTGTCACGGCTTGATTAACAAGCTGTGGACAGTCTGTGCTCCGCTGGGAGGTTAGTCGTGTATGAGGGGTAGTCAGTAGAGTGGTGTGAACTTGACAACACGAAACTGCGAGGTCAGCAGGTCAGGGGTGAATGCAAGGGGAGTTCTGATTGGTGCAGGGGAGGATGAGAGCGATGAGCGTTTTTGGGTGGTGATGGTCGACTTGAATTGTCAAGTGTGAGAACATATTTATTTGTGTGGATATAATGCATTTTGTGATCTGGGATTTTCATGAATGTGATACACTTCACTGACTCTTTATATTGTTGTAATTTTGTGGCCACAGTATTTGAATACATTGGACAGAGTTGGGAATATGACTTGTGTTGGTTACTACTTGAATGTGTACCACTCCATCCCTCGCTCTCTTGTTTAGTATTTCGAGGACTAAGACATATGTGTGTTTAATGTAAAATACACTGTGTCAGGTCGGGAACTCGTTTTCTGATCCTCAGATTTGGTATTGCTATATTCATTATCTTTTCATGTTCTGCTTTAAAATAGGAAGAGTAAATTTGCCACTGTGTTCCCTTCTCTTGGTATTAGTTTCAAGCAAGCGCCAGGTCAGAAATCTATTTTGGGTCACGTATACTGTAGGCCTGTTTTTCATTCACGCAGTGGTCAGGTATTTTGAATCCTGAGTCACGGGTCACGGATTAGCGATACGCAGTGAAGTGTTTTATTTTTCCTCTGGTGATTTTCAGTTCACGAATTAAACTTGAACAGTGTTGCAAGTTTGGGACTTTCAGTTCACAAATTAACTCTTTCCGTACGTAATTATTTTCAGCTCTGGACGGAATTATTTTTAAGCCCCAAAAATTTACACATACATAATTTACGTTTACTGACAATGTGTGTCTAATTATGAGTTAAGTATAACATATTATATATCAAATTAAAGTACATTGGATGAACAATATAAATCCATATGCCTTTCTAGCTAATTTTATGTTATGTTTATGTTATAACAGATAACATGTACACGGAAAAAAAGATAACTTGAAATTTTGAACAAAAATTTTCGACTTACGTAAGGCTTGTAACATAAATTGTTATCACAATACAGTTTCACTGCTCTCTTTGTGCAGGTAATCCATTTATGTGAAAAAAATCCCTTCAAACGCAAATAAAAGACGTTGAAGCTTGTTGAAATTTGCCCAGTTTTGTGTTTACTTCCGCTCGAGATAAATTCCGGGCAGTATAAAATATCAGAATAGAAAGAAACAACGAAATAAATCAGCGTCTTTTAAAAGATCTTGCTGTCACAGCGGTCAGCCATTGCGTCTTTTAAAAGATCTTGCGTACGGAATCAGTTAAGCTTGAACAATGTTGCAAGTTTGGTATTTGGGGATTATGCCTCAATGGGCGTGTAACGGGATCCTTTACCTACCAAATGACATTTGGGGTTGCTGTACCTGTGCAGTGTTGTTTAGTGAGCCACATTGCACATATATGAAATATGTGATCATATGTGATGCAATTAATAATTAATTAAGTTAGAGCTGGAGTCCTTAAATTACTGGAGTTGGAGTCAGAGTAGAAGTCGAAATAATCCTTGTCTCTGGTATTTACATGCATGTCTTTCACATTGTTTATAATTTTTTGGGGAACCATATGCAGTTAGAATCTTTCATAATATGGATTATGCTGTCAATTTCCTCAGAGTATATAGTGTATATGGAAAATTCCATTAAAATGACTATTCTCAGTGTTCTCAGCACAAAGATCTGGTCTCTCATGTCTTGAGTTTTTAATAGAGATAGCAAAATGAATGTTCATTATTGCTCATTATATAGTCTGTAATCTACTGAACTCATTTTCACAGTCCTTTCTACAAAAATGTGAAGAAAACTTGCCTTTGTTTGAAGAAATGAGCACAGAGGCAAGTTACTTGATGGATCAACCAAACATGCGGCGTGATCTAGAAAACCTCCAAAAAAGGTGGGGCAACATCCTTGCTAACTCTGAGGACAGGTCCCACAAGGTGGATAAAACACTTGGGGCCTGGTCAGCTTATGGAAAGGAGCTTGATAACTTTCAGGATGTCCTTGACAAGATTCATTCCCGATTGGCTAAGGAACCAAATATAAACACATCTGAAGTTCAAGTCCTGGACCATGAACTTGCCTTGGCCAAGGTAAGGATATATTTGTATATTTAGACAGTTAAATCTTGTTTTATCATCTTTGGGATTTCTACTGATTAACTGTATTATATACCTTTCAATGAATTATGGCTGCAAACTTAAATTGTTGGGGGTTTGACAGAAAAGAGTAACATTCAGATGTTGATTAGTTTCATGCATTATACAAGCATGTGCTCAACTCTAGCCCAGAAGTCATTATATAAACTGTAATCAAAGAGCAAAAGAAACCACCAACCCAAAACCTGGAAGAAATTCTTAAAGAGAGGCTCTTGACACCGCACTCTGTTATTTGGAGCAGGACCTGCTTGTGTCAGTAACCCTTCAGCTCCCCAAGGAGCATAGGCCCTCAAGCATACTTACTCCAAGTCCTCCTATTCTGTACCTCCAGCTCAAGGTCTTTCCTTGTCTTTATCACCCCTTTAACTTATGTCTCAAGTTCTCTTCTCCATGTGTTTTTTGGTCTCCCCCTACCTCTCTTAATTTGGAGATACCAGAATAAGAACTGTCTCATAATACTATCAGGGACCTAAGACGCGTCAACAGTGAGAAATGCAGTTAGCGACCCATAGCTAGACTGCTTGCAACAAGGTCAGCGAACCAGAGCTGACCAAGACCCTACTCCACCTCTAAGTGGTGGTCCTGGAAACAGGCTGCATCACTGCAGTCTGGCTGAGTGAGTAGGGGTCGAAAAGGGAAGGCTAACCCGGTCCCAAAAATGCAGTGCTGAAGTCGGATGTGTTGGCCGAAAGGCACAAATATCGCAGCTTCGCTGTAAACGGACACAACGCAACCAGCGTCCTTTTCAGGATGAACAAAGAAGAAGAAAAAAACAATACTATCAGTAGGTTTTTTCTACGTTTTAAGTTCTATCCTTCACCAGCATCTTCTTCTCGTCTCTTGTTCCACTGACACTTGTCTGATTCTTGTCATCAGTTTCACATTGGTGATCTTGTCGTACAATTTCAGTCCTCCTATTAAATGCAAGCACCTATTTATGCAAGTCGGATATATGAATACCTGCATTTAATTTCTCATGTAGGCATTGCAAGATGAAATACGCAGTCACCAGCCTCAACTAAATGCTCTGAACAGACAGTTTGAGCAAGTTCAAGGATATGCCAGTCCTGAAGGCCTGAAAGTATTGAAGTCCAAGCAAGACTCCATCAAAAGCAACTGGGAGTGAGTATTGACTATATGCAGCACATTTGCTATGGTCATTGTGATGTATCTTGGTACTTAAAGTTGTATCAGAATAAGAGATTGTAAGACATGTTTTTTTAATGAAAGATCATAGTAATCAAGTAAATTGTAAAATTTACTGGAAAAAAAAAGAAGAAAGTCACATTTAAATTAAACACACCCATGAACTGTTTTCTGATGTATCAAATGTAATATTTATGATTTTCATGCCCACGGAGATGTTCATGTACCAAGGGGAAATAATTAAATAATCACATGTGCAAAGTTGTCTTTCTGAAACAACTTCTGTACAGTTGATCATGTAAGAAAAATTATGCTGAAAAACAAATACAGTTTTTCCTAATGAGCAAAAAAAATGTGTAAGAGCAAGTATCCATAAAAACAAAGATCAGGCAGTGATTCAGTGATCACTGAGATAAGGTCCACTGAGACTCACAGTAAATTTCTTAACTCTTAGTGTATGCGAGGTATGGCCTGAAAATATGGCATGCCACTTGAAGTGACGTGTCATAGTCTCTATAATTGAAGGATCCCATTACATACCCATTGAGGCATATTGAGAATATGTTGTAAGGCCATATTTTTGTGACTATACGACACACTTTGGGTTATGTGGTCAGCATCACGTCTGCCACCTTTAACCTTGCCAGAAGTTGCTCTGGTACCCAATTCATGAGGCTGGGTCAACCTTGGAGCCGTTTGCAGTTTAAAAAGTCCCACCTCAACTGGGGATCGAACCATGGACCACTGAGCTTTGAAGCCAACGCACTAACCACTGCGCTACTGCGGCTCCTCTATAATTGAAGTTTAACTAAATTAATCACATTTTTATTCCAGTGCAATATTTCTAATGTCTGTTTTGGTAACTCATGTGTTTACAGGTGTTCAAATTTTCCTTTTATCTGTGACAGGGTATTAGTTTTTAATAAAATAAAGAACAGCTGCTTATTGTAAGCAAACTTTTTCTGACTGAAATGGCATCAGGCTCAAATGGTCATAAGCAAAGATTATTGGTTGAACATGCTTCACACCTTATTCAGTCATGGATTTAAAATGAAAATGATGACCATGAGTTACTGGGCATTGATAGTTATGATTCAGATGAATTTAGCAACAACTCGAAATATTCTGATGATGAGTTGGGGGGGGTGGGGGGGGGGGGGGGGGGGGGGGGGGGGGGGGGGGGGGGGGAAGAGACAATGCATCTCGGATAGCTAGATCTTATTGTAGAAGGGGAATGGAAGGATAAAAGAAAAGGTAATGGCCCTCTACAAGACATGGAAGATAGATCCAGATTGAACTTAGGCCAGGAACAACTAAAACTGATCATTTTGAGCTTCAGGAACAGTATTCAAGAGAATGTTATCTAATGAAGTTGATCAAGGTTCAACGCAGAAAGCATTTTGCTTGTGGCAGCAAATTTCAAATTGTCATAAGAACTTTATTTATGACCAGAAACAATTATAGCTTTTGCATATTATGTGAAAATGGATTATAATCTAAAACAAAACTGGTTTTTGGAGTTCAGTTTTGTATCATGTATCATCATATTATTGTAAGCGCACACAAATTTTCTCATTTTATTTAATATTTGGGAGCCACGGTAGAGCAGTGGTTAGTGCACTGGCTTCCTAGCTCGGTGGTCCATGGTTCGATCCCCAATTGAGGTGGGATTTTTTAGACCGCAAACGGCTCCAGGGTCGACCCAGCCTCATGAATTGGGAACCAGAACAACTCTGGGAAGGTTAAGGCGGCCGGCATGATGCTGACCACATCACCCCTAGTGTGCTGATGGTTAAGAAAATATGGGCCTAACACCATATTCTCAATATGCCTCAATGGGCGTGTAACGGGATCCCTTTAATTTTTAATTTTCTTTGTTTATTATTGTATATGTTGAATGAATTTTTAAAACCATTAAACTGTTTAGCTATGTTTATATAATAGAACTTTCATTTCTGCATATTGTGGTATGTAAAACTTTATCATATCAATATAAATCTGTAAATTAAGGCACAATCAGTAACGGCAGTCATGTCTTAAAATGAACCTGACCAAAAAATTGAAAAAAAGGTGATTCATCGTACTAGGACAAAGAAAATAGCCAACGTCATGGTCACAAGGTCGTTGTCAAGGAAAGGAAAGAAAGTAAGACACAAAAATATAAATAAAAAAAAGGTTACCACCCGTAAAAGCGGCTTAGACATGCCCGGCAAAAAGAGAGCGTGCCTTGAAAATATGAAATGGCTGCCACTTCCGGGTGTAAACATCAGAATCTAAGAAGGGAAACAGGACAAGAAACAACCCAAATATAATAATAATGAATAATGGAGACAAAGAAGTTATATAACGTAGAAAAAGACAGAATGAGTAAAAGGAGGGAACAAAGAAAAAAATGGTGATCGCAGGGAGGAATAGAATGGGAGTGGAAAAGGTCACCTCAAACAAAGGAATGTAATGTGTTAAGACCGTCTGGTATGAGACACCCCATATGGTGAATGAGACGTTCAAGCTGGACTCGGCTGGTAGTATCAGAGAAGCAGGATCTGATTGCAATGACCTGGATGTCAATAGGACCCAGGTGGTCAGGACCATTAAAGTGAATGGCTACTGGTGTGGATTCCAACCAGGAGATCTCATAGAGGTGCTGGCTGAATCTGTCCCCAAGTCATTTATCTGTTTGGCCAATATAGGTTTTACTGCGATGTTTGCATATGATTGTATAAATGGCATTGCGTGACTGGATGTTTAGCTATTGGTGATGGTGAAAAGACACCTTGTGCATTTGGATGACATGCTTGCACGTCTTGCATCATGTACAGCCACAAGGCAGTGTGTCAGAGTGACTGGCAATCTCAGTTGGGAGATGACTGCACAAGAAGATCCTTCAGGTTTTCACATCTGTAGGCCACCATAGGTGCCTCATTGAATACTTCTCAAGTCACAGAATCCACTTGACGAATGGAAAAATGGCGGAAGATGATTGTTTTTTACTTCTTTGTTGAGGAAGTGATAGTGCAAAATCAATTTGACTATCAGAAGTGGTTTTGTGGTGGGGGTTGAGGGAATCCTGACGGGAGACAGGGAGAGCCCGTTGGAAGGTGGAGGTGAAAACATGTTCCAGATAAAGTCTATTACGGAAGAAATCCAACATCTAATTAGCTCAGCAGTGAAAGTCATCATCGCTTGGCATAAACCATGAGTTTTCAACCTTTTTTAGCTCATGGCCCCTTTCTGAGCCTCGTTTACCTCTGGGCCCACCTCATAGTTCCTGTTAGCTGGAAAAACAGGTATTTTACCATCTTACTATGGCCTCCTAGAAAAATAGCTTGGCCCCCTTAAGGGCCATATGGCCCATGTTAAGAACCACTAGCTTAAACGACGGAGAAACTGGGAAAATGGTAGGGAATCACGGCAAGCCCAAGGATGAGAAGAAGTATACATCTGTAGGGTTGTAGCATACTGAGTTATTAAGGCCAAGGGGCGTGATGTTAACAGTAATGTCAGGAAAGTTAACAAACTGTGGAGATGAGGGAGATGCATTTGATGGTGGGGTGGAAGTGGTTGACAAAGCTGATGAAACATATTAAATCAACCTCTGACATGTCTGTGAGACCTTTGCTGTCGTCAATATATCTGCGATACATCCCGGGGAAAGGACCAGAGTATTGTTGCCATATCTGATGCTCCAAATGGCGCATGAAGAGGCAGGCATAGCTAGGACTCATCTTTGTACCGATAGCAACACCACTAATTTGGTCAAAGAACTGACCACTAAATTCAAAGGAATTGAGTTCAAGAACTAGTTCAGCAAGACGGAGAAGAGTGTCTGTGGCTACGGAAGAATATGTGTGCTAATTGAGAAAAAAACCAAAGAGCTCGGAGACCTCAAAGTGGGGAATGGAGGTCTACAAAGAACAGATGTCTAATAAGAAAAGATGATAGGTTCAGTCTGCTGCGAGTTAGACAGAGGAAAAGGTTATGAGAGAGTATCTAATGTCTTTCAAGAAGGAGGGAAGGTTCTCCGCGATAGGCTGGAAAATGATATCGAGGAAGTCAGGGATGTTTTCAGTGGGGCAATTGGTCTGCCAGTGTTGGGCTTATGGATTTTGGGAAGCATGTAGAATACAGGCTTACCCAAAGAACTTTAGTGAATCCGAAGATTGGATGCACTGGAGAGAATCTGTTTCCATTCTTAGGTTCTAATGTTTACACCTGGAAGTGGCAGCCATGTCATGTTTTCGTAGCGAGCTCTCTTTTTGGCAGGCATTCTAGGTCTTAGCCGTTTTACGAGTAGGACCCATTTTCTATTTATATTCTTATGTGTCCTACTTAGCTCTCACTTTCTTTCCTTTCCCTGATGAAGGCCTTGTGGCCGCGGCGTTGGCAATTTTCTTTGTCATTTGCCCTAGTAAGATGAATCACCTTTTTTGATTTTATTTGTCATATCCATTCACCAAGTACTCCATGTCTTACTGTAGTTCCCCTCATCTTCCTGGACTTAGAATGAACCAAGTAGTGGACATTGTTATCAGTTATCATCCATTTTAATACTGAAATGTCTATCTATATACATCAACAGTGATGTTAACAATGCTGCAGATGAACGTCAGAAAGTGCTGGCCAGTGCCTTACAGCATCGTAAGAATTTCTATGACCGTGTACTGGACACTGAGAAGTGGGTTCAAAATATGCAAAGAAAACTTGATTCCAATAGTGAGATCTACTCTGATGAAGTGGCTACTGCTGCAACCAAGTTGAAGGTGGGAATAACTTTCTTTTTTTTTACAATTCTTTTTTACATTAAATTCACATCTCTGCTTAAGCCAAAGTGTTGTGTCCATTTATTATGTAGAGAAACTGAAGTCTATGCAGAAAGATATCTTAATTTTTTGTAATGATTATAAAAACTTAAATTGCCAATATAAATTGCAACATTTTATTTGCAGAGTATTTTACAGCGCAGAGTATTTTACAGCTTCACTACTTCAAGTCCAGTTTTATTGGTTTATTTATTTTTTTGAGCAGTCTATGAAAGATGAGTGCAAATCTCAGGAGCAGATGTTCCAAGGCTTGCAGCAGGAGTTCAAAGAGCTCATGGCTGTGTGTAATGATGGTTGAGTGGATGGTCCTGAGCCAGCGCTTTGACAAGCTTGTTCAAGACTACACACAAATGGAAGATCTGATTGTCATCAGAGAAGAGCTGTGTGAGAAGTGGTCTGACTATAAATGATACACAGAAAAGTATATTCAGCAGGCTAAGAAAAAGCTATTTACGTTAAAGTGGGTCCCCTGTAGGTTAATTCATTCGAAATTACATGTATATATACTAATTATTGATTGTCCTGGGTGTAAATGAGTCCAGAACAGTGGGGTACGGGGGGGGGGGTGGGGGGGGGGGGGGGGGTGGGGGGGGGGGGGGGGGGGGGTTGGGGGGGGTGGGGGGGGGCGTGGGGGGGGGGGGGGGGGGGGGGGGGGGGGGGGGGGGGGGGGGGAGGGGGGCAAGCCCCACGCCCCCCACACGCATCCTGGTGTCGACCCATCCAACATTACCAACCTAACGCCAGTAACGGGGAGAGCTCCACACTGGGGCAAGGTGTTTGAGATGGCGGGGGGGGGGCCGGGGGCGTGATGCGGACAATATCATCAATCAAACCCGCCTGCAAGTGGTACAAAAGCAAATAATTAAATTATTAGAGAATATAAAATTTTTATAGATCATTATACCATATATGTAAGAAGTGTGTAAAAGTAAAGTAACACATAGATTCCTACGGGGGGGGGAAAAGGGAAGGATACAATTTAAAATTAACTAGCACTACAATAGGGGATGGGGGGGGGGGGCCCATAATTAAAAATATAATTCCTACACAATTAAGTTAAAAGTATACAGGAAGGTAAAGATATTTTGTTGGG